>JAVJGJ010000057.1:34586989-34599104 GCA_035590215.1 Microhierax caerulescens | reverse complement strand
GGGACGGGAAGGGAAGGGACGGGAAGGGAAGGGAAAGGAAGGGAAGGGAAGGGAAGAAAGAAAAGCAGCTCTCATTGCATCAGAAGAGGAAAGAGATTAAACTCAGAAACACAAGCAATGGATATGGCAGAGGGTCTCTTTTACCTGTCAGCAGTTCCACAAGAGGAAAATCAGGGCATTTGGATGTTGTTGTTGGTAGCCCCCCCACCTTGTGTATGTCCATTTGTCTCTGCTCCTGTCCCCTACCATCTGCATCATGCAGCCTGTCATTTTCCTGTTTCTACTAACTATCACGGTCTATTCCTCCTTCCTAGTCACTCATTAACCAGTCAGCTTGTCCTTCTCATCCATTTGTCCAGTATTTCACCTGTCCATACCACCAACATACAACTGATTCATCTGCACATGCTTCTGCTACACACTGATTGTGATCAAGATGTCTGTCCTCCTACAACATAGAAAATGGTGGCAGAAGGAAGCAGAAAAGCAAGCAGAAAATGAGGAAGAGCATTAGCTGAAAGAAGATGACAGACACAAAAAGAAAGGCAATAAGGGAAGGATAAAAGAGAACATTGATTTGAAACTCACCTCGAATGGCTTGGACACTGGAGACCAAATACAGATTCAGCAGAAGGGTTAAAATCTCCTTCATGTTCATACTGTTCCTTGCACGCAAGCTTGATTCTAATTCAGACAACAATCGTTTTCATTGCCCACTGGCTACTCTCTTGCTCTGCTTATGTGGAGCTTCTTGGTTTCATTTCATATAAAAAGAAGTAAAACTGAATTAGGGAACTTCTCAGGCTTTGTGTTCGAGTGCTATTCAGAAAGAACATCTACCAAGTATTTATTGTAGGACAAAATCCATGTCCTCTTATTGTCTGAGCTTGCAATGCGAGCAAAGAATGAAGAGGTAAATGCACATTTCCAAGGAAGTGCAGGGAGTAGCAACAAGAGAGAAACAACTCTTTCAGCTGAGTAGCAACAAGAAACAATCCTAATCTGTGAAGAGAACTCAGGCTTCAGATTCATTCATCCTGCTCTTCATGCTCAAAGCCTTCCTAATGAATGGCAATAGTGTTCTGTTTTTACCTTTGCTTAGAACTATGATCTCCAACCCCACAGCTCCTGGGAGCTACAGGGATTGAATTTCTATATTCATTCACTTTCAGATTTCTCTTCAATGTGCTGCTTCTCCAGATGCTCCCCAAACAAGTTGCAAATTATAGAAATAATAACAGAGAAACTATTTATTTGTGTGTGTGTGTGATTGCTGAAAATGAGAGTAGAATGAGTGGTTCAAAGACCATGGACCACATTGTTCAACACTGGTATTCAAGTCCTTTTTACCATCTCTCATTGCCCTCTCAAAAATATAGTAAAATCACCTACTCACGTATGTTACACAGCTGAGACTCTTTTCTACTTTAAGGGAAAAAACTCTTTAAATTCCTACTGACTTTCAGGTTTCTGAACACTTCCTTACACCAGAAACAGCTGGCTGAGCCCTTGAGTAAACATTTCAGTTAAGGAACACCTTAATGACTCACAAGCCCTTGTATGAAGGCAGACTGTGCCATTTTGTTTTCCCCAAAGAGAAAGAAGTTTCCTTACCTGGATCCAGAGCTGTCTGTGAGGCAAATGACTTCAACTTGATGGGTGACCCTCCCTGTCCAGCCTCCCCCCACAGCATCAGAAACCACTGATACAAAACCCAGCAAAACCACACTTCCCTAGAGCTGGAGACAGAAGATATAAAAGGAACACAGGATTTTCTTGGCAAGTAAGTCTTCAGAATAACTGCTATATCTTTTATGCACCTCCAATGGCACTTTCAAAGACGACAACCACGCCCTTTCAAGGAAAGTCTGTGTAATTGCCTGTGAAATAGGAAGTCTGTACTTCCTATATTAGCCTCCAAAGCACCCACTTAGATGGGACTGCTTAACTGGGAAGAGAGGAAAGAAGTTTGTCATTGCCAGTCTGCAGCGTTAACAATTACTAGATCATGCGACTAATGTATTTTCGGAAAAAAGAGGACTGACTGCAGCAGAAGTGAGAAAGGCTAAGACAGACTTCTGTTTTTTACTCCAGTGATGTTTCTTGCTTTACTCTAGGCTACGCAATCTTCAAGGCAGGGATCATTTTGTACTTTACATTTATTTGCACATATGGGGGGGGGCGGGGGGCGGCAGGGATAGGGATGGACAGTAGGAGAACTACCTTTACCTGTGTAACCCTTTCAGTAGTATTCTAAAAAGTAAGTTTTATCTATTAAACAACAATTAATAATACTTTATGAATATTATAGTATGTAGAGGGGGAAAAAAGAAAAGAGTGGTGGGAAGAGCTGTTCTAAAATTATCCTACATCCAAGGCAGGACACTGTTTTAAATCCAGCTTTAAAACTTAACACAGTAGCCATCATTAGTAAGATCCATAGCAAAGTTAAGTAGCCATAAGGGAAAGACACATTCAAGGTTTGCAGTCTTAGGAATAAACTACAGGGGACTAAGATGAGTCCCCAGATACAGAATATAACTGCCAGAGTCTGTCTGTCCTAACTGCTACTGCACCTTCTCTAAATTCCTATAGTACTGACCCAAACCACAGGTAGCACAGTTGGGCTCTCACAGGAACCACATCAATATACAAGGAACAAAATGTAGCTTATGAATAAGGGAAATGTGGAGAGCAAGCAGGAGAATATGAAAGTATCTGAGGAAATTGTTTGGGACAAATCATTGGGACTTTCAGGAGGTGTGCATATAAAACCTGCAGACGAGGGCAATATGCACCTTTGCTGGATGGGCAGAATTTACTTTGCATTAAAGTATATAGGCAGAAAGGAATTCTCCTGCTTTGAATTCCAGAGGACAGTAAGTTTATGTATCTTCTTCCCCTACCCTTAGAAAAGAGGTTTCTTGTTTCCCAGCAGACATTTTCCCTCCCTTCCTCACTCAAACAGCTCCTCTGTCATCAGATTGGCTTCTGGTTACATACCTCATGCGATCTGGCAGTCAGCGAAAATCTTCAGATGTTCTTTGCTCAGTTGAACTCCAGGAACAGGTAATGAGTAATCCTGCACACCAGGATCCTGCACACCAGAATCCTACACACCAGGATCCTGCACGCCAGAAGCTTTGCAGGCCATGCATGCCAGTTAGGTTTCAAATTTACAATGCGCTCTCTAACATAGGACAAGGGGTCAGAATACCAACATTATCATTGTGTATTGCTTCATCTCCTTCCCAGACTGCATTGCTGCAATGACTTTGAAGTGGGAAGTTACATTTTGTAACATTTTAGTAAAACAATGTCAACTAAAACCTTCCATCATTAGGAAAAAGGAACACATAAAGTGTGTCTCTTCTGAATAAACATTATCTACATCTGCAATATGTTATGCATGGATTCTTCAGGTACCTGGAGCGCAGATATGGCCTGTAGCATATCTTACAACTCTTTGGAGAGTGCATTTGCTCATACAAGTCTGTACAGGACAAGTGCTAGAACTATGCACTTGAAGTGTCAAGTAAGAAATGATTTATGGATCCCAATATAGCAAACTATATGCTTATCTTTAAATATAAACCCTTTCCTTTATTTCCAATATAGTTCTATGCATAAATGCAGGGCTACAAATAATAGAATATTATAGCTTATCTATATAAATGAGTTTATGTATATACAACCGGAAGAAAAAAAAAAAAAAGTTTAAAGGGTAAGTCACCTTAAAAACTTTTGTTGCTGTTGAAGATCTTGTTACCTGACAGCATTACAGGTAACATCTAAGAAAAAGAGGAAACATTATTTTGCCAGGTTTGGGAGGGGCAGGTTAATTATTCTTGCATTGTTAGTTAACTGTTTATTAGTACCTCCAGATGCTTGCTAATCTTCCCTTTTGCCTGTACAAATTTTAGCAGCAGGTCAAGGACAAAGATTTTTTTAAATGAGGAATTGTAATTTAATGCCACAGAGACTAACAGCTGAATCCAAAGCATGATGTTTAAAAATTCTTTTAACTTTTTTTTTTTTTTTTTTTACTGATTACATTTATATTTGGTGGCATCTTTTTAACACCATAACCACATGGTGGTTTTAAAATACAGTATTTTAGATATCAAACAATTTATGTAAAACACACATAACTTGTAATTCCTACAAGCTACAGTAAATTTGTTCAAGAAGAAAATATTATAATTGCACGACCATTAAATAAATCATTGCAAGACATACTTTTCTTCAGTAATGAATTCTGCCTTAAGGAAAGCTGAATGGGTAATATTCAAACTCTTCTTCAAAATTATCTCACTTTCACAAAAAAAAAAAAAAAAAAAAAGAAAAGAAAAGCACAGAATTATTTCATACTCCCCCCAGAAAAACCTTTTGAATAGAAACTGATAAAATAAACTCATTTGCAACTTTATTTCTTGAAGAACATGATACAGTAATTTATTAGTTCTATCTTGCAATGAGGTATCAGAAAGCAGAAGATAGAGGAAAAAATTGCTGTTTGAATAGGCATCACACAAATTTTCCCAGAATGCAGAAATAAGTAGTCTGTACAACTACAAAAACATCTATGAGGAACACCATAGGCGTACTAGGTTCGATTCACAGAATTCAAAATATTGGTCAGTGAAAAGAAGAAAGTGAAGGTGGCCTGCAATTTCTTCATAGAAACATGAAAAAGTTTTCTTGGTGCTTCCAGAACAAACTCTGAATGCCCAGCCAGATGCAAATGTGACAGAAATAATTAGGCATACATAAGCACAGGCACACAAGCCTTCATATCAGCAAGTGAGGAGAAAATTATGGCAGTCTAGGACAAAAGCTTATGAAGACAAATAATTAGCTCTGGGAGTAAGAATAGAGATTAGAGCAGGTCTTGGGGCTCAGGGCACTAAACCTCTACTGCAGGCAAACACTGACTTACTTTGTGAATATGGACAGTAATCTTATTTCTCTGTTCCTCACTTTCTCTGGGCTCTTTGTACATTTCTGTTACAGAGCAATGCCAAAACGATGAAGAAGCTAACCAAGTACAGATTTTACATTTCAAGGTAATGTATTACTAAAAATTACTCTTTTCAAGCTTACTTCAAAGGCTTGTTCAAGGAAACAGTCTGCAGAGAGGGATTATGGAAGGACTGTATAGCTACCTACAGGAACATCTCTATACAGCACTTATGTTGCACCTACTGTTTGAGCAGCACTTATTGCCGGACTAGTGCTGTAGACACCCAAGTCATCTTTGTGAGTGATGTGCAACTTCCAAGGAAAGAAATGCTTCTCAGAGGGCCTTCTCCTGCTCTGACACACCATCAGTTCAACATCCTGATCAGAGAGCAACCGGATCAGATCACCATCAAGGTCCCGGTAATTCAAAACAATGTCATCTCGGTCAAACTCACGCCTGTTAGAAAAGAAATCGATTGATCCCCAGAAATCAAGGAATGCCTAAGAGGTTCTGCATGCTGAACAATATACTGACAATATCATTCACTCTGCTAAAAGGCACACAAAGCCTCGGCTGTCCTGGCATTCTTGATACTGCCTGTAGTAGAAATCATACAGCCACATTCATGCTGTGTTGTGTTTAAACTAAGAAATCTGTCAGAACCAAGAACCACTTCCAGTGACTTCACATGCATGGCACAGTTAATCTGTGAGTCTGATAAAATTCCCATACAGAAGAGTTGACAGTTGTTACTACCCACTTTTGCCTGTTTACGGCTGCTGTTTTGAGGGAAGGACAGGTTAAGGAATGAAAGAATATTAGCACAGGTGTTCTGTTACTAATATTTGATGTTCTAATGTTTTGGTGTTCAACACTAGATTAATCTAGTTTCAGACTGCCTTAACAGGTACTAGAAGGCAATGTCCTGCATCCTGAAAAAGTATATTAGACAAAAGATCCTTGTATGAGAGTATGGCTCTGATCTTAGAACAAGAAATGGAAACTTCTACCCAGCATAATCAAAGTGTGTGGCATTCCATACTTACTGACAACCCCAAGACAGACCAGTATCTGCACAGATGGCCCTGTGCCAAGCCAAAGTACAACTTCTTCAGGACACTTGAAAAATACTTCCCAAGTAGAATGTGGAAAATCTAGGACTGAAAGGAACTTGACAAATCTTTAAATTATATTAAACCTACAACTAACTGCTTGTATTGTACCTCATCAGTTCCATGAGATCTTTGAGTGATGGAATGCTGCTTAGATCCTCTTCCACTGAGATATCCCTGTAACAAGAACAAATCTTATCATTACATATCATGAAAAGAGAATTGTCAGCATTTCTTCAGTAGTAAACCAGAAGACTGTTTTATTACCTGATAGTGGTCACAGTCTCATCATGGTAATAACAGCGAACTTTATTAGCTGTGTCTTCCTGCTGTGGTAAATCTTTTATGATCTTCACAAAAGCACATGGGAAAATCCCAGTGGCATCATCAGCTGTTCCCTGGAATGACAGGAAGTGTTAGAATGAAGGATGCCATGCCATTTTGGCCACATACGGCAAGTTCTGGAATTCAATTAATTTCCGTGGGAACAACAGTAAGAATTTTTCTACTATGATCAAGAAAAGGAAGGCTCTGGAAGTGACCTGATGGCATCCCTACAAAGAGACTGTACAATTGCATAGTCAAATACAAGTTGGGGGAGTGAAACTGTGTGTAAAAAATACAGTCAGATGATTACCAAGGAAGGCTGTGGTGCTTGAGGAAGCCAAGATATCGTATCAGCAAATACACAGTATGTTCTCCTCATCCTTTTTCAGAAATATCCTTGCTGCATTGCCCAAATTCTCTTTAATCAGGCTGACCTGTGTTGTGGTATGAAGCAACTCAGCCTGAGGCAAGAAACCAATGAAATGCTGAAACAGAGTTTCCATCTCCATTCTGTGGCCTTTTTGTGTTCTAATCACTTCCAAATAATTTTAAAACATTTCAGCAGAAGCAAATGCAAATGCAAATGCAAACTGAAGTCTAGAGGGCACAAAATTTGTAAGCTAAAAACCATCAAGGAAGGAAACAATTTCAAACTTAGAGTCAAGGATTTATTCTTGACAGTAAGACCTGATTATGATACAGTTTCTCCTTGAAAGGAGGAGACAGGTCCCAAGGACTAGGAAAACCCTTTATGCTAATGCATTTCAAGGTATGCTAATAATTCAGTCCTGCTTTTGCAGTCTTACCTCCAACCAGTCTTTGTTTACCCTGCTGAGTAGATAGATCAAGTCTCCCTTCTTGAAGCTGAGTTCCAGTTTATTGGTTCCAGGAAAATCAAACAGTGCCTACAGAAAGTAATAACACTGGAATTATTAATTCACAGAATTATGAAAGTGGATCTTTCCTTCTGTTCTGTTCTTGAGGTGAGAGCATACAGCAGCACAATAGTATGCACTTTGTCATCACAGATGTATTTCTGGAGTAAGGTCATATATATGACCGCAGTCTGCAGCTCTCACAATTTCTTCTACTCAGCACACACAAAAATGCTTTGAAGAAGTACTGAAAGCACTAGGATAAACTCGGCTCTCAGAAAGCTACATGCTAGGATTCTTAAAGTGACGGGACACTGAGCACCAGTGAGATAAATATAAAGAAGTTGAAAACACTTAAGAGCAAGTAAGTCAACAGAGCAGAAGACAATTGACAGCTTGAAAACTTGAAATCCTGAGAACTGAAAAAAATATGTATTATTTCTGGTTGTAGCTTTACAGCTTTCAGATTTGCTGCAAAGTATCACAGCCTTTGAAAACTGCAGAAGTAGAGTGTCCTAATTTGAGGGTAACTAACTGTCGCTTTCACATCTAGTTTTCAGGCCTGTATGCTGAACTGAGAGATTTGGGGAAGTCTGGGAAATTGATGTGTAGTTAAAATGCAACCTAGATGCCCCCTTCAGGTGAAAAAAAAGGAGGTAAGCACATGCTGCCACCCTAACAAGCTGCTCTTGAATAACTGAAGTGGCCTAGTTATCAGAAATGTACAACCCCCCATTGTCCTTAGAGAACATGGTAGCCACTTAAATGCTCTCAGAGGACCAGAAATGAAAAGGTGATCTTTATTCTGTGTTCAGATGGTTCTTTTGGTCTTGTTAATGCTGCGTTCTCATAATAAAAAAAAGACAATGGCTACTGATGTGCTAGTAGTTCATATGTCTACTTAACAGTTTTTTCAAAGGCCTTTTTTCATCTATTGAAAAGTTTTCATAATTTTATTCAATATTAATAAATTAATAGATAAAACTCAAGAGATATGACTGACCCAAGACCTGCCACACTTAGTGTAAAAAATGAAAACAAAAAACCTCAAAACTTGATTTATTTTTTAATCTTACATGGCGAAGTCACATGTTCCAGGGAGCAAGACCATGCTCAGACAAGTAATGGTTACAAAGCAGTTCCATGTGCTTAATACCAAAACAATATAAAGCAAAAGACAAGAATATAGGCACTTTTCAGTAGAATGCTTACGTTACAGAAAATAGTAAGATGCCTCACCTGCAAAGCTTTAAAACATATTCTGAAATCAATGAGATTGAAGCTTGTACTTGTTCTAAATTTAATCTATGGGTATCACTATGTAAATGTGGACCATTTGGCAGTAAGCTGCACGTGTCTCTCAGTTTTGAACCTCCTGCCATTCTGAATTCACAATGGACCTCCTTATTACTCAAGTAAGGAGGAACAGAAGATTTCTTTCCATCCTTTGTTTCATTCCCTGTTGTGAAAATCAGCTGCTTTCCCATGTCAGTTTTGCTTTTCCTCCTTTCCCCAAGCTCTAACTGGAAAAGGCAACTTGATCGATGAGATACCGAAGTAAAACAGTCTTTAATCTCCTGTCCTATGACAGCTTGTGCAGAGTACTCACCTCGGCCCGTGGAGTTGCTGTGCGGTCAAAAATAGGCACTTGAGGTGAAATGCTTTTACTGCAAAGAAAGGAGACAACAGGGAGGACAGTATGTCCTTCTAGTCATCAAAAATACTATATGATCAGTAGTACAGTGTCTGCATTTTCATTACTTAAGAGGCAGGCAAGCCACAGATCACTGGAGAAACTGCACAAGAATCTGTGTTCAGCCCTGAAGTAAATAAATATGGATGCAACAACATTGCCCTAGTCCTCTCAGTTTCAGTGCAGAGCAGCAGCAAACTGATGATGTCTGCTGTTGAGAACAGATGGAATTTTCAATACAGACAGTATTCTAGACCTCTCTTCCACAGCACTGCTCAGCTCCCCTATTCTGCCTTCTGGGCATCCCTGTTTCTAGCATTTATGGCATTCAGTTCAAACTCTGCCATCATACACACATCCAGGAAGGCATACACACATGCAGCTTTTGCACTGTTTGGGGTAAATGAAAAGGAAGCAGGTTCGTCTTTGCTCTGTTGAAAGGAGAATTAATTTGTCTGAAGGGTAATCAAGTATGGTGTCTATTTAGTAGCTTTCCAAAGGAGTGTCAATGCTACTGTGTAGGACAGGTCCCTGTTTAGACAAAGCACAGGAACAAATGAAGTATTCGGTTTCATTTAGTGCCTGAACCAGACCTCACTGAATTCAGCGCCAGAACTCACGTTGACCTCAGTGGTGCAAGCCTATGTCCTTAAGCTTGGCCTGTATATTCTGCACATGATAACAGATACTACCATTAAAGAATTATCAACAGATACATTTGAGCAGCATTTTTCTAAAAGCCAGCTATACTCTTATTTTGGAATTTTCCTTTACTGTGAGTATCACATTCACTTTAAAAAATTGAGATTACTGAAGACAAGAAATACCCTCTGTTCACTCTACGACAAAGATCCTCATATTAGGACTTTGTGGATTCACTTGGGAAACACAGCGGTGATCCTCATCTCTCTCTCCCCCCAAATCTGGACAGCATCTCTTACATCAATCGATGCTGAAAAAACATGTCAATCACTCACACTCGGCGTGTCCGTGGGCGAAGACGTCTCAGTCTGTGAGGTACCTGTTCACTGTCAAAGGTTGAGTGGTAGAAGAACAGCCGTACCTCTTCATCCATCAACACCCAAATGGGTAGGCAGAGCAGGTTCTGTGCCAAGAGCAAGTAGGAAGCAGAGTGGAACAGTGGGAGAGACCAATTTTCTATTTATTTACATGTAACCAATATGCTTCTCTGACCTATGGGATCATGAAGGATATTCATTACTGCCAAAAATCTCCCTCCTCTCCCTTCTCACTTAGCAGGACACAGCTGAACAGTTCTCCTGTTTACTCCTGGAACTGGCCAATGTATTGCTTCACTCTTTTTGTGTCTGATTTACTGCAGAATGAGTAAATCGTTCTTTGTGTTTCCCTTCAGAGCATGAATGACTGTAGAAAAAAGACAAGCTTAAGTACTGGAAGTCTTGGCCAGTGCTTCAGATTTTTACTGATTTAAAGTTAGGTCTTCAGTTAACCTGCACACAAAGAATTTCTCTCCTTGATGTTACTGGCTGTGTCTTCACTGCAGAGTAAGTATACCCAGAAGCTCACCCCACTCTCCTGGTCCCTTAAGTGCATGTACCAACTCCACATTCACACAACACCTGGAGATTCACCATTTCCTCATGCATCTTGCGTTGATGTTTTTTTTAAAAATATCTATCTATATGTGAAGGCAAAGAGTAAGCCTTTATGAACTGTGTACTCCAGCAGATCCTACAGTCTGAACCATCTGGACTGCAGGTTGTCCCACAGTGTGGAAACTGTGTCTTTCGGAAAAAGAGTACAGAGAGAAGCAGATATCTAAGACTGCAACAGTACTGTCTCTCTTAGCTGATTTCAAGGGGTATCTGCAGTGCTCAGTGCAATCTCTACCTTAAAATTAACTTTTACCTTCATGTAGACATTTAGGATAGGAATCCTGTTCTCGGCAATTTCCTTTTTGGCTCCAACATAAACTTTTCCTGGAAAATATAAAAATTGTGACAGTTACTGAAGAAAAAAAAAAAAGGTGTCAGAGAAATCAAGCAGTCAGGAGAAAGTAGATCTCCAAGAAAATACATATTTCCTAAAGGATTTTAGGTTTCTAAATGAACATTACCACAAGTGGAGGGATTGCCAATGGAACTTGACTTCTCCAGCATCCACAGCTGGGAGCTAGTTCCTTGTCACAACTGCATCCCTACGATGCACGCCTTAGGACAGCCTGAGGCTGAGAAAGCTGCTAACCATGCACAGATTTGGTACTGACAGCTTACCTGGCAATATGGGGAGTGTGCAGGAAAAAGGGCTATTTTTGCTCTCTGCCCCGTATCTCTCCTCTAGTTTGGCATGCAGGGCATAGAACTGACGATAGCGTCGGAAAATCAGGTATCTGCCACCACCTTTAACCTTTACTTCAATGACAAACATCTGAAACAGAGAAGGGGGATTCAGGCTGATCTTCATACTTACAGAACACCTACCAAATGAAAGTGACACATACAATAGGAATGTAAGATCAGTGCTCTGGTAGTGGGAATATCGTCTTGGGGCAGAGTGGAAAGCAGGCCTTCAGCTAAGCATCCACAGACTCAGGTACTAGAAAACAAGTTAGCACAAGACAGTGTTGGTCCAGCCTTCCCATGCATCATGTCCCTGTGGCTGCTTTAGATTTCATAATCTTAAAAGGAAACTTGAAATTACTAGATGCTACTTTATGCTTACACAACTTCCCTCAGTAACAAAAAAAATCATACTAGGGACGTAAATGCAAATATTTCACAGTAGGATGCTTTGGACATCTAAATCTATAGACAGACACCTAAATGAATTGCTTTTCAGAGTTGAAGGCATTCATACTTCTTTTTGACTTTAAAGTACAGACTTTCAGAAATTACGGCCTGACCTCTTCCAACCACTATCTTATTTCTTGTTCCTTGCCAAAATTGCTTTGCTCTAAAGGAGCCCACAATTTCCATGCACTGACCTCTGAGTCACATTGCAGCCAGATCTTTCAGCAAACATAAAGACAGAGCAACCAAACATCGCTATAGTCCAGAGTATCCCAGTTTCATCTGGGATAGTTAATATTCTTCCTAGTAGCTGGTACAGCGCTGTGTTTTGGATTTAGTATGAGAATAATGTCAATAACAAGCTGATGGTTTAG
>JAVJGJ010000057.1:34560050-34574449 GCA_035590215.1 Microhierax caerulescens | reverse complement strand
TTGGCCAGGAGTCACCATTTGCTGCTCAGGGTCTGGCTGGGCATCGATCAGCGGGTGGTGAGCGATTGTATTGTGCAACACTTGTCTTCCTTGTGGTTTATTTCTCTCTTTCTTTTTGTTGTCTCCCTTTTCATTACTACTACTATTATTATATTTTATTTCAATTAATAAGCTGTTCTTACCTCAACCCCCTCAATCCACAGGTTCTACTGTTTTTCTGATTCTCGTTCCCATCCCACAGCGGGGTGGGGGGGTATGTGAGCAAGCAGCTGAGTGGTACAGTGTCAGCTGGAGTTAAACCACAACAATTAGGAGAGAGGAAGGGAAAACTGAAAAACAAGACTCTTGCCTTTGCCCTCCAGGGCACTCACTGCCTGGGATATACTACTCTGTTGGCACCAAAAAATCTGCAGGTGTCCTGAGGTGGCAATATTCCTTGCCAAGACACCTCCATTATAAAATCTAATAGATCAGAACCTTTTTTCCACTGCCTGACAACACAACTGCCTAGCACAACTACACTTCCAGATCCACGATATTTGCATGATACTTGCAATTTTGCTGACCAAGCTTTGCTCAAATCCTTGCTTTTTCCTCTTTTTCCTGTATCTTCATTGTTTATCTCCTTTATTTCTATATATATGCACTTTTCTTTTTTTTTTTTTTTTATTAGCAAAACAGTAGCCAGAAAGTCAAGACAAATTACTTTTCTTCTTTTTTAAATGCTTATAAGGCTGTAACTGGAATACTATCAGTACTCTTAAAGCAAGAGAAGTATTGACAACATGGACAGGCTGGAGCATATGATATATGATGAAAGGCTGAAGTAAATGGGTTTGTTTAGCTTAAAGAAGACTGGAAGGGGGATCTAATTGCTAATTAAACTGAACAAAATGGGATTAAAGAGGAGACATAGCTAGACTCTTCTCCTAGGTGGACAATGCAACTACAGGAGACAAAAACCCAAGTTGCAACAAGGGAAAAATCTCCTTGGACATAAGAAAAAATAATACAACATGACACTGGAACAAGGGACCAGAGGGGCTACGGGATCTCCACCTGGGGAGATTTGCACACTGTGACTAGACAAGCTTGATCTGTTATATTAGCCCAGCTTTCAGCAAGACATTGCATAGATGACATCCACTGGCCCCTTCTAACCTTGTTCTATATTCAGATACCAGATGCTATCCTCAGCTAACAAAAGTCTCCATCGGAGTTACTGGTCACCTTATGCAAGACAATCTGCTTGACCTAAATTAAAATCTTACACGTATTTGGCAACTGTGAGCATTTCAGGCAGTCCATGGTACAGTGGTACATAAAACTAAAGTTCCTGCACAAAAAGAAAAAAAAAAAAAAGAATGGGAGGAAACAGATGGACTACTCAGTGGATAAGGAATTAGCTGGATGGTCACACTCAAAAAGTTGCTCAGCTTAATGTCTCAGTAGACACCAGTGACGAGTGGCATTCCTCGGGAGCTGGTTACCGGGACCGGGACTGTTCAACATCTGTGTCAGTGACATGGACAGTGGGATCGAATGCACCCTCAGCAAGTTTGCTTGACACGGATTTGTGTGGTGTGGTCAGTGTGCTGGAGGGAAGGGATGCAATCCAGAGGGACCTGGACAGGCCTGAGAGGTGGTCCTGTGGAAACTTCATGAAGTTCAACAAGACTAAGTGCAAAGTCCTGCATGTGGGTCAGGGGCAATCCCAAGCACAAATACAGGCTGGGCAGAGAATGGATTGAGAGCAGCTCTGAGGAGAAAGACTTGGGGCTGTTGGTAAATGAGAAGCTCACCGTGGTGTGGCGAAGTGCACTTGCAGCCCACAAAGCCAACTGAATCCTGGGCTGCATCAGAAGCGTGGCCACCAGGTTGAGGGAGGTGATTCTTCCCCTCTACTCCATTCTTGTGAGACCCCACCTGGAGTACTGCATTCAGCTCTGGGACCCCCAGCATAAGAAGGATATGGACCTGCTGGATCAAGTCCAGAGGAGGGCCACAAAGATGATCACAGGGCTGGAGCACCCATCCCATGAAGACAGGCTGAGAGAGCTGGGGTTGTTCATTCTGGAAAAGGCTCCAGGGAGATCTTGTAATGGTCTTTCAATATTTAAAAGGGGATTATAATAAAGATGAGGACAGACTTTTTAGTAGGGCCTGTAGCGATAGGACAAGAGGTAATGGTTTAAAACTAAAAGAGGGTAGATTTAGATTAGATATAAGGAAGAAATTCTTGACAATGAGGGTAGTGAGACACTGGAACAGGTTGCCCAGAGAAGTCATGGATGCCCCATCCCTGGAAGTATTCAAGGCCAGGTTGGATGGGGCTTTGAACAACCTGGTCTACTGGAAGGTGTCCCTGTCCATGGCAGGGGGGTTGGAACTAGATGATCTTTACGGTCTCTTCCAACCCAAACCACTCTATGTTTCTATGATCTTATGAAACACAAGTTCTCCTAAAAACAAGACATCTAAATACTATCTTCAATAATTTCATAGCAAATCATATCAGTGGATATTCTCAGATTGGATTGCCAGTAAGAATCAATCAACAACTCTGTGGCTTGCTTATACTACCTACATCCTGCACCTGCAAATTATTTTCTCTTTGAACACCAACTTCTCCCTCCTCACCACTTTCCCCTTGTGGCACTCATCCCTCTCCAAGCCCATCTTCCCCCTCAGCCTGCTTTCCTCTTGACACCACCTTTTTTTGTCTTTTTTTGATCCCTATCTCACCCTTTATTCTTCTAGTCCTAAACCTCTGATCCTGAGTTGGAAAGTAATTCTTCATAGCACCTCCCCTAAAGAGCAACTGTTTGGCTTTTGGCCTGCTCCTGCTTTGTCAGCTGTCTCTTGTCAACACATACTACTGAGTGTGTGAGGAAGCTTTGGAATGATGAAGAAACCCATAAGCTGGCCAGGTAATCCCAGGGAAAGCCTGGTCTGCATTAATGATTCTCGTAGAATAAACAGGAGAGTTTGATACCTAAAGTAGCTTAGAGCAGCCTTCATGTAATGTTGCCTGACACATCAAGTATTCAGCGCTTGAAATGGGGGAGGAGGGGAATATGGCTACCTCAAAAATTAATAGAGAGACTAAACTTATGCACCACAGAAGCACTATGCCTGCACTGATTTTATTGACAATAAATGTAGTTCTTCAGATTTTCTTTTGTCTTAGTAGCTTGGATCCCATTACCCTCAGACTCTATTGTTGTTAGTGCTGTGGCCTTTAGACACCAGGAGTCTTACTGCAAGAAATAAAATGGTTATAGAAACTTAGGATGCCTGACTATATATCTGACACAGTGCGAAAAGAAAGGATGAAGAAAAATCTACATAACTTGAAATTGGACTCTTAAGACTGTTTACTAGTGACCAGTCAGAAAAGCTGCAGTTTTACAAACATGTCTGATTCAGAAAACAAGAATCACAGAAGATAACACTTTCACCACATAACTATGTAAGTCCAATTGGTATTTTTGAGATATAGTTTGAAAATTCATTGTAATTTTGCTCTCGGTTACAGAAAAATCACTGTTGACATATGTTTCGATGCCAGACATAATGCTTACCTGTCCACCCATGTCATGATGTAACTATACAAAGAGTTCATGACCACCATAGATTTTTATACTAGAAAAATGGTTAGTTTTCCTCAGTCTTGAATCCATATTTTCACTATGAACAGACATGTATTCCTACTTTGAATACTTTCTAACAGTGCTTTCCATGTTGCAGGAAAAAAAATTTCAGTATGAAACACACTTGCCTTGGCAAAATAGTTCACATTCTTACTCCTACTGATGATTGTCTTACGCTTTCAAAGTCTATCAGATTTAGCCAGACTAATAGCAGATACTCTACTTTTACATACAACCCTTCTTCAAATCTCAATAAACTCTTTGCTGAAATAATAGCTATCCAGCTGCTAAATCCACAAGACAATTAAACACTGTGTGAAAGGACATTTCTTTTTAAGCAGATTTAAAATTTATCAAATGATTACTCCATCTTAATTTGAATACTGATTATTCAATTTTTTTTTTCTTTTTAACCTTTTCTCACCTAAGTCCTATCTTGGGCCCTTAGGCAATATAAAAACTAAAATTGTAACTGTGAGATAGCAGAAGAAGGAAAGAAAAAGAAAGGCATGAAATAGTTACTGGATTCTAATTTAGGCTCCGAATTTGGCTTCAGAAGGACTATTCATAGTTTAAAAGTTAAGCATAAAGCAAAAGGCTGTGCAAGATCACAGTGCCTTTGGCACAGTAATTGTTTCTCGCTATGAGACATGTAAGTACAATACTTATGAAAGGCTGTAGTTACCATTGGATCTACAAAATGTGATGCAGTATAAAAACAAGTGAGAAAGAACCATCTAGGAAAAGAAACTTCTAGCAATTTTTAGTAAGTCTATTCTCCAAATATCTGACTGAGTTTTCTTGTATTGATTTGGTTTGAGTATTTCTGACTGCACACATGAAGTACTGCACAACACATCTACTTTACTATCCACAGACAGTGTTAAGAAGATGTGGTAGCCATGCTCTAAGAATTCACACTTGAATTAATGCTGCCACAGAAGTGCAAAGACTTTATCTAAACATGACAGTCTATAAAAAAAGATGTAATGGGAAAAAGGAGTTAACAATAGCTTTTTTTTATGGGCTAGCAATCTATCTAGAACTACAGAAGAGTGTTTGCTACATGCTACTGATTCAATCAGTATATCCTTTCCTTCATTTTGTAAAGGGAATAACTCCCTTAAATACTTACACATGTTTTCTTTCTCCAAGTGTCTTTATCAACAAAAATCCCTTCTTGCCCAAAAACAACCTGTTTCTCTAAACTATGACTGCATGGTGTGCTACCATTCTAAGGGAGACTTTAGCAGATGTTTCTGTTTTGCTGTCTCATCTTCAGGCTCCTTTTAAGGTCTTTAAGGTTCCCTAATACCCCAACTAAATTTATCAGCAGTTGTTTGCAGCCAAGAGTTAAGCTAAATTAAACTTTGAAATCCCCATACAGTGTATCAGATGCACTTCTGGTAGGAGACATGGAGCAGAAAGCTCCAAATGTTCCATTTACAAAAAGGTAGGAAAACCATGCTTTTCTCTAAAGGTTTCTCAAAGCTTCCACACATTTTTCAAGATCACCACAATTTCCCTGATTTGATAGGAGCAAGACCTCAACTATTGAAACAAATCGTCATTTAACTCCATATCAGGTGTGCGCATGCATACACATGCATAAATTTGCATGCAGGTACATACTTTCTCTACAAATGTGTATATTATATATGGAGGAAGTACGTGTACACACACACTTAGGTTAAGGCTGCATGCATGCTTGAGGCATCTGTTCCAACTGACACACCTGATGAAAAGGTATTTATCTACATATATTTCTCTCTCACATACACACACATGTATGTGTGTGTATGTATATATGTGTCTGTTCCCCAGTCTTTGTCCTCACATAATGAATCATTCCCTTGTTTGCTTCTCTTACTCACACTCATAAGTAATTGTCAGAACAGATATCCCTCCTGCTCTCACTCCTGCTCTTAGTCAGTAGTAAAATACACAGTGTCTTAAATAATTTGCATGTCAACATCGATAGTTGGTTAGTTTTGATGTCGAAGTATGATAATCCCCTATTATTGCAGAACTGTGAATTTCTATGGTACTTCTATGTCAGAGGAGGGATAATTAGGTATTCTTACACACACACAAAAAACCCAACAAAAAACCCCACACAAGGTGAAACATAAAAAGGGACAGTCCGTATGTACTCTTCCTTAAAACAAAAAAAAGAAGACAGAAAAAATATGGATGTTTAAGAGCAAATGGCATAAGATACAGATTTTTTACCTGAAAGCCAGTAATTGTAATCTAAAATATCAGTAGTTTTGAGAAGTCATTGATATCTAATGAGATCAGTACCCACCTAGATTGATGGTGTCAGACAAATTCCTAACAGATTGGCCTTCTCTCTACAAAGTAATTATTCAGTGGCACTAATTGATTTCTATTTCTCTGCAATTTTTGTAAAAAGTTCTAAAAGAGGGGCCTAGTGAAATCTCCATTACAAACACCAGAGAGTCCCCAGTGACAACTGTGGAAGATGGCTGAGGTCCTAAAAAGACAACTGAGTTAAGACTACAGCTCTCTGGGTGTAAAAACAGGTTACAGTAAACTGGTGAAATAAAACCAAACTTCGTCTCTAAAGACTTCATACCATTTACTCTGAGGATACATCAAAGATTTGTTTCCAAAATCATTTGTCTGTCATTTTCACCAGCTTTTCTTTTTTCCTTCCAGGAGAGAAATTGTGTGTGAGAAGTGTGATTTCTGCTGTCTGTATCCCCATGGCTACTAGAAACAGCTAGAAAGGGAACTGGGCACGGCACAGCACACAAAATGTCAGGTTAACAAATTCCAACACAACAGCTCAGAGAAACAGACACTTGCTTTCTCCCACCTTCATCCTCCCATATCACACTAAAAAAAAAGGGGAAAAAAAGTCAACAGAAAACTAGCCAAAGCCATGTAAGGGAATCAAATATGTCCTTCAGAAAGGTAAACCTCTCTAAAAATAGGATGAAAGGCTAAGCAAGTCACTTGTTTTTACTCCTAGCAGTAATAAAGGGTCCTTGTAAGGGATTCGCACAAGTCCTGTGCTGTTACAGTAGCATCTGTCTTCTCATTGCTAGAAAGAAATGGTGAAGAAGATTTAAAGAATGTGTAACCTGAGAGAGAAATCATCTGTGATTCCCTCACAGGGCACTAGCAAACCTTCCCTCTCCTGGGAGAAGGAACAGCCCTTCTCCTTCCCTTACCTCTTGTGATTACAGCTTTAAGCATTATTATAATATACATGCTTATCACAAAATTACAGAATGGTTGGGGTTGGAAGGGACCTCTGGAGATCAAGTAGTCCAACCCCTCTGTTAAAGCAGGTTCACCTAGAGCAGGTTGCACAGGATCACAACCAGGCAAGTTTTGAATGTTTCCAGGGAAGGAGACTGCACAGACTCTCTGGGCAGCCTGTTCCAGTGCTCTGTCACCCTCAGAGTAATATGAATAAAACTGATAATCAGAAAAAAATCTACCTCTATTAAGAAAAGGTAAGAGAAGCCTGGCTGAGAAGCAAACATTCTGTGCAATCCACAGGGTGAACCCAGTAGCAAAGAAGACGTCAAGCAACAAACAGATCCTCTCTGTGAAAGGGATGATCCCTTTGCTTCACCCAAGTAAAACTGCTATCACAAGCTATACTTCTCACAATCAAGATATGGAGCAACAAAATAGAAAAGGATGGTCCATTTTGGAAGGTAATATCCCAGGAGAGGACACAGCATGCAATTTCTTGTGCCACTATACTGCGCAGTCTCATGCAAACAGTTACTTGTTGGTGAGTCAGTTACCCGCCCTTGTGGTGATGCAAATCGAGGCAGACTGAAAAACACTACGTCTACGTGGCTGGGTCTGGACAAAATGGCCTTTATTGTTTATACAATTTGCTTATATATCTTAGATAGTACATGTGTCAGACCCTGATAGGCTTTCTGTGTTCTTCTTCTTGCCTGCCATTTGCTGTTGCTGTAGGTGCCATTATGCTTCGATTCTAAGTCCTGGTTCTTCACACCCTGTTTACATACCTGACAATTTATGGATGTCTTAAAGGTACACGACTGAGTCTTTGAAGTCAACTAACTTGTCTGCAGACCCCAACACACCCTTTAATAGGAGAAAGTGTTGTGGGAAAAAATAAATCCCCAGACAGTCAGATGATACTAATGGACAACATGGAGGTACACTACCTCAGAGATCAATATATTCCCTGCTTCTTGTTTTTTCTTTCCAGATGAGAAGGTAGAAATGTCAACATAAGTGCAGAAAAATAGCAGAGATGACACATTTCAAAGAGGTAAAAAGCTGCGAATCAGCACATCACTTGTATCTTGTGAGTCTCTGCTTCCTCCAAAAGCAAGATATTAATGATCAGCTCACTGAAATATCTCATTCATCTTCAAGACAGCAGCTTCTGTGTCCCACTAAGATCAAAACTCCAAGGGTCTGGAAGCTACTCCCTGTTATAAATAACTGTCAGAATACCATAGCATGAGCTAAAAATGCTGTTGCACATCGTTCAGATCTATACCACATGCTGCATTGATGCTCCACTTCTAGATTACAACCACTTCCAGATTACATCTCTTTTATGGACACAGGGAATGTTCACAAAGTTTTAAAAGGAGGGAAAAAAGGCCCTGCAAGAAGGTGATTTATGTAAGAAAGCACCATCATGAACCTTTTTAGGAAGGAGAAACAGTACAAACATCCAAGGAAAAAAATTTATACCCATGATGAGCATCAATTCAGATGTGCAGAACATAAAAAACATAATGTAAGTTTCTATAACATGGGTTAGGCCAATAAAACTATTTTTTTGCAAATAATGTTTTAAATTATAAGAATAAACTTTTTCACATTACCATACATAAGATTATGAACAAGGTCATAAGAAGGATTATCTAAAAGACAATTGTAAGAAGTTGTGGTACACTGGTAATGGCAGGGAAAATCACTTCCCTTAGGAATATGCCAGTAAGTCTTTCTTTAGTAAAAACCTCTCCAGAAGACAGAGGATACAAAAGATGGTGTTACAAAAGATAAACTCAATTCTTCAATCTGACATTTACCTAAGGGAAGCCCAGATGCAGCAGGAGTGAATGCTGCTGGACAAGCTAAAACATCCATTCTCTTAAGAAGTTTAGCATAGGTAGTAAGAGTAGAAGTTTCCTTCCTGCAGTCCTTTCTTCAGGCAACTAAAGAGAGAAAGTACAGGAGAATTCAGTATTTTGGTCTGATTCAGGCCATAAATGGAAATATTAATTTTAGTACCAATAAATTTGTTTTGTGTAAATCTCTTTAACAACTTGACTTGGGCTGTTAAACACATTTCATCAGTGTGAAAACAGTACTACAGAATAATGACTTTTATTTACTGATATTCTCCTTGGCTGGATTCAGATCGCGACCTAAACCTCAGAAGATATCTCATTTACCAATCATGTAAATGGAAGAATTGTTTTCTAATGAAATATTGACAATAAAACAGCTGACACAACCCTGCTCCTTTTCTGCTATTAGTTATGGACTTTCTTCAACCCTGGTCCTTTTCTGCTACTAGTTATGGACTTTCTTAGCCAGCAATTTCCACTTGGGAGGTTGGCAGGAAAAGACCTAACTTGCCATTTGAGCATCACTGCTAGAAAATTCTTCCCACTCACTGTTTACCCAGAAATACATCACTCCTTTACAAACCTCTGACTTTTAAACCCATCTCACTGTGTACTAACAGCTCTGAAACAAATGCTAAGAGCATAAGAAAAAAAACCCAGATTCATTAAAGAATAACTATCAAAATTTGGGTTACCACAGGATTCCAACTGCTAAAACTGAAGTCAAATTTCCCCAAAAAGCTGTTTACTCTGATCTAAATGCTTTGACTGCTGTCCTACCAGCAGCCTAGTATAAATGGGAATAAGTAATGAAGCCATGTTTCTGCTGTGCTAGTTTTTCTGGAATATAACCCCTGTGGTAATAATTACATGGGTTTATCCATCCCAGTGTGAACAACACCAGAGTGTCAATTATGTGGGTACAAGTGTCTGTTGTAAAGAAAACCAGCTGTTTCCATTCTCTTAACCTTGGGGTCAGGGCTTCCCACTGGGACTAACAGCTTTTTTTCCTGCTGTAAATATCCATTTGAGAGTTGCTAGGAGGTGTTGTGATATACAGACCTACTCCTTCAGCACTAGTTTTTTTCTTGTTTGGTCATCTAAGCCTAACTCTCATCAGGGGGTTGCACAGAAACACCTATTGCTAGTTTTCATTTATATTAATTCCTTTGGGTGATACTGCTCAAGACATTTCACTTTCTTTTCCACACCATTTGCAACACAAGCTGGAGAGTCCCCAAAGCCCACTAGCAGCATGGACTATTAGTGACCTACTTCTAGTCTCTGGGGTATCTCTTGTAGCCATTTGCTATTTCCAGCTTTTGAGCCAATTATCAGAGGAGTCGTACATAAAAATGGAACCACTAAGCTTTGATCCTAGGAATAAAGACTCCTTTCAGGCGAGCCAAAGAATCCATTGCATGGATTGTGAAGAAGTAGTGGAACCTAAAAGGCCTGAACCAGTCTGATATACTTCATCTGGCAGAGGGAAATGATAATTAGTATACACAAAACAACTGACATTTTCAGCCACAGGGTAGTACTGTAATATATATATATATATATATATATATATATGAAAAAATATGCTTATATGCAGCCTAAAGAAGGCATATATGAACTCAAGAGCAGCATATACGAAAAGTGTCCCAGTAAACATGAAGTTTCCTGTTTTATATTAGAAAAAAAAAAAAAACAATTATATGGCTACAGTGAGTCACAATCTTAACTGATTTATTTTTTGTATACATTCTGTCCACCTGATCCTTCCAGTTATAAACTATGCTGAAGAAAGTAAGTTAAGAACCACCATACTGGATCAAAGTAAGTTTCCTCTAGTCTTCTAACACAGTATCCTGTCCCCAAGAGCGGACATAGACAGAAGCCTTTGGAAGAATGTAAGCACAAGGCAATCACATTATGACACTTTCCCTTAATCCTGTTCCAAGTCCCAAACGCTTTAGCTCAGGAATTTCTCAGGCTGGATGTGGCCTCTATGACTGGTAATTTTCAATGGATTTCTCATCCATGAATTTGTCCATTCTCCTCTCCAACACATAAAAGCTCTCAACATCACATTATCTTGGCAGACTAATGTTAGTAAGTGCTACATTCTTTACTAAGTAAATGTATCTTTTGGAAAAGCTGCAAGCTGTACACACCAGCAGGAAAGGTTCAGTGGTTCTTTTGCCAGGAGAGGTTTGTCCTAAAATTCTGGACAACTTCTACTGTGGGTTTTGACATTTCATCTTCCTAATAATTCCCAGATGTGTTGTGTTAATTAAAACTCATATTTACTCCTACTTCTCTGAAAGACTTTTGATATCCTGAACCACAGTATTGTATGGTTTATGGTTACATGGAGCACCTCAGGCATCTCATTTCAGCAAAAGATAGCAATATTATATGTCTTGCTTTTTTAGAATTAAGATGAAAGAGGACAATACACCTAGGGCCTTGTGTGAAGGGGCAGGTTTGATAGCAAGAGCAGGAGGAAGAAATGTACGCTTACATCATAATTTACAGGGAAAATACCAAAGAAAATACTGCCTTTGTAAGGATTCCTACCCTGCGCCTAAACATAGGTGAGACCAGCACTGAGCTTTGCCTTAGAAGAAAATGAAGGAGTTTCTATATAATGAATATGGGCTATAAAATGCTTCAAGAAGTTTTAAACCAAATTATGCTGCAGGCTTACAAAGTACTTTTTTAAAGATTTTAAATTGTTTTGTGAATTCTTTCCAAATTTAAATGCAATGTGGATGGGTACTAGATTGTATATATGTCTTGGACTCAGTAAACTCAACCTGATTTATCTTGTTATTATATAGATTATTATTATTATATAAGATTCTTGTCTTATGTAACAGATTGGAGACAATAACAGATATTTTAGAATACTTTACAAGCTCAGACAGCAAAGTAACTCCATGTTATTCTGAGCACCACAACACCATGAAGATGCTAACAAAACCAGAGGAATACCACAACAAAGAAAAAATGATTGCAGGTCTGAAGAGGCTGATTCATGAGAAAATACGTAAAATAAATAGTTCTGTATACCTTGGTTCACCCAAGGACTGAAGGATATTACAACTGTTTGTAAAATCAAATGAAAGGCATAAGCACCAAGAAGACAGTGAGGAAGAAGGCTGATCCAGAGACTTACATGAGATACTGATGAGATTAAAATACATAAGAGAAATTCTAACTGGCAACCAAGAAACATTTCTTGGTTTTTAAACCTCTACATTTTAGAATACTTTCAAATGAAGGAAGTCATATGGCTTCTTTAGCAAATAAGTAGGAAAAGAAATGCAGGGTGAGTGAAATGTGGCTGACTGGTATCCCTGAAGACTGAAGTTGCTTCTCACATCACATGAACTAGACATGGGAGATAGCAACAACAAGCTTCCCTTTTAAACTGCTATACTAGCACTGTGATGATTACATCAAAAACTTTGGATACATTGGCTGATATGGACCTGGAGCCCCTTATTATTCAGATCACAGTTATTTATGTCTGGTCAGAAAAAGAAATTATAATGGATGACATGCATTAACTCTGCAGTGTACATGTATCCTAAAGGGGAAGCCCAGTTCTAACCTTTTCCTGAGTTAACTCAATTGAGATGATAGTAAATATGTAACCACGTTACTGAAACTGCAGTTAACACAAACTTCCTCCCTAAATTCTATCATTTCACATAGATGAACTCTCAGTGATCCTGTTGCCACAATACTTCATCTCTCAGCTTCAGGCAGATTTCTATGAATAACCTAGAAGTGTCAGATTTTGATTGCATTCTTCTTACCACAAAAAAATTCCCAGCAAAACCCCTTTTAACTACATACTTGACACGTTACAAAGACTTCACGATATGCCCAGTGAGGTTACAGATCTGCTTCTCTCTTTGTAAATAAGCCTTAGTAGGAGCTAACTAAAAGGACAAGAAAGGATTTCCACTAATCAGGATTGCTTTCACATAGCTGAATTACACAGAGTAACCACAATGACTAGCCCTGCACTTGCTCTCCTTTCACCAGTGGACAAATGCACTCATTCCAATGGAGCAGACAGAAATGGAAGTCACACTCCAGTAACCAAAAAGTCCTTCACTCCTTGTCCTCTCTAAGCTGCCAAAAGAAGGTAAAAAAGAAAAGTTGTTCTGCCACCTACCAAATGGAAATAAAGCATCCTGCTAACAACGATGAGATAGTGGTATCTCTAAACCAAAATCTAATCTTGGTACTACATCAATGTATATAATATGTGAAAGTGTAATGGAAACGCCACATCACTGAATTCAGCAAACAGCAGCCCACAAATCATACTGTTGCGAAGGCAACACACCTGTTGGTTGAAACATCTGGACCCACAAGAGTCAGATATCTCACATGTAATTAAATACAAAGTCTCACCTGCTCTAAGCTAAGGCACAGACACAGTGTTTGTGAGAAATAAAGGAGTCTATCTGAAAAGTAAGATTACTTCCCCTACTACTGTAGCACACTGAAAATTCGAAAACCACTACAGAAAGTATAATAAATAAGAGAAGATTAAAATGATTTCATTAACCTTTGTCATGTTTGATTCAATAAAGCTTCCGCTTTAGAAATTGTCTAAAGCTGCTGGAGAATTTCCAATTTATCACAGAACTCAGCATCAAAATGATAGTGAAATATTTAAAATATTCTTATTTCATACATACTTGGATTCTCTTTCCTCCCTTCTGGGATCAATTAGTCAAGCTAGAAAAATCAAATCTCACGTATGCAGCACCTGCTCTCCAAAAAGATAATTTCATTGTATCACAACAGCCTTGGTTGCTTTTTAACCTAAGAACTGTTGGGTTTGAGTCCTGAAACAGAAAAGATTTTTCTTTTACTCACAAATATACTCCAGATAAATGTGGTTCCTAGTTCTTTACAAAATGTTCCCCCTTGCCAGAGAAACATTAAATACCAGGAAAAGTGTCCCCAGATGGATTACCAAATGGCAAATGGGTCTCAATGGCATATTTATTGTTGTTGTTATTGCTTGACAGAGTAAAAATAGAGGTGTCTTCAAGGGTGTCTTTCCCCGGAATGAGCAACTCAGCATAAAGAGAATTTATATGCTGAAAAGGTTACAGTCAGGGTATTATGGCTGTATATGTAGTATCTCTTCATTTACAAAGCCCTGCCTCTGCTAAAAAAGCTCAGGTTGTAAATTTTTGTAGACTACTACAGCACCTTGCCCAGTGGGGCCCAGAACGGAGATACTGGATGCTCCTTTAAGTATGAGCAACCAGAACTACACATTTGCATTTGTTATTGCCTGCAGGGAAAGTAATTTCTGGCTTTCTTCAAGGCCCAGAGGTAAAGCTGACTGTGGCAGCTTTGGGTGCAGGAGGCAGTTTAGGGCTGTTCTCTCTTAGTACCTGCCACGGTGGAAGAGAGGAAAGGACAAGCTCCTGGAGCATGTCTTTGCTTCCCCTCACTCTAAGGAGGTTGCATCTCCCTATTCCCCTCCTTCTGAGCAGAGTATTATCTCTCGAACTGAATCTCCGGATTCATCGTCCCTTCCCTGGGGCCACCTTGGCCAGAGGAAAGGGAAGCCCACTTGCCCCCAGGCACACCGCCTGCCCCCCCCTCC
>JAVJGJ010000057.1:34535215-34555507 GCA_035590215.1 Microhierax caerulescens | reverse complement strand
CCCCCCCCCCCCCCCCCCCCCCCCCCCCCCCCCCCACAGCAACCACCACAGAAAAAGGACAGTCCCTCCTCCAACGAAGATTCGCTGTTTAAAAAAGAAAAGGAAAAAAAAAAAAAGAAAAGGAAAAGGGGACCCCAGTGTCACCTCCTCCTCCATCCTTCTGCGCTGTGGCATGCTAATGACTCACCCGTTACAGCTGAACTCGGGCCGCCGAGGCACGGCAGCAGCCGCCTCCCCTCCAGGGCTGCACCGTGCCCGCGGGATCGGGCCGTACCCGACCGCAGCCCCTGCGTCCCCCGGCCACCGCTCCTGGCAGAGGTGCCAACGCTCCCGCGGAGATCTGCCCTACTACTGGGCCCCAGCCTTGGCTCCCCAGCCTGGCTCCCGTCCAGCCTGCCAACGAGTTGGACTGCTTGCCATATTTCATGTGAAAAATGGGCACAGTTTCTTGGAGAGAAAAAAAAACCCAACAAACCAACAACCAAGAACCTAAAAATTACACTACTATCCCTAAATCCTTTTTTTTTTTTTTTTTTTTTACGATGTCGGTAAGTGCCCGGTCCCGCCTGGGAAGCCCACCACTGCACAGGAGCTCCACACGAGCATGTTGTCACCTCGCATCCCGTCTCACCGTATCATATCGCAGAAGATTCTGCAGCATATTGTGCATTACAAACGGAATCTGTGGGATTCGCAGGGATGTGATAATTAATTCAGCGATGATGATGCTTAATATGGACTGGCCCGAAAGAAACGAGGTCTAAAAGGAATATGTGTGTGAACGGGGAGGGGAGGTGTGGGGGGGAGTGGGGAGGGAGAAGGGGAAGACATTTAAAGTGTTTGAACGGTAAGGCAAATGTTCAAAAGCTACATTACATTCGCTTCCCGACCTCAAGAGCTGCCTGAAGCGTGGCATATGCTGCAGCTCCTTCCTCATCACCGGATAGAACTGGTAAAGCTCCTCCTGACTTACGAGAGGAAAAGGCTCGTCCCTGCACCACTAGCTCTTCCACCGCACCCCAGAACTTGACCTTGGCACAACTCTTTCTCCAGCCGGTATCACGACAGACTCTGGCACTGTGCCAGTAAGGCTTAGGCTCCAACTTCCCAAGGGAGGGACCCCCACTCACGTCACCCCCCACCCCGGTCCCCGCAAAGGCACCCCCGTTGCCCTCGCTTTAGCCGAACCTTCGCGGCTGTGGACCGACTGCTTGGTGCTCTGCAACTGGAGAGCAGCAGCCCACGGCACTTCTCCACGCAGAGCTAGAGAAGCTGGCATGGGTCCAGCCTCTCCCGGTGTGCCATCCCCACACAGCACTGCAGCTTTGGTCATATGAGCAGAAATGATGAGAAAAGCACTTTTTAATCTTTTCGCACTTGCTTCCCTGTTCAAACAGTTGCAGGATGGCTATGACTGACGTGCTCAGCGCTGAGGATATCAAGAAGGCTGTGGGAGCCTTTTCAGGTGAGCACTTGTTTTTTTTTTCCCTTTCCCCTCTTTTCCTCCCCTTTCGTTCTTTCAGCTTAGGATAGCAGTGCATTTATTTAAGCTCGGGGAAGGTTAGAGGACCCGGCTAGACAAAATATCAAATGAGGATGTGTTTTCAGAAGTGTAGTGGAAGCCTGACAGGTTTATTAAGTACAGGGCTGCATCCTCAGCAAAGTTGCCCTGCACATCACAGAGGTGAAATATTTATTCTAAAGGAAAGCAAGCAGGAACTGCGGACAGACTTTGCTTCTACTGAGAGGATACTTTCAAAGGGAACAAACCCCTCGGAGACCAGACTGGATTGTATCTTGATGTGGGATAGGGAAGTCAGCCGCGGGTGTCGGCGGCTTCCCACTCACCCCGGAAATTCGGTTTCAGGTTATTACAGAACCGCTGTTGCTCGTTCCTAGGAGATAGGAAACGACTCTTTCCTTACTTCCTATGCGGAATCCCCGGGTGGGCTTTGCTTTTCGGGACGGAGCAGAAGGCAACAGTAGAGCAAGCGGGTGCACTGCTCCACTGCAGCAGCTTTCTGCAGGACTGCAGCGGTCCCTGCTTCCCTCTCAAGACTCCTCCGGCTTTCAGACGCTCCCTACCCCTCTAATTCATCGCGATCCCTAAACTGACAGCACCACCCCCCACCCCCCCTCCGCGCTTACAGGGGCTCAGGTGTTTAAGGTTGCTCTCAAAGAAAGGTCCAGAAACCGTGTTCCGGGGTGCACGTTATCTCGCCCCTTGCCCATCCTCCCAGGGAGCAGCCCCTCGCTGCCCCGGGCTGTGCCGTGACCTTCGCGAACGGGCGGGAGCGCGAAACCCGCCGAGCCCGGCTAAACCCAGCGGCCAGAGGGTCGACGAGACCGACAAATTGCTCAGCTCGATCCAGCAGCTGCTTTTTCTCATTAGCTTCTATTGTTCTAGGGCCATCTCCAAGTCCCAGCGCAGATGCAATTAGCAGCAACTAATGGTAGATCTCAGCCAAGCAGATCGCGAAAGACTGAGCCTCCTTAATTTTATGTCATAGGAAAAGCTGCGGCGGGAATAAGGATGCGCGGGGAAACAAGCAAAAAAAAAAAAAAAAGTCCACAGCACGTTTTGGAGGTCACTATCGGATTACCAACCCACACCACAGCCGTCAGGGTGCATGGGTGGAACAACAGCGGGTGCAGTTAAAGGACGGGAGAGGTGGAGCAGGTAAACTCGGCTCCGATCTCAGGGGCTCCAGGCTGTGGGTGTCCCTGTCGTCGTCCCCCCCGGCGATCGTGCCTCACAAGGTCCTACAGGCAGCACAGCACAGCACTCCCTCGCCGTCTCTTAGCTTACAAACCACCACTGCACATACCTTCAGCGGTCGAAATGCACCGCTGATTTCTAGGAAGCCTTCGGGAAAAACGAAACGGAACTGAAACAGCCATGTGCTCCAAAACACTTCTCGGCAGCGTTAGGCTCCGTGGTTGAGCAAGAGCGACTTCTTGGGTTTTTTTCCCCAGGGGGGGAAATGTGAGGAAGTGACAGCGATCTAATAGTCAAGAGTCCGCTCTCAGATGACTGGTTTAGTGGAAAACTTAGCAAAAAAAGGGTTTAAGGCAAAGGCACTGAAACAAGACCAGGCAGGTTAGACTTCAGCTCCCAACTCTGTCACTGACTTCCTGTGTGACCTTGAGCAAGTCTCCATCCCTCTGTAGCTCAGCTCCTCATCTGCAAAACAGAGACACTGTCCCTTTCCCCTTGTGTTTATTCCAATTAACGCCTGTGAAGCGTGGACAATTACAGCATGTACATCAGCTCCTACCACAGCTGGACTCAACTGTAACTCCCAGGGTAGATCACGCAGCAGGATGGAAGAAAAACACAGTGTGTGTGTGGTGTGGTAGATGTTGCAATGATTTTTCTAATCCTGGCTTTTCATCCCCTGTAGCGGCCGAATCTTTTAACTACAAGAAGTTTTTCGAGATGGTAGGGTTGAAGAAGAAAAGCCCGGAAGATGTGAAGAAGGTTTTCCATATTCTTGATAAAGATCGAAGTGGCTTCATTGAAGAGGAAGAATTAAAGTAAGTAAAGATACATCCTTTCTCAAATAACCTTGCCTTAAGAGTCTACCTTCTTGTTTTCGTTTTTTACAAGACTAAATAATGGCATACAATTCAATCTCTTGGCTAATATTTGGTGTGCAATAATCAGTTGTTTGCCGATTATATGATCTAAAGTGTGTTGGGGGCAGCTAGTTGTAACTTTTATTGCAGAATCCCCGAAACACATGAATGACCAATTCCTTGCAGATACCTCTTCAGTCAAGTGCAGTTTCAGAATAAAGTGCTCCTGAATGTTAATGAATGTCAACAACAGAAGATACAACCTTGCATTCCAACTCACATCATGTCTCAAACAAATATGAAGTGAAACTCTTCTGGGGAGAAAAAAAACAACTTTCCTTTTTTTCCATGCCTCCCCTTTAGGTTTGTACTGAAGGGCTTTACCCCTGATGGAAGAGACCTCTCAGACAAGGAAACAAAGGCTCTTCTGGCTGCTGGTGATAAGGACGGTGATGGTAAAATTGGAGCTGATGGTATGTGATTAGAGGAGTAAACTTTGACAGTAACAATCGAGTATTACTCTTACAAGAACTGAGGAAATCTAGGAATCGCTGGGGGCTGTGACCTTCTGAAGGGCACGAGTCGGCTGTAATGAAATGCAAAGTCCTGCTACATTTTCCATACCTTGCTTGCAGGCTTCAGGGGGAACAGGGGCCGAGTTCCAACACTAGAGGGGGCAAGAGCTGGCTGAAACGGAGATGTAGTTAAGGCACACTACAGCACAGCACTAAGTACCCAGCCCACGTCTACCCCAACAGAAAAGTTAAAGTAATTGATTTCAGTGGAGTGAGAATCAGGACACTGAGAGTTCAAAGACTCAGGCTTGACTATAGAACTTTGAAAAGAGAAAGGAAAAAAGAAAGCTGAGTACCAGCATTTCTGCTTGATGTGTAGTAAACAAGAAAGTAATACATGACTTAGCAAAGCAAGGCTCTTAAAATTCCAAGTACAGTCAGTTTGCTACAGAACTTCTATACAATAACTGGCCTACTCAGGTTTTGCTAGTGTTTATGTGGATCTTTGCAGCTAAAAAAGCCCATCACTCCTTTTTGCTAAACATGAGAACTACAAGAAAAGAACAACTACTTCTCATAGCATTGCTTAAAAAAATACTGCTGTTTTCTATTCCCCTCGGGATGAAATAAACTAGCCCACATACAAAACTTCTCCTTTTTCCTTTTTCTGTATCCCTGAGACAGACTGGAAGAGACATGAAGAGATGCATTGCTGAATTAAATCTTTCCTCATTGTAGGAGACAGTAGTGGAAGTTTGTGGCCATAGTAGTAAATCACCTAGATAGCAGGCAATTGCTAGAGTTTTCACCATATTGATAAACCATATAATAAGTTGAAATCCAAAAAACATCAAAAAAAAACCCTTCATCTCTTTCTGTGTTACCTGATCTCTGGGATCTGTAAAAATGTTGTCTCCAAAATTAAAAAGCAATTTAAAAAAGAAAAAGAAGTAAAATACAGTTAAACTGACATAGTTTCCTAATTAGGAAGCTGAAAAAAAGTCGCACACATCAGCCACTGACATATTACTCAGGTTATATATCAGCTAAACTGCCTGTTCATAGCACGCCGGAATATCAGTGACTGTGACCCTGGTTCTAGACTCAGGCCTTTTAATTTCTCAGATCATGATTATACTACAGTTGCAGAGGAGCAATTGTGAAGCATCTAGGGGAAGTTCCTGCTAAACTTCAGCAGTGCTACTGAACCTGATGAGTGTGTCATTATTTTAAATTTCATATGCCTTATTATATGGGTCCTCCTTATTCCCTTCAAAATTATTGGCAGTGGTACAAAAATCAGTGGGCAAGATTTTCAGAAGAAAACTTGATTCAGGTAAGTAAGCTTACAGTTGATCCACCAACCTCACATCAGATAAATTTTCAGTTCTTCCTGTAAGGCTGCAAAATAAAAGCAGTACCAAGTGGAGTAAAAAAAAACACATTGCAGAATGATTTTGATTTAAACATGAGAATACAGCATTAACTTTTTTTTTTATTTAAGATTGCCCATGACTTTTTTTTTTAAAAAAAAAGAAGTTGAAACAATGCCTGAAAGCCAGTACATTGTAATTAAGCAATATGAAAGACCTCTTCTCCTTATCTCTTTCTTCTGTAACTTTTACCCTTCCTTAACTTTGAACTGGAATTACTCTGAATTTATATTTGATAATGAGAAGAGATGAAGGGCTTTTTTCTTTTGCTTCTTCTGGCCATATCCCTACCGTACAACATTATCTGTTCCTTTTCCATTTCTTAAATTTGACTCCAACAGCAAATTATTACACTGGAAAGGCTAGAAACACATGCAAAGTTAACAGCTGGGACTGTGGCCAAAAGATGAGGATGACAATACTTTCCAACTTTTCCTTTGTTTCATAAACCCACTTCCAGATTATAACTGCCTATGTAAATAAAATATAGTCACAAATGTACATCACATTCATATTCAGTACTGCAATGCTGTATTTCTGTTGCACACCACTTGTTTATTTCTCTGTAACTGAATTGTCAGGCATCACTTTTAGCCTTTGTTTCAAAAGCATCAGCTTCATACGTCACTAAATGATCACAAATATGCAGCCCTTCACAAGGGTTAATGTTAATTTACTAGAAAGCCCTTGAACGCTGTCCCTCTGGAGCCCATACAGCTGATCTTCAGTGATTTTTTTAACACCACAGAGCCATCTTTCCCAGATGTATCATCACAAATGTTAATCCTAGTCTAATCAGCCTTCTTCCAGTTAGGGTCTCACACCACAAATCTTATCTTAGGTCTCCTGCTTTAAACCTTTTATCATCCCCTCAAGACCATTCAGCTCAGAAACAGTTTCACCAGCTTGCCTCTTGTCCAATCAAGATTTATAATTAGTGGCTGATCTGCCAGTTTCAAACAGTTGAAAACTTGCAGCCTATTCATACAAGACACTATCATCTTCTGTGTGATGTCAGGCCCCCTCCATCTTCCATGGATCTGAACAGAAGATGATGAATCTGAAAAAATCGCAGGTCAAGGCCAGGTTACCTAATAAAAATACAAACATTAGCTTCCATATTGGATTGGGAAGTGATGGTGAAGCAGCTCTGTCAGCTTCAGGAGAACACTTACAAGAAAGAGGAGAAAAGAAAAAGAAGATTTCTGCTCTCTGTTTTGTGTATTAGCATTGGACATGAACATCATGCTTTTAAGTTTCTTGATACTAATAGACTTGAGAAAGTCACAGAGAATTTTCAAAGATCATGCACTGTAGAAAGGACAAACCCAAATTTTTAACCGAGTAAATCAAAATCTTTTCCTTGATACAGCTCAGCTTCTGCAAGTATTTTAAAATGTTTCAATTATTTTCTTCAAGTGTTGTAAACACAAGACATCAAGCATTCAAAATTACAACTGGTAAGTCATGACCTTGCCACAGGTAAAAGTCATGACAAAAAAGAAAAATCTTTTGGAAGTCCTTCTTTTCTTATCCCTTTTTGTTCCCTTGCATCTTCTAAAAGAAACTATTGCAAGTCATTACTTACGAAGTTTTCTAAATAGATTTGCTGTTGTACAGACAATGTAAAAAAACATGGTCTGATGAGAGAAACCATTAACCTACAAGAGCTTCTCTGTAATTTTATCTGTCATTTCTGTAAAATACTACAGGGTAGGCATTAGGCTGGTGTATACTACTAAACTATACTGAACACAGTGAAACAACCCTCTCCTTTTAAGTCAAAGCTTTGACACAAGACAGATAGTAAATTATTTCACATGACAAAATAGTCTAAATCCTTGTAATTTAAAACTATTATTTGTGCAAAGAAAGATATAATTTTATTTTGTCTGGGAAGAGAATTGCAACTGGAAAAGAGCATGTAGTTAATCACAAGGATTCTCTCACTAACAGGCCAGCCAGACAGGGGCTAATGTACAGTTTTGTGTGTATGAATACACTTTGTAACAGTGCCTCCACAAGCCACCCGTGGTTGGGCTAACCTTGATACAAAAAGAAATAGTGAACTAGTTTACAAGATTATTCAACTGAAATGTCTTTGAAGTATATTGAAAACCCTGGGAAAAGTATAAAGCGTATCCATGAAATATATTGCCCTTCAGTGATAATATCACAACGTATTATAGACAATATTTGGCTGCAACTGAATAACCTTTCCCAAATATATTCCATAGATACATATGATTATATAAAAAGATTTAATTTAGCAGTAGCAATTGTGATAACTTGTTCTGTTAGAATATGCATAGTTAAGTTTTCCCTTTTGGAAGGGTTTAATTCATTGCAGTTCATGTTTCTCTCTGCAGAATTTATTTACACAGTGATTTAATAATCATAGCCTTTTTCCCTTTCTGCCCAGAATAGTCTGGATTTCTATCACAAGCACTTTATGTTATCTCTTAAATTCAGTTTGCAACACTTTCAATCTATGTACCCACCATGTACTAGATTTATATATGTTTTGTGTAAAGTAATCAGCATCACTAATCCTAATTTGGATTTACATCTTTCAAAATGATGGATAAATTTGGATTTAATTTAAACTCTCTAACACTTTTATTTCTCAGTTTGATTTGTCAACATTTGACAACATGTTTTTTGGACACATCATCAAAAGTCCTGTTTGCACACACCAGTTAGTAAAGATCTCCCAGTTTAGAGTTTAGCATTTTTCAACTGAACATCAGAATGTTCTTTAAAATGCCTAATTTTCATCTTCTTTTTTTTTTGTTGTTGCAAGACATTACTCTTCATTATGTCAGACTTGAATAATTTCCTCTTGAGCCTTTACAGATGACTGCCTCCCCTATTTGCCATTTTCCTCTCAGCTGATTATGTTAAACCTATAAACCACTCTCTCTGTGTACCCTCTAATCCCTTTATCATCTTTGTTGCCCTTCTTGGGATTCCCTCCAGTCTGTCATTTTTAATGCTCTGAGGCACACACAACTGTGCAAGGTATTCTTACGTGTAAATGTTCCAAGGTTAGATGGAGCTACGAATTATAACCTCCTCAGGTAATACAGTATTCAGAATGCAGTATGCCAGGCAGCTATTCACCAGGATACAAGCGTGCCTTTCCCATGCTTTATCACCCTGCTGAAAGGGATTATATGTACACCAAAGCGTAAAATAACCCCAAACTGCAGATAGATACATTTATGTAAATATTATGGATGTAACACTAATAAAAGTCAAATGGTAAAATCCTGGCCTTCTGAGATCACAGGAACTTTTCTTGTTATCACCAGTGTGGTCAAGGTTGCTACACAGGTTGGTGTCAGCCTTCTGGTTTTGTAATCTGTCATTTTCAGTCAACTTGCCATTACAAAATAAGAGTTTAAATGTAATATAGTTATAATACAGGGACACAAATATTCTGAAAGACTCATTAATGAGTCTTTGCCAAACTTTGCCTCCAAGTAAAGGAAATTTATCTTACTGTAAAATTAAATTTCTAGTTCTTGCCTTCATCCCACTGAGATTTACAAAGGAATAACAGAGAACTAATCAAGTTCTTCAGATGAATAGCAGTGGACAGTCTTGACATTCTGACATGTATAGCATTTCTCCCTTACCCTCAAAAAATACTTTCATTTCACTGGAAGATTTTCCAAGTCATACTTTCCCTTTAATTAACTCAAATTTCTTTGTTCTTCTGTTATTGTGATGTTTCTGCTACACCAGTGAGTCTGTAATCATTGTAATATGCTTCCTCCTTCTTTCCATTTCCTTTTCTTAATATTTTTAAAAAATTTTTCCCTTCTCCAGAATTTGCAACTATGGTGGCTGAATCATAAAGGCTTTGACCAATGCAAACCCTTCACCCATCCTTCACTGCCCAATTCCAACCACCTCCTGCTGACTGCTTTGGCTCCTGTCTATTTATTTATGTTATTTTATACTCCAGCTCTGTTCTCTGCAATCCTGCAACTCTGTAATTGTGCTGAAAGACACTGTTAAAATAATAAAGGTCACATCAATCTGGGCTTTATTCTCTCTCACTATAACTTGTTTTTATTTCATGTAGGCTTGGCACATGCTGAGAGAAAACATTACTCTTTTTTGCTGACATCCCTGCTGCTTTATCCCTAGCTAGGGTAAAGTGGGAAGAAAATAAAAATATTATTTGGGATAAAACATGTCTATAATGAGTCATTCAGTCCCAGTTCTGAACTGTAACAAAACCAACCACATTATTTTTAAGCCATCTCTGCTAAATGGATGCATACCCATAGCCTGAAAAATCTCTAGTGATGGAAAAACTCTAGTGATGGCAATTACCCAACTTCATTTGGCAGTTTGCTCTCTTGACTTAATCAGTGTTATAGCTAAAAAGTATTTCCTAATATTTAGCCTACATCTCTCTTGCTGCATTTTGGTGATCAGTAAATTGATCCTTGTCTGTATCATTCGTTAAATTTGCCTTGTGCAGGGGGATTTTGGGATAAAAGGTTTGACAGGAATATCAGTTGGTGCCAATCATGCATGGGGATAACTAAGTAAATATTAAAAAGTGGTCACTTCTGAAACACAGGATATGTTTACTAGCAATGTTACGCAACTATCTGTGACTGGAAGAATGGAATACTCACAAGAAACAACAGTATGAATTTCAGGAAAGGGGACACCAAAATTCAGGTGTGATGCTGCTGTTGACACCCCCATTGATAAAACAGTATATAAAAAAATCACCTCAAAAAACATTTCTTCTAAAATTTTACTGGAGAAGTGAGTATCTCTTCTTGAGTTACATACAGGAAGCTGAGACTCAAGCTAAGGAAATATTAGCCAACAGTAAGCCTATGACAGAGCCAAGAGCTAAACACTTGTTTCCCAAAGCCTGTTTGGTAACTTTGGCACCAATCTCGTGCTTTTTATATTTTTTTTTTAAAAGGAAAGATTAAAGGGGGGAAGGGGTCATCCTTTTAGGCAATGTCTTCCCCCCATCTTGACAGAACAGTGATTACTACTGCAATAAAAAGGAAGGATATTTGCCATTTCTAGATTCCAAACTATTCCCTGCAGCAATAACACCTTATTCCATTCAGATTTATTATCGCTAATTTAGTATAAACAAAAAGATAAGGCTGAAACCCTGTCAGCATCACATTATACAGAATACCATTCTCTGTCACAGCGGTTACTCAATGCTGCTTGGGAAACCAATAAACACTCCCTAAAGCCATTCTAGATTTTCACTCTGCAGTAACTTACAAGGAGGAGTTTTTGCTGAAGCTGCTGTGCATTCAAAAGAATTCCTTTGGGTCTGCACAATGTATATACGGATCTGAAGAATGTACTGATTTTTAAGTATTATAAATAAAGCAAATTAAAACAGATTGCAATGAAGCCAGTTTATTCTCCTCTTTTTCTCGGGAGCTGCTGACCTCAAGTGACAACGAAGTGTAATTACAAGAGTATACAGGCCCTCAGAAAAAACGTTAGGAACTCAGCTACTGAAGTATCATGAATGAAGAATCGAGGAATCAGAGAATCGACATAAAAATCGCTATGTAAACAAAGCCCTTTATAGTCCTTTTCTATTTGTTGAACCTGCAAGCTTTTATATTTTTCACTCCATTTTTTTAATACACATTCTTTTTCATACCACATTCATTTTAACATCTTCAAGACTGTCACAGAAACTACTGTAAAGACTGAAGAAAGCAGAATTTGCAACAAAATTTAATCAGGCTTTCAGCAGAGTGTGGATTATAGTACGGTTGACAAAAACAAAAATCCACATTACCCTGCAACATACTATTTCATGAAGAAAGATGTTTTAATTTTCACATGCATAAGAAAAAGGGAAAATTAAATTTCTCCATGAAACATTTATCTTAAATTTCTTAATTGGCATCTTACATCATCTTTGAACAGTAAGTGTTCCATAATTTTCTCCCCTGTCATAACACAAAAATAGTTATGAAAAATAAATAAAAAACCAAACAACTCCAGCCATCATGTTGAAGACAAAATTTTAAATCAGTACACATCCTTTCCTTAGATTCATACAGTCAACAGTTTGTAACAAGACACAACTGGATGAAAGACACTACTTGTTCACAATGGTGTTATATATTACTAGGAAAGAAACACAGCTCTCTCTCAGCTACAACTGAAAAGGAAGAACCAAATCTTCAAGTTCTAGACAAACCATCATTTCCTGACAAATTACATTAGCATTTAACAAAACGGGTTTGTCCCAACAGATCATCACCAACTCCTAAAATTTCTCTTGTCACCATTTACCACTACCAAATCCTTAACCAACAAATTCATAATTGTTTATGCTTTAAGGGACCTGCCAAGCTCTTAATGGAGTTTCATGGATCAACAATTTTCCACATGTCTTATTTTGGGAATCAATGGACTGGAGGCCATAACACCTGTTCACTTTGCAGAAGCTGAGCTAGGATTTATATTTACAGTCTATCCACCAGTCCCGAGTTCAACACTGCCTAATGTCGTATGATTGCTTCCATACTTTATTCACTTCATCAAAGCAAAGCTTGCTTGTTTGCTTCTTTTGTCTTTTCTGACTTGGTATCTTTGTGGAGGAAGTAAGGACATTTTTCCCTAGTTTCTGAGTACTTTCAAAGGCTGGAAATCCAGTTCATGTTCTCCCTTCCAGCAACACACACAAAGTTTTATCAAAGCCTCTGTGCTATAGTATCTAAACATTAACAATATTCCATCCAAAGGAAAGTTAATATTGTTATGGAATTAAAAACTGCAGCATGCCACAGTATTTGCAACAAGTTCTGCCTCAACAAGATAACATTAAAGATTATGGATTTATACAAGGTTAAGTGAAGACACAAATTTGCCCACAACATTTTTATTAATGAGCATAGAGCACAGGAGAACTTAATTTGACTCTAAAATCACAGATTGAGATTTAAGTGGTCAGTGGACAGAGAACACATTCTTTTATTTATAAATCAATTGCAAATTAAAGAGAAATTACGTGGCATGCATTAACACCCCAAAATTCAGCTGTGGTTAGAGCCCATGCTGATGTTCTTCTAACACCACCCAGGAATCACTGGTAACAGACACAAGAGCACAGGCTCTAGCACATGCCAGTGATTAAAACACCTCCTCTAGGTCCTGGACTCTCTCATTGCTAACCTCTGCTTGAACCTGAGCTGCTGCACCTTCATTCTGAGACAGTATTTTTGCTGATTCTCTTTTCCAAAGAGACACAAATGCCAACACTCTCTAGAGCTCCACCATTTAAAACAACTTTTCTCCTAAACAAAAGAGTGTGAAGCCAAATGTGTCTACAGGGGGTTAGCTGTGTGCGTGCGAGATGAGCCATCAAAACTTTCCCAGACTGTAGGATCTCCTAATGCAGGATAGTTACTACACAGTGGAGGAAGTATGTTTCTGGTTAGTGCTCCTCTGGTCAATAAAGCAACAAAGCTTAACAAATACTGTTGATACAGTTTTAAAGATGGAAGTTAATATAAATACAAATACTTTCCTCCACCCACCAGAGAAACAGAAGGGATTGCATGAGCTACATTGATAAATGGATTAGAAGATCCAAATAAAAATACTGGAAGATATTTAATAAGCCTATGGAACATGCACTTAGAAAAGTAATTTTTTTCATAAACTCATTTGGTCTTCCAGCTCAGAAAATCTAAATAAAAGAATCTTTTAAGTGCCTGAATCAGAATGTCCAACTCTTATTGCAACTACAGTTTTTAATTCTAGGAGATGCTTATCTGAGCAATTAACATTTATGTACAAAAACACAGTTCGTTTCACTCATGTTACAGTGGCGTGACACTGGCATTACCAAATGGATACTCAGGCCTTCAGGTGGTAAGAACACCTATTTAATTATTAATTTAATTTATATTTTTATTAATTTTTATTATTTAAATTATTAATCTAAATTAAATTATTTAAATTGTTAATTATTTAATTAATTTATTAATTAATAGATTAATAATTTAATTATTAATCTCAACTTTGCTACTAGAGCTTCTAGACAGGTCATAAGAAGCACAGGACCAGAAGTCAAATGCTCAACCATTGATTACTGGAGGGAAGGTCCATGGGTTATGGAAAAGCCAAATGGCTCAGAGATATTTTCAGGTTTTGGAAACGTTGCTTGGAAGGATTTTTTTAATTCTAACATTTAAATTGTTAACAAACTCTACTTCCTGTATTTCCACAATGCAATGCAGTTTAAAAAAAAGTACCAGTATAAAGATACTAAAACATACAGGTAATAGCAAATTATTAAGCATTTATTAGTGCTTTAATATAAAGAGGAATAAGAACTATGTGGCTGTGCTAATTTTAGGCTTCCTTCTGCAGATGAATGAAGATTTTCTTTCTTAAAACATTTGCATTCCCCCCCCTCCCCCCGTAAAGTAATTTTCAATTTTGCTGGATACAGCACAATTGCATCTACTTTCAGCTGCAATGGGTTGTTGAAATTGAGCTATTGCCCAGCACCTGCTCTTAGTCAGACAGCTGAAATCAGAGGTTAGGGGAAAAAATAAAGATTTTTTGTCATTGTAATGCAAGTCTCCTTTTAGCTTTGCTGCAGTCAGTGTTCAATTATGTTCTGTAACAATCTCCATTACCAGAGCCAGTGTTTTTCTGTTCCTCCTTGCATGTATTAACTTTCTGGTTCACACGTGACAGCCTTCTTAGCAAAGCAAAGGAGTCTTAAGAGATACTTTACCATAGATTTAATAAGTCTACATATTGTTTGGCATGTTTAGGATCCAAGCGTGTTCAAATGCATCTTTATTTTCAGTGCTTCAAAGTCAGATAACTGATACAATAGAACTTAAATTATTTCTCACCGAAGAAAGCCTGATAGGTCAAAATTAACCTAAAATTTCATCTAGTCTATTGAATATAAAACCCAGAACACATAACAATGAGGAGTTCCCATGGAAATTTTTTTCCTGGGTGTATTCTCTTTTTGCAAGCTCAGAATCCTTCTCATTCAGAATTTTTATAAGTTCAGTATGTAGGCCAGATGTTTAAGACTTCATCAGAAGCAGGAACCAAGGCCCTATGTCTGCAGGAACAAAGCCACAAAGCCTCTGACCAACAAGGCTCAGCAGTAAATGGGAAGAGAGTAACTGGTGTGACAGCTACTGGGAACACAGGAAAGGGAGTCTTGCTTTTGAAGTAGGAGGGAACAGCAATACACGGACAGTGAGCTCTGAGACAGAGGCCAGAGGGTGAACAACACAGAAATCTAGGGTCTGGGACTTGGGGAAAAGGAAAGCCAGAGCAGGAAGAACGGGAAATGATTAGAGGTAGGATTTGAAAAGCTTAGAGCAGAGGAGGGTTTATTATAATATAAATACATTATAATAAATTGACCTTGAAAAGAAAGGACATGAATAATGTGGAAAAGTTTGTGCCTAAAACTTAACATGTTAGAGACAAGTAAGCATGATAGAAACCAGAGTGTTGTAAACTCTTGAAAATTTAATTAGAAGCCTCAAATATTTCTCCTCTCCTTCCTCCATTAAACCTCCAGGTCCTGCAGTCACGTGGCTGACTCAGTTTTCAGCAAGGGGAAAAAAATCTAGCTGTCCTGCCTGCAGAGAAAACCTTGAACATTGAAACACTAAAAACATAAAACAGAATATAAACCAAAACATAGTCTTTTATTCTGTAGTAAGCCTCATGATTTGAATATAGACAGTCTTACAGTTCTTAACATAAGATACAGCATTAGTGTAAACCTCACAGCTGCTTTCTAAGCAGACAGCAGCTAGAGATCCAAAAAAAGATTCCCAGCTGCTATCATAGTCATCATCACCACATAATGACTGACATGCTAGAATTATGGGTAGCTTATTTAAAGATGTCATGTATTCGTACATTCTATATTCAACAGATTAACCCCTTCCCCATGATGCTGAAGCAAACTCAACGCTCACTTACCAGCATCCAATCTCCCTATGCACGACTGTGCAAAACAGCATGACAATGAGTGCTCTAACAATAGCATACTCACAGCTAAGAAAGCTTCAGGCCACACACAAGGCCACAGCAAGTCCTCAGTCTGTCATAGATACTCCCTCATGAAAAGATCTATACAATAGAACAACCTTCTGTATGAAGTTCCAGATCCCTGATCAACTTTCCATGCCTACTGCTTTGGGACATAGTGTTAAAAACTAAATAAATATTTAGGTTTTATTCCCAGCGCTCTTCCTAGCTTCCATGTGCAGGAACAAACAAATAAAAATTCAAGCTGGAATTTTTTCAGACATGCAGAATAATTTTTCCCCCGACATTCTCCTTATCTTTATTCTTGCGGATTCAAATGCATCCTTGAGAAACCTGCCCCTCATACCATATTCATCGGAAGAGAGGACAATTACAGTTACAATTAGCATACTCAAACCTAGTTTACAGCCTTGTAGAGGTACCTACCCTAGATCTAATAATTTATTAATTTTCATTGATCCCACAACCATCATTCATTTCAAAATTCTACTTTCCCAATGCCGTACTCAGAAACAAATGACAGATATGCCAGATCAGTCAGAAGTGCTGTTGTAACTGCCAACAAAACCTTTGGCTGATTCAACCATTTCATAATCATCTTACATTTCAGTGCACCAAGTCTCAGCCAAAAAGCCTTCATATCTGTGTCTCAGTCCCTACCACAAAAGAGCAAAATCTGAAGACCTGGAACTATAATGCCATTAACAGTGATATAGAAAGCATCCAAATTCATACTTCTGTGCTAATAGCCCCACTCTGAAGAGAAACAAAAGGCAATTTTGGGGGATGCCAAGTGAAGTAGCCCTCAAAATACATAAAGTCTCTATTTATTCTACTGCTTGGTGAAAGCATAAGGAACGGAAATCTACAATAAAATTTACACATCCGTTCTAGCAGTTTTCAAAGCTCTCTAGACATATCAGTAAACACAGTCAATTCTGTAAGAATCTATACAGATTTAAAAGTGGCATGAACTCTGAATATTCATCCAGTTGCAAGATACTTCTGATGTTGTCACTGTTTCCTTTTAGTAATGTAAGATTTAAAGAAGAACTGATGAAACACTTTGTATTTAAGAGATTTTTTTTTACAGAAAGATTTGTTTCTTTTCCTCAACATTAATGCTCTCCTGCGAAGCACTGCTTACTCCAGAGAAAGTAGCTCTTATTACAGAGAAAGTAGCTTTTATTAGGCAGCACGTTCAAGTTACAGGTTGTAACCTGCTCAACTCTGAACATATCCAGAACATTTGCATCTATACACAAGTAACTATAAAAACAAGTCCTAGAAATATTAATGAATTTTACCTCACAAAATTCACTTTTTAACAGGTATATGTTGTGAAGGAGATAACGAGTGATCTGCGCAGTGCCCAACAGAATCTCAAGCACAAGCCATACATCAATCTAAAAGACTGTATGAGCTCAGTTTAACCCTCATTGTAAAGCCTTACCTTGCTCCTGAAATTCATTGCCACTCCTACTGGGGCTGCAGTTCCACCATCGCTGCCTCCTGTAGCCCGATGAAATGCAAGTCGCACACAGACACATGCAGTTTATCTGCCGTTTGTGACCACTGCTAGAGGAACATGACTTGAAATTTCAGGGTCTTGTGGCTGTTGGGGCAATTTACCCTGCTCACATAAGAGAGGGAGCACTTCCCATTCATAGGAATCTTGCTTCATTGGAGGACGAAATGAAATGAGTGAATAAAAAGAATACTCTATTTCTCCTTAGCTGGTAAACACAGGATTTAAGCTAATAAACACTTCTCTAGGGTAAGGACAACATCCTCTGTTGTTTTTTTTTTTGTTTAAATCCACAGGGTTTCTCTTCCCCTTGCTTTCCCACGTATTCAAGATGAGACAAGCTTCAGTGAGCACAGCTACCAGTATTCCAATTTATTCAGCAGCAACCCCTGTGGACGGCTAAGAGCAGACTGCAATTCTGCTTGGATTACAAGGTGTAGATAAGTAATTCCATCCTTAATCTATCATCACTGCCAATGCCAGTAAGGGAACAACTTTTACCTGTGAGAAGTCAGGAAGAGGAAAAGATTGAGATTGGGGGGAAAAAAAAGTGTGGGGCAAAAGGACAGTCGAAATAAGAGAGGACACAAGAGCTCCGTTAAGAGCTCTAAATGCAAGTGCATGCAGATGAGGGAATGAAGGACCAGGGTGCTAGCAGGAATGTAGCAAACAAAGGAGATAGCCAAATTCCAAGCAGAATTTTTCAATAGCAATGAAAACCTCACTTCCAACATAATCTATTCCTTCTATTACACTAATCCCAGTGTAAAATGGTAGAGAACTGCAACCTCAGAAAATGCTGATGGATACTACTACATTACAGCTATGATCAATAAATCTCAAGTACATCATAATGGAACCTCAAAGCCTTCACATATAGACCTGTCAGTAAACTGGGACAATATTACAAATAGACAACAAAGGATAATGCAAAGATTGCAGAAATGGAACAACACAGAGACAGGTGAATTTCTTGGAGGATGGAGTGGAGTGAAAGGCAGAAAAGATGAAAAAGGAGGTAAGCTATTTAGACCTAAGTGATGGAGAACATCAATAACTGCACACCTGTTTTAGGTGATGGAGGATTCAGGAATGGAAAACAGTAAAAGCAATACGAGACCTGGGATTAATTTTTCTTTTCCTTTTTAATGGAACCCCTAGTAGTGTCTCCACCACTCTATTTCACTATAGTCATCATCTACAATTAAAGCCACTGCCCACTCAGGCTACAGAAGTCCCTTTCATTATTTTTTTATCACAGAAACAATGCTTTTATCTGCATATAAAAGACTCCTTTGATTTTGCTATAAGTACTTATTATATTTATGTTATTTGCTTGCCTGGTTACATGTCTGGCAGATATGACATGTAGTCCCAAGAATGTGAAATGGGTCATTCATACAAGAAAAAAAAAAAAAAAAGCAGCTTTCTAAGCAGGGACTACCTTGAGGTTAAAATAAAACTTAGAAAAAATTATTTTCAATGTACTGTACTCTCAGAATGTCCAATCATATAACCCAAACACATGCATTATTGATTATTCTCTTCTTTCCAAGCTTACTTACTGCCTTTCACAGTAAGCAGATTCCATGCTCCACAGTAAACAAACTAAGGTGTAGCCAAGCAAAGTTTATACCCTGAAAAGATATTGTTTATTATTAATGGCATACTTTTAACAGTAAGATCTTTCAAAGGTATTGGAAGGAGGGGAAGACCCAGGAAGTTTCAATCAGCTTTTTCAGCTCTAACCCAAACGTGTTGACTAGAACTGCTTAAGGAAGACACAAGATCAGTATAAAGATTAAGAACAGGGCATAAAAATAGTTTAAGAGAAGTCGAAGCAAATATCAGGAAAAGTATCTGAAAAAAAAGCAGACAGACAAATAATTGAAGGAACCGACCTACTACTGTTTGAAAGACTACAAAAATAATGAAGAGGGAAAGGAGGAATAAAATTGAGATCCTAAGAAAGCAACTAAGACACTGGTGAGCAAGGAACTCTCTCTCTCCCCAGGAGAACAGTAACACAGTCAAGAGCAAGGCAAAGCACGAACTGGGAGAAAGGTCAACAGAGCAAGCGTGGGCCCAGGCTGAGAGGAAACGTTGCTCAGCGTTCTCACTGAACACGCGGGCCTCCTCGGCCGGCTGCTTTAACCGACCTGACCCGACCCACGCGCGGTCGGTGCCCAAGCTACAAGCACACGGGGATTCGGGGCTGGCGTAGAAGCAGCCGCAGCGAGGCACAATGCAGGGCGCGGTTCCCGCCTGAGCTCTGAGGGAAAACCGACCCCCATCGCGCGGCGCTGCAGACAGTGACAGGCCTCGGCCGGCACCTTCCTCCTGTGCCCCCCTCCCCGCCGCTGCGTGACCGACACCCACCCGCCCGCAACAGGCCGAAGCACGCGCGACTACCCGGCCGTTAACGGCCGGCGCACCCGCCTAGCGGCCTGCGCGCGGGGAACGGCGCTGGGCGGATGCGGGGACAACACAGCGGCGCGGCCATCACGCGCATGCGCAGGAAGGCGCCCAGCCGGGCGTGCGGGTGGGGGCGCCCCGCCAAGGGAAGATTGCACCCCGCGCGGGCACAGGCGGGAAATAGCGGCAGCTCTCCCTCGCTCTCACTTGTCTTTTCCCGCCTTATTGCTGCCGCACCCCTATCACGTAGCTCTTTGCCCGTAACTTTACTATTTTCTGCCCTGGCCCTAGTGGGTTGATACGCTCCGTGGCACGGTCCCCTGCGTTCTACCCAATGACAAGCCGGCCCCTGACAACGTACTTAGTTGCTGGGCGAAAACGACACCGTTGTCCCCGTAACACCGCGGCCCCACCCGCCGAGCGTGCGGCCCGCCTCGGCTACCAGAAGGGTCGGGGGGTCGGGTTTGAAGGACAGCACGTTTGGTGGGCGGGAAGAGCCAAGTGACCCAATAACAACTCCGGATAGCATTGATGAACAGAGCTAACAGCCAACCGAGCTGGGCGGGCCGTCACCTCCCCAAGGAGGCGGGGAGCTCGGTTGCTAGGGCCGCGCTGTTGCTAAGGCCGCAGCAGTGCGCGGCGAAGGCAGCCGCTGCCCTCCTGTCGCGCTGCCGCCTTCCTCGGGCCGGGGCGATGGTGAAGCTGGCTGCCAAGTGCCTCCTGGCAGGTGAGTGCGGCCCGACCGGTGCCA
>JAVJGJ010000057.1:34518271-34535063 GCA_035590215.1 Microhierax caerulescens | reverse complement strand
AAGTCGCCCCGACGGAGAAGAGATGGGGAAAGAGGCGACAGGAGAGAGGCGGGGACCTCAGCTCCCTCGGGAACGGTGGACACGGTGCTTGTTGTTAGCTACCCTGCGTCGTTCCCCTGCCACGACATGTGGAGAATCGGGAGCTGTGTGTAGGGAGGGTGTGAAGCGGGGTTGGGCCGGCTGAAATGCAAGGGCAGGATCTGAAAGGAAGGCAGAAAGAAAGGCGAGAGCGTTTCTCCAGTGTGGAAAGGTGGGCATAAGATGGGAGAAGTGTGAAGAAGAGAGCAGGGTGGACAGCCGAGGCCTGCCTCAGACAGGAGGCTCCCTTTGTGCTAGAAGAAAAAATCATGTCAGAGTCTGGGGTGATTCTGAGTGTGGTGGAAAGGTAGAGCCTTAGCAAAGAATAGAAGGATGAAGCACGTGCACTTCACAGAGGCTTCTTTTCCCCCAAGCAAACTAGAGGTTAACCTGAAAAAAAAGTGAGCTGAAGACAGCAGTCTGTTTAGTCAGGATGAATTAGGGGGGTGCTAAGCATAAGTACAGCTGACTGTTAACACTAGGGGAAGAAAACTTTCCTTCCCCCACCCCATATTGAAGCTCTGTGCAGCCTCAGCTAGAAGCACAAATCTATAAAACCTTTCTGGGCAGACAACTCCCAGGTTTAACTCTGTGTCAATCCTCTTTTCTTTCATCCAGAATAAAATGTTTGCCTTTTTTTTTTTTTTTTTTTCTTTAACCTCAGAAGCAGATAACTATCAACTCGCACAAAGCCAGTGTGGTCTTTGGCAAATGCAAGAGAATGAATCTCCCTCATAGCTCTGTTGACAGCTCTCGTGGACAGCATGAGTATCTTGCCTGTCCTCCAGATCTGAAACTTACACATCGTTTCCAGTTTCAAAGTTTCCAGGTCCCAATACACAGGCTTTGCTTAGATCTTTCAAGTTTTGCTGTTTGGTGTTAGGGAAGGCCAATTCCATGACTGTTTTAAATTCACATAGATTTTCTTTGGATGACCTAGTTATGTGCTTAATCCTAATTGGTTCTGGAGCTGCCTTTTCAGTTCTGTTTGCAACACAACCAACAAGAAGGTCCTGTCCCATATGTAGTTCTAAGTGCTGCAATAATAGCCATTTATTATTAAAAAATAGTAAATCAATGAAGCAGACCACGCAAAATAACTTCTTTCTTGCAGAAGAGACCAATATTTTGAAAAAGACATAAGGGATGAGTAACCACAGCAACCTAAAGGGAACAAGAAAATGCAATTACATAGGTAGGAGAAAAACATCAGAAATAGAATAGGGAATTCTTGTGTACCTAAGGAAATGGTTGTGAAGAATAGAGTGGCTCACAGGAGCTACACAAAGGTCAAAGAGAACAACAGGGGAAAAGGGCTTTTATTAGCAAAAGAGAGACTATTAACTTGACAATAGAAAGCGATCCTTGTGTTATCTCAAGGGTAATTTACAGACACACAGTTGAATATATTGTTGTTTGAGCTTACTATGGAGGCACTATGAAAAGGTTTTCATTGTAGAAAGACAGTTGGCAGTAGCAGGCATTTTAGACACACTACAGATTCTGGCAGGATAACAGAAATATGGATGGAGTAAATACTGTGGGAGTACTGGCAGATGAGACCAAGCTAAATGAAAAGGGCAAGGAAACTTATTTTGAGAAAGTGTAGCGATCTAATGAGCTAAGAGGATGGCAAAGAATAATAAGAAGGCAAGAACAACTGGGGCTGTCAAATTGAAGAACGGCAACACATTAGTTAAGAATTTGCACTGGATGATGCGTTCACAGTTTGGAGCATGTATGCTTCTCTGTCTCATTTTACGAAGACAGATCTAATTGTCTATTGAAGTACAGAATAGCTTCCACTCAGAACAGACTGTTGTCTTCAGCACAAGTTGAACTGATCAGGGAACAAACAAGCTGACTTACCAGATTTTCCTGTCTAAATATTATGAGCCCAGCTCAGCTCAAAGTAAGCAAGCATGCTGAAAATGTTTAAACAAGAGCTACATTTGGTTAATGCATCTAGGACCAATTGTCACTATCCAAAACACCCTTCCTCCTCTATAATACTATGTGAGCAGATAGCTTCACCAATTTCCTTCAAAACAACATCTAGAAAGCTGTAATAGGCTCAATGTACTTCTTTCTGGGTTTATTTATTAACAACATAATGTAAAAGACTTGTATTCCAAGCTTAGCTGCCAGCAGTATTCCTTTAAGGGTAAAGCTAGAACTACTTCGGTATTTAATTCCTGGTTCCTGTCCTTTGAACTATCCAGGCTAGTGAGACAGTATGTGAAGAGAGAGTAAGCCCTTGGAGAACATTGTCTTTGTTTTGCAAGAATTGTGATATTATTTCATGGAGTAATGTGGGCATATGTGAGTTCTGTGGTTCTCTGCCATTGCTTTGGGTGTAATGGAGTTTTGTAACAGTAGGCCAAACCAGGCAGCTGCCAGTTTGCCCAAAGTGTTGTGCAAGCTGTACCAGAAAGCCTTGGCTGTAGAAGAGCAAAAACTAAAGCCCCTTGGTTCTCCTTCCATATAGGGATGAATCAGCAGGCTCTTTTTCTCCAGCTAAATGACATTTGCTTCTGTTTTGCCTAGGATGCAACTAATGAGCCACCAGCAGCACTGAGTCAGCAAGAGTTGCTCTCTTAGCAGGGTCAGCAAGAAGAGTTCATCGAGGAATGTTACCAACTTAAGCAGCTTTGTAGTAAATAAATTACCTGTCTCTTCCCCAAACTCAGTATGTAACAAGGATTTGAATCTGAGGAAACAAGTAATCTAAAGAGAGGAAATAGCTTCCTATGTAGCCCAGTCTCCCTATCACATTGTGTTTTTCTCTACATGATAACATATCTGGGAATTTTTAATTCTTAGTTAAACGCTATAAAGCCGACATAAATTTAGAACTAACGGCAGTTCCACCCTGATCTGGGAGGCCTTCACTGCTGTTCACAGAGCAGAAATCTGATGTCAGCACCAGTATGCATAATGGCAGTATTAATTTCCTCACGTGGATTTTAGATTGTTTGGTGCTTCTCGTGACAGTTACCTTGCCTGTATTCAGAGTTAGAGCATTCGAGCTCTTATGGCATAAAGTAAGAGAACTGAGGGAAATTAAGATTCTCTAAGATGAAACAAAAATCTTTTATGTTATTGGTTTTGTAGGAGATCCAGCTGTGGGAAAGAGTGCTCTAGCCCAGATGTTCCGCAATGATGGGGCTCATTTTCAGAAGAACTACACGCTGGTAAGTATACAACAGCCTCAGACTGGTATCCAACATTTTTCTAGCTTGCATGAGAAAACTAAGAAAGTCTAGAACAAATAATACGATCTTAAGCTGAGGCATTCAAGGTGGAGTCTTACAGGGTTTTCTTTCTCTTACACTCTAGATTCTGAGGAGAAGCCATTTAACATTCTGTAAGTCTTTATATTATGTGAGTGCTCATTTTGAAATTTAATGCAGAGTAATTTAGTTAATTTTGTAGTTTTCCTGCTGAACCAATGTTTTCACAAGCTTTTGTGGTGTTAGAGAGCTTCCTCCTTTAGGGAGTGCTCTCTGAAAAAGCATTGCTGAAGGAGAAAGCTTTTAATTCCAACTATTAAATGTGCATGTGGACAGTGCGCTTATCACTATGCAAACACGAAAATGTGCTGCAGAGCCCCAAGATAATTATAATCTACAGAAACTGTTCCCAGATGAAGAGGATACAGTTTGCAGTCTTTCAGTGTGAGAATCAATGGTGATGACTAATCAGAAGCAGGATAAAAATAAAAGTAAATATAAGTAAAAAAAGGAAAATATGAGTGTGGAGAAAAAAAACCCCTAAAATATGTTTATTCATTGAAATAAAGATGGAAACCAGAAGTTAAGGATAGAAATAGAACAAACAAACAAGCTACAAAGCAGAATGAGATAAAAGGTGGAAGAGGCACAAATAACTTCAGCCCCATATGTTAGTTGATCACATGGCTGGTGCTAAACGTTCTAAGGCGTACTTTAGTGCAGCGTGATAGTGAATATAGCCCTGCAGATATCAGCTAATACTCTTAGCTGTATATAAGCAAACCAATGGACATCGGTTCTTTTCTTTTTCCCTGCTCTGAGCAAATCTACATGGCTTTGACATGTAGGTGGGAGTATGTTACCAGAGCTATGAGGAGTATTGCTGAGTTCCCAGCAGTCTATGTTTGATGGGATTGTAATGATTCACAAGAATTGCCTCAATCCAATGCACAGTTGGTATGCAGTCAGACAGGTTCTTAAAAACTCTTCTGATCCTTGTTTTCCTGATTCCTCTTGACAGACAACGGGCATAGAACTGTTGGTGAAGGCTGTATCAGTCCCAGAGACAAGTGATAGTGTGGTGAGTTTTTCTGTGACATAAACTGGGTCAGAAAGAGGTAGCCAGAGCTCAAACCTCATTTTAGTCTCATTCTGGTGGAAGATTGCTCTGCATGTTCATCAGGCCATTAAGTTGCATGAAGGAAATGAGGCTGATCATGTACAATCACTGATACTCCAGGGTTAGTTTAACCTTAAAAATGTAAGTTTTACATACTTGTATCCAACCTGACATCTTAAACCAAAGCTGTTGCCAGCTTTGTTAGGATTCTGTTTTGTCCTTTAGGGCACTCAGGTTTAGTTCATGTTTCTTAGAACTACAGAAGCTGGAACTTACCTGCTATTTTTCCTTAACGCCCTATACTCTCAGTAGTGGAATGTGGACCATATGTATAATTTTGTATAGATAGTGCAGGTTACTGTCCTGCTCCACATATTCTGTTTCCAGTAGGGATGGAAACCAAACCTGGGGCTTTGGAGGTAACCCTTTTATTGGTTATACATGAAAATAGCTATTTCTTTTCTCATACTCTCTGAATTGGAGTATTCTCAGTGCAGGGAGCTTGCCCCTTAGTGATGCAACTCTGCTGTACTTAACAAAATACAGGAGTTACAAGTTCCAGTATTTACTTGCAAAATCTTGCCCTACACTGCATTTTTTCTGGCAAGAGCATTCTTTCTGCTTCCACTTTCAGGAATTCTTCATTTTTGACTCTGCAGGAAAAGATCTATTTTCTGAAATGCTGGAGAAACTGGTAAGTCTTATGTAACAGTCCTCTTCCTACAAAGAAGTGTTTTTGCTTTGAAGATCTGAACTCCCCAGTCTGGCAGATGTAGCATACTTTGTCTTTAGTGTAAATGGGAGCAATTACCTCAGTTGCAAATGCATCCTGTTCTATCTTTCTAAAACTTGTACAAGTACTAGAACTACTTTCCAGAGGAAGAAAAGCAGAAAAACAGTCATTCAGTTTTCTTACGGTAGAAATGGGGATGTTTAACTGAGAATTGCTGGCTACTTTTGGTTAAAGTTATTTTTATTCCTTAGAAAACCAGCTATTTTGCTGCTACTCCAACAGTGGGGCGTGTGTGTTGTGTTATAGGATATGTTTGATCCAACAGGATTCATTCGTGTCCTTGAGCATAATACTGCCCTTGTTTTTTTCCTTCACATATTTGTGTCCTTGCCTGTACAGTTCTCCATTTTGAGAGGTAGAATCAATTAATTGACATGAAATTTCTTAAGATGGTGTATTGGGTCTGGCTGAGCCCCACAGCATCCCTTATAGTGCTGTGCTTTGTATTGGTAGCTAGAAAGGTGGTGTTTTGGCTACTGCTGGGCAGTGCTCACACGGCATCAAGGCTGTCTCTCCAACATTCCTACTCCCCTCACCAGTAGGCTGGGGGTGGGCAAGATCCTGAGAGAGGACATAGCCAGGACAGCTGATCTAAACTGACCAAAGGGATATTCCATACCATATGACATCTGCTCAGGTATAAAAGCTAAGAGAAAGGAGGAGGAACTGGGGGTATTTGTTATTTACAACATTTGTCTTCCGGAGCAACTGCTGCGTGTACTGAAGCCCTGCTTCCTGGGAAGTGGCCAAACATCACCTGCTGATGGAAAGTGGAAAATTAATGTCTTTTGTTTTCCTTTTCTTCTGTGCCCACAACCTTTGCTGTTGCTTCATTAAACTGCTTTCATCTTGACCCACAAGTTATATTTTCTCATCTTATTTTTTCCCTCCCTTCCTGTTCTGCTGAGGAGGGGAGTGATAGAGCAGCTTAGTGGGCACCTGGTGTCCAGCCAAGGTCAACCCACCACAGATGGCTAAGTCAACCTAATGGTTGATTGCTCCACAAGAGGCAATACCACTTATGTCCTTGCACTAGGTCTGATTTGCAAGGGGCCCCTCCAGAAGCTGGCTCAAACTGGAAGAAAATCTTCCTACTTTTTTCTCTAGGATTAATTTTGCGCTGATTCAGCATGAAGAATCAGCTTCCCCAGATGATCAGATGATTGCCAGAGCTGGTACAAGTAAAGTAGCAGGACTGTGCAGACAGGAATGGGGAAAGTGAACAAGACCACCTCTCCCAGTGCCAGCTACCCATTTAGTCAGCTCAACTGAAATGTGAGACCTCAGCCAGGGCACAGGATCCCTGTATGTTAGGCTTTTTATTTTTGTCTTAGCATCTGCGTTTGCCATGATTACAGACTGGCTGTTGACCACATCAGTTTCATTAGAGCTGACAATGTTCCTTTCTTGCTGTGCAGTGGGAGCAACCCAACGTCCTGTGCCTTGTGTATGATGTCACTAATGAGCAATCTTTCAACAACTGTGCCAAGTGGTTGGAGAAGCTGAGGGCTCAAGCAGTTGGAATGCACATCCCAGGTAAGAAATAGGTGAGATTCTTGTTATCTGCTCCCCTCTGGTATGACAGCAGTTGTTGCCCTTGAGATGTAGCATAGAGCATTTCTTTTAAGCCAGGGGCAGGCATGGCTTCCTCCAACTCATTTGCTTTTATCACAAAGCAGATAAGGCAATGAGTATGTTTCCTTTGTGGAACCTTTTCTAGGTAGTTGTAGAGTGTTCTCCGTGCCTCCAACTTTTTCAGCTAATTTTACAAATGTTCCAGCATTTATTGCTAACAAGTCAGCATTTCTGGATTGTTGCTTTTCCTTTGTTTCAATCAAGGAAAATCAAAACATTTTTGTTTTCCATTTGTTTCCTATGTTTTTTTCTGTAGGTGTCTTAGTGGGGAATAAAACAGACCTAGTGGGTCGTCGAGTTGTGGAGCAGAAACAAGCACAGGAGTGGGCTGAGAAACATGGCCTGGAATACTGTGAGATGTCAGTGGTGAGTGTCTGCTCCTTTCACCACTCCTTTCACCATCTGTGGAAGTGGGTGTTTGTAAAGTTATCTTCTCTTTCAGGTAGAGAAAGATAACTGGGGGCTCTCTTCCACTTGTCTGTCATCTAACTCACCCTCAGTTGTAATCTGTCTTTTGTGAAGAAGTTAGAGTAGAAATAGTCAAATACTTACTCCATCTGTCATTCACAACTTTCTTATTTCTTTACAGAAGGAGATGAAAAATTTTGAAGCCCCTTTCCACATCCTGGCAAAGTCATTCCAGCAACTGTACAAAGAAAAAGTGGAAACTTTTCACTCACTAGCTTGAGGGCTTTGACTGGCATGAGTTATTTATCTTCTAAGCTTCTTCTGATGCCCAGAATCCTGCAGGATGGAATACAGAGAGAAGAAAAAAGATGAGCTATTTTGCTTCTTCATGGTCATCTTCTGATAATTCAAAATTAACTAGAAATAAGCAAGTGGAAAGACTCTTCTGAAGTTGCTACCTCAGCATTCCTTTCATGTCCTCTAACTTGGTTCTCTGCTCACTGAAAGTCTGCTAGGTTGGAGGAGGCAGGGAGTAAAAGGGGTGGGCAGAATGGAAACTGCCAGCTTTTTGCTTTGATACTGTCTTGTTTCTTGTCTGAGCAGACTTCCTGCTGCTACAAGCAAGTATTTAGAGGTTTGGAGAAGGTGAGAGAAAGCTGACAGAATGTTTTTCAACTTAAGCAACCCAACCTTGATACATATGTTGCAGGGCAGGACTGATTTGGCCTTGCTGCTGGAAAAGCATTTTCAGTAGGAGGCCTATGCCCTAAAATCAACACATGGAGGCTCAGTTGTGCAGGTACCAAGCTGGATTTAGGTGTGTTTCTAGGAGTGTCGAGAGTTTTAGGCCTTGTTTAACAGTGCTACCCTTATCAGTTGTAAGACTGATATGATGATGACTAATACACGTTTCTGACTTCTAGAATCTGGTTCTTTTCTTCAGTGTGGCTCACTTTCACTGCCTGGTGGGAACTGTCTGGAGACTGTACTGCTGTCACTTGGTAATGCAGTGCCCTCTGCTGGTCCCAGGTCACAGGATTTCTCAAGAAGCTACCTCTTGAAGCAAGCAGGACTTCCTACAGGCACATCCAAATTGGCTTATCTGCAAAATGGGGTCAGAGAGTAAGATACCTCTCTTATTCTAAATATGAGTCCAAATTTTAAAACAAATTAGCTTTTCTTCTTCATGTGTTTGTCATCTTAGGTGGTTTTGTGTCAATTTTCTTTTTGTCAGCTGAACTTGGCAATACTATGTTCTCATTAGGTTCAGTTCTCAGTCCCTTACTAGAATCAGAATCCTCCTTGTTGTTAAACTTTCCCTGTTTGCCCTTGAATTTCATATTGAAGACCACAATTCTGATGTTGCTAGTGGAAACAGGACTAAGGAAATAAAAGACAGCTTGGCTAATTTACTCTGACTAAGCTGTGTCTGGCTAGAAGTTTCATATTAGAAAGGGTAAAAGTCTAGAGAGAACTGCTCTTTTGTGTGGAGTACTGATGCTGCATGTCTAAGAGTCTATCTGCTAATGCAGTATGTGAAAGTATCCATGGTAAGGTACTGCCTTGTTACTGAGTGCAACACCAAGAAGTTCAAAACTGTAATTTTTCTCTTCTCCCAGATTATGTTAACCTCCCTTGGGCAGGGGAAGCTGAATTTTGTAGAGTAAGCACTGAGTGATTTTTCAGGCAGGCTTTTCAGGAATCTGTGTTTCAAGACTTTTATACGTGTGTTTTATAACTGTTTTATGCCCAATGCTAGGAAAAGTGCATCGTATTGAACATAAGAAATATGGCTGCAGATGTTGTAGCAGATTTTATGAAGCACTTCAAGAATCTGGAGAAGCAGCTGGGCTCATTTCACTGGCAACAGTGTGTTGATACTGGGAATTAGCTAGAGAGCATGAACAGAAGCTAAAGAGGTTAAGTAGGAGCTCAGCACACAAGAAAAGAAAAGCAATAGGTTCTTTTGCTAGGAGCCACCTCAAAAAAATGACAGAACCAGCTGGGAAAGCTCTTGCTTCCTCCAGAGAAGGGAGGACTCCTCTACGGGCTTAGGGTAACTAGAAGACTCACTCTTTTTTGAACTGGATTAGCATCACTGGCATTTGTGTCTTTACAAGGGTTGTCTTGTTAATCCTGGGAGGTGTCTGTTGATTCACAGGGGCTGAGTAGAGTTCTTGCCTGCAGGTGCTAGTACCTCTGACTACTAAGAATAAAAGTTATTTTGGATGCTGTGCTGATGTAGTTAAAGAACTAAAGAAAGTTTGTTTTGATTTGGTAGCTCATTTCCCCCTGGTTCTATTGATGATGTGATTCCAACACAAGACAGATATTTTTTCATATTGAAAATAGCATGCCAGGTGTGCATGCCACCTGTGATGTGGTATATAGAGGGGATGAACGCCTTGGGAATGGGTAATAAAATGAATTCTGTGCAATCTTTAACCAGGGAGTTCAATCTCTGCACCAGAAGGACCTCACCTTCAAATAAACAGTTTAAATGCACTAGTAAGATGAAGCCTGGTGAACACTTTTTTATTAAATGAATGCAAAAGCTGGAGGATCTCATTAAGGGAATGCTTGCAGTGGTGATCTGTGATTTATGGGGAAACTGCTTTTGAGAGGTTAGTGAAGAAAAATGCATCCCATGCAGGGAAAGATATATTGCCTGAGAGAGGAAATGTATGATCTAATTAGCTAGCAGTAGGGATTCACCCACTGCCCCTTTCCCTCTTTCCACAGGCCATGACTAGAATTAGAAAAGAGGTTGTGTCTAAAGCATGTTGCCCAGTTTGCTTTTTAGAGGACTATTTCAAGCACCAATGTAGACACAATTTAATGTCCTTCAAAATGGTGTGTTTGGCAATAACCATCTTAGTCCTTCTGAATCCATTTTAAAAGCACACTGTATTATTGTCCTTACTGGCTAATGTGCTATATAGTACCAGAATGAGGCAGGTGATGCTTGTTGCCATTTTCCTAGCTTATTTGTGACCTTGGTGGTAGAGGCTAGTAGTGAAGAGTAGATAGAGAACATGGGAGCCAGATAAGGGAAGGCTGTGGAAAATAATTTTGTCTATGTGTGAATGAGTTTAGGGTGGTGAGTAGGTGAGCTGGACAAGCAGGATGAGTAAGAATCTGAAGCCATTATTGTTTCTCTTACTGTGTTCAGTAACTGTTGTGGTCACAGCTCTAGGGTGAGGATGTGTTTTTGCTGCTTATAGCCTTAGCATTACTCTGAATTACAGACGCTGTGGAGAACAGTGGGAGGAAGGCAGAACTCCTGTCTGCTGGCCAGGAAGCTTCTTGTCTTCTGACAGCTCCCTTACTTTGTGCAGCTGTGCAGTGCTGCAGGTGCTCGGTATGGGTGTTTATAACCCAGAAGAGACCCAGCTCAACCAGAACGGAAATTTCAAAAGAAGGGGGAGGAAACGAACAGGCTTTTAACTGTTTTTAAAAGATATGTGGTCCTTCTTTTTCCTGTTTGCTTGTTTGATTAGACAAAAACATTCTTTCTGCTTTGGGAGTCCCTCCTTCTTACCATTCCTTTGGTCCTCGTGGTTCTACTGCACAGAATCCCTGTTATATTTGTGCCCTGCTTTACTTAGCTTGATACATCACCAGCTGATTTTTTTTCTCCTTCTAATTTCTGTATTATCTATTCCCAAGGCTGCAAGACATTTCTTCTTAGAGAGATTAATAGATGAAAGAAAACAAAAGTGGAATTTTTAGTCAAATTGTCTTGGAAGAAAGAACCTTAAGAACAGTTTCTGACATTCACAAATTTTACTGGAAATTTGTGTAAAGTTGTCATATTAAAGATGCTTTAATGGTTTTGTTTTGTCTTGCCAGACATATTCTACTGCAGAGTGAAATACAGAATGTAAAATTCCAGAAAGATCAGGTTTTATTGTGGGATTTAATAGTTTCAAAGATGATCATACTGTGATAAGATCTGCTAACAATGATAAGTCTTAATAATGGAGTGGTCACTGCTGTTCATAATAAAGCATTAAATATACTGAAATGGGGCTGTCAGAACAGTTTCTTCTGGAGATTTGTTCATTTTAGAGACTTAAAACTTAAGAAAGGACATCTTTCAGAAAACTGATCTGATACATGACACCATTTGGACCAGGGTTATTTCTAATATAATTTCAGTGACTTAAAGGGCTGGATTTAGTCTTTTATGCCAATTGACTCCCCTGGGTAAGCTTCATTTCTTTACCCACTGTACATCTTGGACCAATCTGACCTGATAGCAAAAGACACATGATGATGTTGAAAATGAAATACTGCCTTGGGGCAGAGGGATAAACTGTGTGGCATCCTGAGGTCCTCCCAGCAATACTTTCTATAATTCTATTAGATTAAGTGGGAAAAGAAGTAGCGTGGAAAGCACGAAACAGGCTAAGTCATAAACTAGCAATTAAACTGGGAGCTGGGCTGGGCTACAGCAGAAAATGTACAATCTATCCCAATTAAGAGCTGTATCTCAAGAGAAACCAGGAGCCTGATGCAGGTGCTGACAGCAGGGAAAACACTGCATTTCTGTTCTGGAGGCAGCAACTGCTTTCTACTGGTGCTTACACAGATCCACGGGGGTCCATACACTGCTCAGCACTGTGCTCTGCTTGTGATAATTACTCCATCTATGATGTTCAGGTGGCAGCTGCTTGCGGTTGTTGTCTCATCTGCCTGTATAAAGCCAGCAGTGTGATGGCAGATTATCTGCTAGTAGCAGGACATTCCTATTCTTGACACCTGCGTGATGGGACTCCTCTCTCCCCACGCCTTCTCAGTCCTTCTTTTCCTATCTCATATCCACTTCTTGATGGAGAATATCCACCTCTGCTTGTTCTTAGCAAGTAATTTTTCCATCTTGCAGACGCTACTCTATGGAAGCTGTGGCTAAGGGACTTCTAGGGCCTTCTGCAGCAGAGGTGGAGTCTGAACAGGATCTCTTCAAGGGCCACATTGGCCCCTGCAATGTCTCTCTTTGCCTAAGGGCACATCATCTCTCTGCTTCTCGCATCCTATTTCCTCCTCCTGCTGTCATCTTGCCTTGAGAACAATGTCTTCTGTGCCAGTTGTCCTTCGCTTTGTTGACCCAGAACAACAATGCTTGGGGGAGGGAGAAAGAAGAGTGCTACACAATCTCAAGTCTTTTCAGGGCTCTTTAGCTGTTGTGACTCCCTGTCGAAGTCACCTGAGAGATGGGGATGTTGCTCAGTCAAGAGCACAATTTCCTGGCAGGAGACCCCCAGCTGAGACCTGGCAGCCTCATCTTGGCTCTTCGGAGCTTGCCGCAGTGTAACTTTCACAGACACGGGCTGTTCTCGTTCTGACTTGGAGTTGGTTTTTTTTGGTTTGTTTTGTTTTACTCCTTGGGGGTCTTTCTCTCATTCTTCTGTCACAGCTTCACATATTTCCTCCCCTGGAGCTGTTTGTCAAGAGAAGCCTGGAATTGCTCTCTTTCTTGGTCTCTGAGATCAAATCCAAATCTGGCAATGTTTAAAAGGGAAATGTGACAGACCCTACATGTCAGGCTGGGGTCAGAGCTGGGGTCAGTTTGATGAGCTTCCCTCCAGCCAGATATGCATCAACTGGAGAAATGTGGAGCCTATAATCTTTCTGCACAAGTAATGGAAAAATATGCAATATGAGGGCTTCACGTTAGGGACAGTGAGCAGAAAGGTATAAAGGCAGAAATGGTTGGCTGCTGTGTCCCAAATGGGACACGCAGGAACAGTAGGGGAACAGGAGTACGTAGGAAAAGAGTGGGGTCTACATCTCTTCAGGAAGAGCCCAAAGGATTTGCTGAGGCAGAGTGGGAGGGTGGGAAGACCTAAGGCTTTTCCTAGCTTGTAGAATGATGTATGGAAATAAAGTGGGAGGAAAAGTAGTTTTTGCGTGAGCCATTGAGGGAAAATGAGGATAGGGCAGAGCTGGATGACACTGCAGGTGGGAGGGCAGGTGGTAAGAATAAATAACTGAACCGAGATGTTCAGGGCCAAGATCTTGGGGCCAAGGTCGGTTTGGGGAATTCAGAGCCATGATGAGTAAGGTCAGTGGTAGCCATTGGTTTAGGTTCAAGACATAGGGCCTGCATTAGAACAAGGCAGAATGAATTAAAGTCTGCAGGACAGGGTTGACACTGGAATTTGATAGGGCAACTACGAGAATCCAGAATGGTAAGCCTAGTAGTGTGGAGAGATAAGAACAGCAAGCTGTGATGCTGTGAGGAGCAGTGGCTGGAGACAGCACATCCAGGTGAGACCAGAAAAAAACAGAGTAGGTAAGCTAAGGACAATCAGACTATCAGGGTGGAAGAGTGTGAAGAGGTGTTGGAAATTCAGATCAAGTACAGTTTGTCCGAGGGGATTTCTTAGTGGAGGGAAATAGACGCCTACAATTGTTACCCACATGTATTTGTATAATTTAAAACACAAATTAGTTCCAGCACTATCTCTATTTTCTTTTGCCAGAAAGTGGGGTGATCTATTTGCTTAAAAGGTTGTGGGTTTTTTCCCCTTTGGTGAGGGGAGGGGGCAATGCATAAATTTATGCCTAATTGTGCTGCAGCATCCTGAATATATTATGTTCATCTATGCAGGGAATGGACAGAGAACCTGCACCTCACCTGACCAAGCAGAAGTGCCCTTTACAACTTGAGCATTAACATCTCACAACAAAAACTTCACAATCAGTTCATACAGCAGGTCTCCTCAGGATATCAATATTTAATCTCAAAACCCAGAAAAACACTTTTTGTGTGAGGTCATTGTAAAACAGGTAGAAATCACTCTGTTCATGAATAAAATTACCTACAATAAAAAATGCTTTTCGCTGTGCATGGGAGGAATCTCTTTTATGTGTTGGTTTCCCTTCTCTGCTTTTGCTAATTTATTTTGATTTCTGCAGAGCATCACTTTCTCTCAGTCTAACTGTTGTGCATGGCCAGTGTGTGCTATTTCTAGGGCTTTGGTTTTGTGAGGTTGGGTGGTTTCAGTCTGGGGACTGTGAAACTGGAAGTTCTGAAATTCAGGTTGCAGTTGAAGCATCAGGCATAAAATCAGCTTGTAAGGACAGCAGAACAGAGTATCCAGGAAAGACGTCTTACAGGGTTAAGATAATGCGTTTCAGTGCTGCTGTCAGCAGAGAGAGATCAGGCTGCAGTGAATGTGAAAATGTTAGTTGGGGAAGGAATGCTGGTGTGTTTGGAAATGGGTAACAAGTGTGGGTTTCTTGTAACTGAGGTAAATGCAGAGGAAAGGATGCTGCAAGTCTCTGGATGCAGATGTCCGGGGAGGTGGTGGAGGAGGTAAATGAGTATTCCTGGGCAATGTCATGAAACTGGGTTGTTGTAGTTAGGTAACGAAAGCAACATTGGGTAAAGGCAGGAGGACAGTCCTGGTAAGAGCAAAAGCAGAGTAATGCAGACCCTGTCCTCTGGTTTCTGCACCTATTGAGACCTGGGGGTATTTCCCTCTTGTGGACTAAGTCAGTTGCTCTTGATGGCTCTCCCAGCTAAGACTGGCAGGAGGGTGGCTTTTCACCTTCGCCAAGGCAGAAGTGATCACTGGATGCCATCTCAGTCCCCACGCATTTTGATATCTGATTCCTTTACACTGTCCACACCTCTTGCCTTTTTCCTCCGAACTGTCTCTGCACAGGGACATCTTGTCACTATACATCCCCACAATTCTGCTACACCTCTCCGTGCTAACAGCCCTCCTCATTACCTTCCCCCATGTACTTTTCTTGCTGGGATTATAAACTGCTGTCAGAAAAACCCCAGTGGTCTTTCTATGCACTACCACCCTCTCCTACCCCTCTCCTCTCCATCTGGTACCAGGGCAGAGCTTGTGCCTTGTTCAGCTGGCTACTTCTGGCACCAAAACTGGGTGGGTACAGGAGTGAGAGAGCTGTGCCCATGTTGGATGCGTGTCTCTGCACGGGTGAGGGGCATCCAAGGCAGGCACCCTTTCCTCCTTTTATCAGACTGCACTCATTTATTATACCATCTGTTTTCCCAGTGCCGGAGATGATGCTGGGGATATGTGACTTGGGGCACTCAGGCAGAAACTGGCCTGCACAAGGCCGGCCATGTGTTTGCCTCCTAGCAATGCAGCGGTCAGCAGCAAATTCTTTGCCGCCGCCTCCTCTCAGTATGGGAGAGAGAACAAGTGTGGACCTGGGTGTGGAGGAGACACAAAGAGATGAAATGTGTGGAGGAGGGGGGAAGAAGAAGAGGAAGAGCAACTGGGGTACATTTGTATCAGCTGGAGACGACTGTGGGAAGGAGAAACGGGCAAACAGATGGGCAGAGTGGGGGAGAAGGAAAGAGGAATGGACTGTGGAGAGGGAAAGACAGACAGAAGAACTGGGGTGGGGGGAGACAAGCAGACTGGGTGGGGGACAGTGAGGGAAGGGCTGAAAAGGAAGGAAAGACAGGCAGATCTGGCAGGCTCTGCTGTACTTTCATGTACCTAGCTCAAGAGTAGAGCTCACAAACCTGCGACTGGTTCTTCTGCTTCCCAAAAGCAAGCAGAATTGGGAAGAAGCTCTCTCAATGCTTCCAGTTGAAGCTTTGTCACTGCATACAAGGGAAATTAAAACTTGTGAGGGAGAGGAAGAAAGTCAAGGGGAAGAAGAGACTTCCTTTCCATGACCACCCCTGCCATAGAAATGTCTCTATGTGAACTCCACATATTCTTCCCTGTGAAATATGTGCCAAGACTGCAGATCTTAGTACAGCTGAAATTGGCAGCACTTCTGGAGAAAAGCAGAAGTCCTCATAAAAACTTCAAATTCTAAGGATCAAATGGCTAAAGTTGAATTTCTGTGAATTACACAGTTGGTAATATATTGGATGCTCAAATTGCTGTTTGAGTTTCGTTCTCAGAACCTGCTCCTACAACTGCTTTTGCATAAAGCTGCAAAGATCTGTCTGATCAGAGTCAACTTCAGTAACAGATGTTAACATTTCTTTCTTACTTCATCCTTATTCCACTCTACATGGTTTCCTGGCTTGTGCTTCCAGTGAGAAACTAGAAAAGTAAGTATTTGAAAACACAGACTTGTTTCTTCTCTATTTCTCACTTCTTTTTCCCCTTGCAACATAATTCATCTATTTTTAAGCAATTACAGATAGTAGTATGGTATAATCTTGATGTCTCAATTTAAAATCGGTGGTAAGGGAAGAAAAGCAAGCCAATGGGATGCAGGTAAACGTCCGAAAGACATGGGGAAGAGAAGGGGAACAAAGGGCAGCTAGAAAAAAGCAGGTCACAAAAATTGGGTCATCCTTAAGAGAAAAAAATATCCTCAAGGGGAATAAAAAAGTACCAGTGTCAAGTTGCATGATACTTTAGGCAATCTCTTGAACAAGCAAGTTGACACTTGTAAAATAATTATGTGAGCTCTGACATAACAAATGTGTGCATGATACAAAACGATAACTAAAGAAAGAATATTCTATTAGGACTTTTTGCATTCTGTTCACATTGTGGTAGCAGCTTC
>JAVJGJ010000057.1:34484969-34504665 GCA_035590215.1 Microhierax caerulescens | reverse complement strand
ATGCATCTGCTTGGCTTACCTCAGCCCCAGGACCTGCACTGGCTGGTGGCCGGCACTCTCTTGCTCCCAGGACAGCACAGTCAAATATCCCCAACAGCCCCTGAACAGCAGGCCTCCTACTGTCACGTCTGATCACCTGGCGGGGGTTATTTTCTTTCTCGGCAGAAGGAATCAGAAAGGTGTCCCTGGTTGACTCAGCCTCTCTGCCGAAAGCTGCCTGCTGGTGAGCAGGAGGGAGAAACAAAGCAGCAAAGGTTCCTTTGCCCCATGATACAGAGAGTGGGCAGATTTGTGGGGGAAAGGGCTTGGTCCTAGGAGGCTGTAAAAAGGGCAAAATCCTTGGACTGTGCTGACACCTTGCCCAAGGTGTGGCCAAGGTACCTACCAGGGTGTGGGACAGACGTGTTTCTGCTGCCTGAGGTGGGTGTCGGGGCAGTCTGTAGGGTGGGCGGAGGTAGTGGAGGGCAGGAGGGTAACAAAAGTAACAAGAAATAATCAAAGAAGGAGCCCAAACTGCCTCCTGCTACTGGTAGGAAGCCTCTGATGAGGTTGCCTTCATTTCTGGGGCTGTGGGGGAATGCTGGCATTAGTCAGTGCTGTAGACTGTCAGAGATGGTGGACTTCTCGTGTTCAAAATATTGTGCTAAACTGTCTTTTTGCTTCTTGGCCAAGATATCCAGTAGCAAAAATGGATGTGGGGACTTGATCTCAGGCTGTACACACAGATAATGCTGTGGTCAGAATTGCAAGTTCTTCTTGGAGAATTTGGTCCCCAGGCTTCCAATTTTCAGGTTCCCTTATTTTCAGTTATTCTGTTCCCCACCATAGACTTCCAGTCAGCATTTTCAGATCTTTGTACTGCTCCAAAGAGAAGTGGGGTATTCCTCTTCTATCAGGATTTCTTTCCCCCCTTTCTTGTGTCCTACAGTGATCCGCTGCTCCATAGTAAGGCTAAAGCACAAAGGTGATGTCAGTTCACATTACTGCAGATCACACGTCTGATTTTTTTCCTAATCTTCCTTGAGATAATTCTTTTTCAGACTTCAGGGTTGTCCATACATGTCCCCAGTCCATTCAAAAATCTTTGCCCTTGAAGAAAAATGGCCTTTCTCAGCCCTTTAACTGTGTAGGCAGAAAACACACATGTGCACCAAGCAGCTGAGATCTGCAAGCTCATGCCACACATGGATACTACACCTCTTACAACTTTGAAATGGCTGCAGATCTTCCAACCTAATTCCTGCTTGTCACCAAATGCTTTAAAACCACTTTTTATTATGAGTGACGCCTTGTCTAATTCTTTCATTAGCTCCTGTACATCTCCTACAGGATCTCAAAAAGTGAGTAAAGATGCCTTATCAAGGTCTTACGAAGCAAGCAAATGAAATGTATTTTATATCTGTAGGTTATTGGTTTTGTCATGTTGTCATTATTATTAGGAAAGGATAGGTCTGGGAGGCTTTTATACTGAGAAGGAGGGAGAGAAGAGTCCAGAGCAGGCAGGCATGAGTGATGCACATGGGGTTAGACATCCCTGTAGATCTGACGGGTGTGAAGGCAAGTAATTGAACGGATGTTGGTGCAGAAAATAATTCCTGCCTAGAGACCCTTCCCAAGGAAAATTAATGAGCTGATCTGTTCCCTTTCCAGCTTGTTATATATGAACAGCGCATGAGAGTTAAGTGCAGTTTCAGTGTTTGCAAAAATGAAGAGCTGACAGCAAAGTGAGGCAGGGCACAGGCAGTGGACAAGCTTCTGCCAGACAGTTCTGGCGCTGCGTTCCTTCCTTGCCCTGCCTTATCCCACTGCTGTCTGCTCCTGAGCCACCTTTCCTTTCACACTCATCTTACGAGTGTTTTTTTTTCCTTAACTTCCCTCTTGCCTTTCCCAGTTTCCTTTCTTTTACCCTTCATTATTGTCAGTGTCCCTAGTTTTGTGCTGCAGAATTGCCTGTCGTCCTGTTTCTGAGGATCTGCAAATCTGCTGGGGTCCATTCCCCTGACTCTTGCTGTCCTAATCCAGGGGCTTTTCTGAAAACAGAATGAAAGTAGCAGTAGGTTACGTCAGGGTCTGCATGTCTTCGTGGTTCAGGACCAGGAGCAGCCTAGCACAGCCCTGAGATGCAGCAGGAGGCAACGTCCCGGCACATAGCTGATTGCTGCTGGTGTTGGATCTGCCGGGAAGAAGGAGGCTGCAGAGCTGGACAGGCCTTGGATGAAGAGGAAGGCAAAGGATTTTAAAAAGTGCGGTGGCGGATGGTGAGGGAGAATAACTCAGGGCACAGACTTGGGTGGGTTTTGTTCTCCTCTCAGCTCAAATTCACGCCTGGACTGTAAGACACCGAGAAGGCAGGGATCTGAGAGGCTGAGACCAGCAAGCTCAGTTCCGTTGTCAGATTTCACAGGGAAATGCCGCTCCTCCTCGCTGAGTTGCTAGCCCCGATTTTCCAATCGCTTTTAAATTATAAATCTTCCTACTGACAGTGAAAGAGGAATGGGTTAATATTGTCCTGAAATGCACCAGAAATTGCCTTGCTGAAGAGAGTGAGAGCGAAATGCAGTGGGAGGGACATGGAGATGCAGTGTGGCAGCAGTAATGTATAAAGAAATTACACAGAGATAGAACAAATGTCTCTTTGCCAGGGAGACCAGGAGCTATTCCTATCCAATGTTTTCTCTTTAACCCATCCCTTTCCCCACGCAGCCCGCTGAGCCCCTGTCTCACTTTGCTGTGGTTTGGTACAATCTAAGCAAGAGTTCTGGGGGAGGAGGACCGCTGAGGTTTGACAGCAGAATCTCCTTATTTATTTAATTTCAAAGCAGTGTCGAGGAGGTTGCCGGGGGGAGCAGGGAACATTTCAGGCTCTCAGATGGCTCTGCCCCCAGCCCCTGTTTTAAGAGCAGATTCCCAATCAAGCATACCCGGTTTATCCCAGGGGGAGCCCTCGACGCTCCATTCTGCGCTGCTTCTCCCTTCCATATTGCACTCTCTGTCAGGGGGTGTGCTGCTGCCTTCCACGGGCACGAAACCCCCCTTGCAGGGGACTCTCAGGGAGGGAAGGGGGCTGCTGCCTGGGGAATAGGTTAGCACCGGGGCTCTCACCCTATCTCCTCCCCACACAGACCCCATCACAGGGTGACAGCTACCCGGCAGGGGAAACACAGAGCGCGGAGCAGGTCAGGCATATGCAGACCATCTTGTAAATACAATACACCAAAAAGTTATTTTTCCCTTGCCTGTATCCCCAGCTTTTTTCTTGCCCTCCATCTTTGACTCATTCTATCCATCCAAAAGAACAGGGCATGTTCTTTTTTCTCTCCACTGTTTTTCCTCTTTATTTTTCTCTTTCATCTTCATGTCTCTTCTCTGCTTTCTCTCAAATGCAGCTTCCCCTTCATTATTCCTCCCTGTTTCTCTCCAAGTTCTCTGAAGCCCATCCCCCCTTGCTCTTTCCTCTGTTACATTATCTCGTCCTTGCTCTCCTCTGTCCCCTTTGCTCCTGCCGTCTCATCTCTCTGTCCTCTTTCCTTTCCTCTCTGCCATCATTTCCCCATCATTTCCCCCAGCTTTCCCCTGTCCACATGCAGTCATTCCCCCTGGCTTTCCCCCATCTCACGTACAGTCATTCCCACCAGCGGAAGAACCCTATTGCTTTGGAGCTGTGCTGCCTTTACACTCTAAAGCAACTCTTCCAACCCCTCTGTGGCTCTCCCTCTCCTCCTTTCTCTGGCCAGTGTCCCCCTCCCTCAAAGCAGTGTATGACACCAGTTGCTGTCACTGTCTTCTCTTGCCCCCAGGGCAGCCTGGCTGCTTCTGAGGGGGGTGAGACCCAGGCCCCTCCTTCTGCTCCCCTCATTGCTTGTTGCCCGTGGTCAAGCCAACATCTCTCCACTTTGCTGCCTCCAACCTCCCGTGGCCGGAGGGCTCACTGGCAGCTCAGCTGATGAGCTGGCTCATCTGCATGCAGCCAGCAACTGGGCTGGAAGGAGCTTGTGGCAGCCCTAAATACCCTCCCTGGCAACCCTCAGACATGGATCAGGCCAGTATCCAAATGGAAAATAAGGGTCTCTGTAGCCATAACCCTAGGGCAGTTGTTGTGCACTACAGTGAAGGATCTCTGGTTGTCAGGAGGAAGCGTCTCAGCAAGCAGTCACCCTTTCCAAACTGTTTACAGGGGGATGTTTTTCTCTCAGATTCTCAGGAGCTCCCGAGAGGGTGAGGTGAATGGGGCTGGGGTCTCCAGGCCCAGTGGATCGTGATGATCAGCTGAAGGAACCTCAGTGAGTCAGGTCAGAGGGTACTGCTGGCTGGTGGGAGATGGGGGACTGCGCACCATGCAGGGCTCTATGTGAACCATGGCAGCTCACTGGATGCCAGAAACAGGGATATTGCTGCTAGTGGCCCAGTGCAGCACATGGCTGTAGACAGAAAACCCACCACCAGCGAGTTCCCAGGCATAAGGATTAGAGCAGGGGGGACAGCAGAGAGTTGAGGAGCAAGGACCGTCCAAGGTGGTGGAGCTGCAAAGTCGGAAGAGGGTTCATAAAAAGGGGAGAGGGATGAGGAGGAGTGGGAAAGGCCATGTGTATGAAGGCAGCCTGCAAGATTAGATGTGCTTGCCTGGAAAAGAAGGTGAATGAAAAGGAAAATGATTGGATTGTATTGAATAATGAATGGGCTAGAGAAGATGGATCAGTAGCTCTTGATTTGCCCATTTTGTAACACACAGACAAGAGGACCTGACGTGAGTCACCGGAGACCCAGTTAAAGCTTTCTCATTAGATGTGTATTGGGGCTGTGGAGCTCATTGCCACTGGAGCTCCCATGGCCAAGATTTTAACAACATTTAGCAAGCAAGTGAGCACTTACGACAGAGTTCACGAAAATTAAGCGTCCTTCTAATGGATGTGAACAGCATTTTGGGTGTTTTGTAATTCAGCAATTAAGCCAGTCGCCATAAAAAACTAGGATAACATTTCACAAGGGCAGTCTATCCCCTATCTGACTGCCATGTGGTTGTTGCCTCTTCCCTGAAACATTTGTCAGGGATTAAACGGAGCTCAGATTTACTTAGTCTGGCATTTCTTTTGTTTCTAGATGCTATGCTATGCAGTTGCAATATATGATGCAAACTAGGCCTGCGTTTCTGCTGGTGTCAATGACTGCCCTAATTTGACAAATTACCAGTGAGTTTAGGTATTTCTATCATATTTTGCTAGGAAGGATCTGAGATAGAGAGCAATTAAGAGCATATGGAATTAAGTGGTGTCCTTCTTCTTCACATCCCAGGGTATAAAGTAAGTAGTTAGTGATGAAGGGGCTATATATGTGCAAAGAATTATTATTGTTGAAGTCCCTGCTTCCCAGAAAGCAGTAGGCTTTGGGTCTCTTTGATGTTATCATGACTAAATTAGAAACAAGGTTGTCTCTTGCCTCTTGTATCTGTGGAAGTGATTACTGAACTGGCATCTGATGACGTACAACACTGTAGTGTTTCTATGCACAAGAGATGAAGGCCCAGTTCTCCCCTTGTTTGCACTGATGCAGCCTCACTGACTCGGATGGAGCCACACTGCTTACGCTGTTGGTGCAGGCAAGGGGAAAATGAGGCTGAGGAAGGGCTGTGCATGCTTTAAACAACCATGCCCCCAAGGCCACCATGTGTCCCCACTTTGCCAGTGCCATACCCAACAAACCAGGGGCTAAATTCACTTCCAGTGTGAGTGGGTGTGACAGCCCCAAAGTTAATGAGATTCTGCATTTATTTTTGCCAGCTGTTCATCCAGTCCAGCAGTTCCTTTTTTTAACTACTTCCATTTTCATCATCTTTCACCCTCATTAGAAAAATTCAACCTGTCTGCCCTCCCTGTGGGGCAAAAATCCTCTTACACACTTCTCAGCCTGGATCAGTGAGCATGTAAAATGGCAGAGGTGATCATGAACCCCCGGTATTCATTTTTCTCTTTTTCTTCTTTCTGCGTTTCTCTCTTTCATTGAATGTCTTATTTTCTGACAGCTTTCTGTCTCCCAGCCCCATTTATCCTTTTGGTCTTACAGAAAAGCTCTCCCATAAAATTCCACACTACACCATCAGAGTTTTCATACCAAGCTCAGCCGGATAGGTGAAATCCAGTTCTGTTTCTGTGGCACGGGCTGCTGAAGTTTTTATACTAGCTTCCTATCAAATCTATAACTCCCCAGAGAAGCATATGGACTTTATCCTACACCTCCTATTCCCCCAGAGCATATACTCCTACCTGCTAGCTGTGAAAAACAGAAAATGAGGATGGTATACAAAATCTTGAGAAGGCAACACCATGCTATCCATGGGTAGGAATTTCTCTGACGTGTGTTTTTGCTAGAAGCAAACAACTATAAATTTCCGATTTAGCTTGTTGTATAAAGTATACATTCTGTCAAATAAAGAATAACACTATCCACCTCCGTCCCCTGGATTTTCTATCCCTTTCTGATTTTTCTCTTCCGATTTCTCAGTTTTCATTCTCTTGCTGAACATGATTTTTTTTTGTTTGTCTGTTGTCTTTTTCTCCTCCCACTGCTTCATAACTACATTTCATTCTTAAATTTTCTATTGCTAGAGAACTCCATTCTTCAGGTCTTGTTTATACCAACAGTGTGGCTGCAGTGCAATGGATCGCAATTGAACACTGAACATTCTCCAGGTTTATGGTCATGCTCATTCAGTATCACAAACCAAGCACTGTCAATCAAATGACTTTTGATCCAGCCCTATTTGCTGCCTCCTGCAACCTTACTGTGACCTGTCCATTGTAACCAGTAAATTTCTAAGACTCTGTTCCTGGGGCTTTATTTCCTCCTGAAGAGGTTGCCTCACACTTTTATTTCTTAATTTCAATTTTTCTTTTCGTTCTTGATTTCAATTTTTCTCCATTTCCTCCATCATTCCCTTTCAGAATTCATTGTTTCTTTTCTTACCTTTTTCTGCACATCATCTCTCATGTCTACCATTTTCTCCCCTAGCCCTCACCCCTGATGATGTTTCTTCTCTTCCCTTTACATTTCTAGCCCATAGTCTTCCTGGGTAGGAGCTACTTACTCCCATTGATCCCACCCCATTCAGCCTCTTTGGAGAGGTGGCAGAAAGAGATTACCAACTAAGTGTGTTCATGTGTGTGCCTGTGTACATGTGCAAATGTGCATCTCCCTTCAGACAGAGGTGGTATGAAAGCTTGGTGGTTGAGATGAAGTGGCCTGGGTCTGTCTGACTTTTGCCTTTCAGACAGCCATGAGGCATCATTTCCAAAGGCAGATGCCCCACAGAACTGCCTTCAGAGTACAGGGTGCCAAGGGATCAATCATCAAGAATTTCTGCTGCTTCCTTTTAGATTCAAGCATTGCCCTTTTCCTTAGTCTGAGGGTCATGGATTTTTGAAGGGCAGTGGCAGAATCATGAAAGAACATTTTTCTCTTGCTCATTTTTGAGTGAGGGAGTGAATGAACTGTGATAAATATTTTTCTGTATATAGCTAGAACTGTCTCAAAGAAGTGGCAGAGGAAACAGATGGCAGAGGCCCTTTATAGGCAGCTGCTGTTGTCTCTTAAGGTGTCACCATCACAAGAAAAGTGGTTGTAATTGGGGAGCTTCAAGATCAGTAGCGCCTGAAAGGACTCGAGGAGAAAAGAATGTCAACCTGCATGAAGACAGGGGGAAGGGAAACAGAAATCAAATATTCAGAGACTGCAGAATGGTGCTTGAGAGGTGAAATAAAGTACAGTGAACAGGTTGAAGCAACTATGAAGTTTTACTGAATGACATGACCACAGGATGGTTGGCTTTCCTGCATTTGGGAGTTCATACTTGGCCATGGACAGCGGGAACGTTGTAGGCAGGGTGAAAGAATTGGCTCAGAGTATTATGGGGAGAGAAAGATGGGTTGGTGTCCAGAGGAAACCACTGAGTGAGAGACAGAGATCCCAAACACACTATGGAAATGCAGCTGGTGGGAGAGAAAAGGCCCAGGAATAGCTATCTCCAGGTTTCTATGCCCTCCAACCTGCTTCAGGGCACCTCTGCAGTGTGCTTTTGGCATGGGGGGTGTGCGTGTGTGCTACAGTTTGGTGTAGAAGCTTCTGTCCCAGATATTCCTCAAATAATTTGCCTGCCTGAAGCCCTATCATCTCAGTGTATGCAGCACAAAGAGAAATTGTGTGTTGACCTGTAAAATAACAGAAGTGGAGACATGTTAGCTGCTCCCTCAAGAAATAACCAGGGCTAGGTTCCTTCATCTCTTCCAGGCTGGGAGGGATTGTACAGTGGGCTAGGCCCCGAAGTCTTCCAGTCATGGAGAGGAGCTGTTTAAATCTCTCCTGCTCCCCTTCTGTCTTCAAAAGTAGGTGCCAGGTATTCCTCCCAAGGAAGAGAAAATCCACATAAAATTTCAACAGGAGGTTTGGGAGGAAATCAGGGAGGATAACAGAGAAGTCACCTATCATCATGAAGTGCAGGGGTTTGGGGTAATGGAGCGGCTGTGAACAGGCCTGGTGTTGGAGATTAATTGGAGCTGAACGTTGCAGTGTGCTCTAGCTGAGACACCTTCATTGCAGCTGTACTCAACAGTCTCGAAGGAAACTCCTGCCAAGAGCAGAGCAGAGCAGTGCAGCTGTTTTGCTGTTGGGAGCAACAGAGAAACTAATATGTCTACCCTGCCGAGTCAACTGCAGCACAAACAGCAGCACAGCGCACAGGAAAAGCATGGGATTGACAATTTTCCTAAATTTCAGATGACCACCTAACCATTGCACCACTCTTCCCCAATCATCACTCCATTCTTCTCCTCCTCAATCATCACTTTGTCCATGGGTTCACAGAAAAGCGTAACACAGAAAGGCCAAGAACGGCTTTCGAGGAATTAATTCCAAGGGCTGTCTAAGATCACAGGAGAAAGGTGTTTTTCCTGTGTGCTGCATCATTACAGCTTGGCCCACATTTACAGGAACAGCGAGGGGGAAAGCATTCAGAGCAAGGCAAGGCTGTGAGAAAGAGCATTGTGAGGATGTAAAGGCACCAGGGCCAGGGAGGATTTATGCTCTTCTGCAGAAACTGAAGGGATGGGTTGTTTCTGGGAGTAGACGGACTCAGCTGTAGAGGAGAGTATCTCTGCATGCTGGAAACAGGGGAATGGCTGGGACTGGAAGGGTCTGTGGCAGCTGGAAAGCACAGCTGGCCAGAAGGAAGCACTAGGCAAAGGGGACCCAGAATCTGGCCACAGCATGGCATGGAGAAGTGGTAATAGGAATGTAGTGTGAGTACTGGGAGGAAATAGTGGAGAAATAAGGTCTGAAAGAAAAGGATGAGTCAGGAGAAACCCTGGGACTCAGAGGCTTGAGAGGCTTGAATTGCTGAGAGAAGAAGGAATATCCGCTGGAGCTGATGGATGGAGAGACAGACCTCCTCATCCTTCTTCTCTGCCTTGTGGCATGGGACAGATTTTCACCTGTCTGATGCCAGCACCTGCCACCCCTAAAGTCCTTTTCTCCCTCCCCCTTGCTCCAGCCCATGTTTAGGGTTTAGACACACATAGACAGGGCAGGATCAATTACACCAACCAACAAACGATGGACCTGCAGCAGCTTGGAAAATGTGACCGGTGGTCACAGCTCCATACAGTGAAGTCTGACAAAGGAAAGCTGGGGAGAGGAAGTATCAAAGGAGCTGCAGTATAACATCTTTGTCCCAACTTGGTGATGCCAAGAAATCTGTCTATATAAGCAACTCAAGGCAGACATGGCCACCTCCTACACCGAGGCTCTCTTTTGGTCTCACAGCTGGTAAGAACATGAGTTAGTCCTTCCTCTGGAGGCCTGGGGTACAGTTTTCAGGGCAGAGAACCCATGGTTTGGCCAGACTATCTTTGGTAAAGCAGGAGGACCAAAACTTAATGCTCCTCTCTGGCTGCTACTCTTTGGCAGAAGGTTTCTGAGTGTTTCACCTTTCATTGCCATTGCACCATTGGGGCTGCACCAAAATGTTTCAAGTAGGGTGGAAACACCTTTATGCTAGACGCTGCGTATACACAAAAGCTGTTGTCCCTACATCAAAGAAGTGACAATCTAAGATGACAAATGACATATGAAAGGCAGCAAAGCAGAAGGCAGCAAACATGTAGAACTAGTTTCTGCATTGTTGCTTTTGACATCACTAAGAGTAAGTTACACCTACAACCGACCTCATCTCCTTCTCCAGGCAGAGCAGAATGCAGAACAGAGCACGTCTGCCCAGTGCCAGGCAGTGCCAGAAAGAGATACCCAAATAACTCTGAGCAAGCTAGCTTCAGTATTTCAAGCCCTAATGGCTACTCAAGCATGGTGCTCTGCACAGGCAAATTAGCAGTGTGTCTGAGAGCTGTCGGGAGGCAGCGCTTACTCAGGTGTGCTGCTTCCAAGCCTTGTGCAAGGTCACATCACATTGTGCCATGGAGACTTATAGTGATAGCCTTTCTCAGCTCTCAGGCCAAATCTAATTCCTGTATCCCCATATGGACATCCCAGTGTGATTGGGGGGGGTCTTCCCCGTACTTGGTAACCACAGGTGGTCTGAAAGGAATGAATGATCACATCTCAGTCCGTTCCAGTTGGAGGTATTATAACCATATTACCTGGGGTTCTGGAAGGGAGCTTGGTCCCAGATGTGTCTCTGAGTGCTTGAGAAATCTGGAGCCAGAAGATGCCATCACAGCTGGATTTCTCTTGCAGTCTTAGCAGGCAGGGCTGAAGGACGCAGAGACTAATCTCCATGTGACCTGCGGATCCTGTCCTTTCATATGAGGGCTGAAGCTTGCTGAAGAGGCAATGCTGTAATGCTTTTGTCCATGTGGCATCTGCCCTGGGGATACATGGCCACTTCCGTCTCTAGGGTTGTCACTTACCAGTGAAAATTCATTGGATTCATGACAAAACTGCAGGATTTATCAGCAAAGAAATAGTTTGTTCTGAAAATAAATAAAATCTGATCTGGAGGTGGTAATTTACTCAGACACCCAAGAGATCACTTATTTTGAGTATCTTGTTTAATTCTCACTGAGACTGCTAGTTTTCTGTCATTCTTGATCTTAGTTTTCTTGGAAAAAAGGTGTAATATGTTACATGGCTTCCTCCCTGTAACAAAAACAAAGGGAAGGACTCAAGGAGAGGAAAGCTCCATGGCCATCACTTCTCTGAGCTGCACCATAGCAGGGACAGAGGCTGAACCCACACCCAAACAAATTCTTAAGACCTAGATAAAGCCCTGCTCTTCTTTGGGATCCACATGAAGAATCAGATCTCTGCAGAAACAGATACACAGATACACAGTCAGTAGCTTTTCCCAAATAACGAACTAATCAGAAATACTAAAAATAGGCTGCATTGGAACATCAGTTCAGCCATTTGGAATGTAGAGCAAACGGCACTGAATGTGTTTAATGAAGTGAAAGAGCTTTGTTTTTAATCACTGAGCTATTGATAAATTGTTGATAGGTGATCAAATGTGGGCTTTGCTTTCAAATTTTGTGGCTTTATGAACCTGCCAAGACCCTCTTGAGCCACCCTTGTTCTTTTCACTGCTAATGTAGTAGGACTTCCTGCCCTTTTCAGGACCTAAAATAAGAATAACTGTAATGTCATCCTCTTTTTTTTCTGGATAACAAACATTTAGCCTCCGGGCCAATGATCAATTTTCAAGAATAAATGTTCATAGTTGTACAAAATCAGACCCTGGGAACTGGGTTGGATATGTGAGGGAAGATGACAAGAAGGGAGGCAGATCAGTTCACATCTCTACATACATCTCTGTTATGAGAATAACACCAGGGTATTATCTTAGGAGGATGGTGAGAGGGAATGAGGGATAATCTGGGGTTTAATTGTACAGCAGCAAAATGAGTGGGGACTTGTGATAAAGCTTACAGCTAAGGAAAGTTTTTGTTTTCATGTAGGGAAGGAAGTGAGCTGGGACCTCATGGATGTTAGACCAAGGCACATGCTAAAGGTGTAAGGGAAACTGAGGCTCTAATAGGAAAAATTAGGTCTATTATGAGGGTTGAGACAATACTATTGAACCAGTCTAGTTCATGACAGATGCTGTTGGCTGTCCTTCACATGTGGACTGGATCTTCCAGCATGGCTGGATTATACTCAGTCCACAATGACAGAGGAGGAGAAAAGAGTCTTAAACTACTGTCGCATTCACATGTCCCTGAGCTTATGTCATCCAGGATTTCCCCTACATACAGAATGTCTTCAGATGGAATTTAAGCAAAACTCTTTGCTGTTTTTTTTCTACTAAATGGGGTGAAACAACTGGAATTAATTTGAAGACAGCCCTATATCTATGCTCTTGCTGACATATGCCAACACATTAGCGATCTTAAGTTTGCTATGCACCTTGAAGCTATCTTTACTTTTCCTTCCAGTGGAGAAGAACCACAGTGTCTTTCTCATGGTCTGCAGGAAATCTCAAACCATATTTGAGATATATTTTACACACTTTGCAACAACGTTTTAACACGGGTTTGCTTAGTACACACAGTCCTTAAGAGTTCTCTATTAATGTTATTGGGGTGGGGGCCATCATCCCACTTGTGAGCTAAGCCAGTATAGTAATTCATTAGCTGACTGAACAATTGTATTCTTATTATAAACACACAAATTATTCAATTCTATCCTATTAGAAACCAGGTTTTCCTTTTAACCTCAGCTGCAAACCAGCTGTCCATCAATTCCAATGTGCTCATACCTTAGGGTGATGAGAGCAGCAGAAAAGCCTAAATGGGTTGCTAGAAAGTGCTCCAAGTAAAACAGAGATGTATTTCATTAGTGTTGGGAGGATTGGCTGCTCATTAATTGGATGAATCACCCAATGGGTGTGTTCCTGAAGCCAATCCGAGCGTGCCAGTTCAGCAGAGCCACAGTGAGCAGCTCTGCTGCATCACTCGGCATTCTCCAGTGAGTGATTAAATCCATGTCACCTGTAATAAATCGAATGTTGTCACAGGGTCAGTCCTGTGGGTCATGCTAGGTTGTGGTGATTTTGCACTGGTTATATCAGGTATTGCTGTGTCATACAGGTTTTTTGTGGGGTCATGCTGGGTTCCTCGGATACCATCTCAAACTGGCCAGGAGCCCTGCTGGAGCACATCAGGGAAATGATGAGAAGGGTTTGCACATGGTCTTCTAGTGCACCTGGTTAAGGCCTCTTCTCATGGCTGAAGTATCTCTTCCCTGGAAAATGTTCCTTTGTCTCATTTATCAGTTTAAACAGATGTTGTGACTTTTGTGATTTGTCCTCTCCAAAACAACAACGGCCTAAGGCCCGAAACAGGCGAGATCTAGTCTTGAGCCAGTGACTTCTTTTTTCAGAACAGAAGACATCATTTTATTATCAGTTACTATCAGTTAATTGTATTGCTTCCTGACTCCATAGAGTCAGAAAGAGATCCTGTCCTCTGCTAACATTGCTGCACATCACTGGTTTAAGTTCCCTGTTATAGGGAAACCCCCACATGGACAAGAAATGTATAAACCTCCCCTCAGTTAGGGGATGTGGCTAAAAGACAAACAGTGCAAGTAACAAGACATCATGTTCCAGGAGTCCCCTGCTTCAGTGGTACCTTCTTTTGAGTTATGATTTGGTCAGGTGTATGTTAGAACAGCCCTGAGGTTCTCTTGACTTGCATCAGAAACTAAACCAATCTCTTCTGGTCTGATGGTCAGAAAACTACAGATGCAGCACAAAGCCACCTTTAACCCCCACACCACCCATCCTGTTTCAGATACCACTAAGAAAGCTGGAAATCCACAACTTCCCTACAGAAGTCACTTTGCACAGCAAGAGTTTAAATTGTTGATTTTTATGCATAGAAAGACTGTTCTAGGAAATTTTTTTGAGATCATTATGGCCTCCTGTGAGGTCTGTGTGGTTAGTTGATAGTAATTGATGCTCGCTTTCACAGAGGAGCATAAGAATAGTCTCAATAATATTTTTAAACCTCTCAAAATAGATTTATTTTCCATGACACACATGGCACCTCCAGAATAGACAGTGGCAGATTGTGGTATACAAGTTTTACTGGTACCAATCAGGATGACATTCCCAACCCACTAGTGCCATCCCTGGTCAGGTAAACAAAGACTAACAGATGATTTACTGAAGGAAATGTCCCATTTTTCATCAGCAAAAACAATGCTGCTGGTGAGGTTTCAACTTGTGCTTTCAGTGCATGCTATTGCTGTCCTCTGCTCACAGCAACAGAAGTCATTCTGCTAGTGCATGGTTTTTCACTCCTTGATGCATTTCATCACCCAGTGTCCCTGGAGCATAAGAAAATGCTCCCGTGCCCGTTCCATGTGTGGAAAATTTCAGGTGCAGGAAGGTTAAGTGGTTAGTGAAATATACACAAGGACTGCAGCAGAGCTGAACTCACTTTTTGCCAAGTCTTAAGTCCATACCCAGATCACTCCACCATCCCTCCAGAGCACTGTTTACCTGACCCTGCTGCCTATCACACTGTAGAAGGACGTTGCCTGCTTTCCGAGTGTGAAGTACATAGATGATGCCTAAAGCACCATGGGAATGTCATGGATTGCAATCAGTAACGTATTAGAGCTGATTCAAGCTCTACAGTACTCCTTGCAAGCTCACAGATTCTTTGAACATGGAAGGTCTCTGCAGGAGTTGCCTCAGATCTTGCTGGTCTTCTATTGGAGTCGGTGAGAGAGCCAGGAAAAAAGTTATTCCAATTGAATATTGCAATTGAAATTGAACTCATGTTTTCCTCTGCAGAACTATTTTAAGTCATTCATTATTATCTTTTTCTCTCCAAAGCAAAGCCCGTTTGATACTCAGAGGTTGTTCGAACCAAAGGGGAAAGACAGAACACTGGGGTATTGGTATTGCTGCAATTGCAGGCGTACTTGGCACCTAAAAAGGATTTCATTAAAAAACAAACCAACTCTACAATGCTTTGAGTGAGAAGAAGAAAACAGCAAGGGAAAAAAGAAAAAGAAAATCCATGCTGTTGAAGTCTTGGGCAGTGTCAGGGAAGTAAGTCCTCAAGTTGACATATTGGGTCAAATCCATAGCTACTACAAATGAACGTAAACGACTGATTCTTATGTTCAGTGATGATGCGTGTGAGGCTAAAATGCAGATTGTCTCATTTAACCTTTCTGATATAAGAAGGATCCAATACTGCATTCACTGTGTTCCTGTGTACTTCTCCAACAGATGGTGTTTAATAGCAACAACAGTCACTGTGGGTATGGCTTTCCATGTCTTGCTGGATTCCGGCTTTCTCCTCAGGCTTTCCATGTCAGATGTAACTCACCTGGAGAAATTTTCAGGTGTGTTTTTCTACTGCAAAAGCAAGACATGGAAATGCATCCACATTAACTTGCCAGCCCAGTGCAGCCTCCTGTGTTGCCCTTGATGCAGGCAAAGACACAGTTTGGCACCTCACATTGCTTGCTTTCTTCCACACACCAGCACAAGGAATCATCTCACCATCCTCCATTCATGTCTTTCTCCACCTGCTTCCCTGTGGTTTTTTTCTTTCTCATTCATGTTCAGCAGGTGCCTTCTATTCCCAAACATGTTCCCAGATCTTTTCCAATGTCAACTATGGAGCTAAAAAGGGATTTTCTGAATGTGATTGATCAGGTTGTCACAAACCTGGCTGGGAGCCATTTGTTGGACACTAATTGTATTGCTGCTGCAGAGTCCAGCTGCTGAATTTCCAATGTGCTTTTAGCTTCTGGAGTGTAAAGAGAGACAAAAGCACTACACCTGACTGGGCATCTCCAGGGATGTTTGAGGGGCACGGAGCCTCTATCGACCATCCCTTCCGGAGAGTCTGACCCTGCTGAAGTTGCCTCTCCCTGCAGGCTCACACAGCTTCCCCAGGTAGCTTAAGCACAGCCTTTCACAGAATCCTATTGCGGGGCACAAGCCGTCTGGTTTACACTGTAATTCATCAGGTACACTAGAAGTTTCACACGTGATAAAGTTGAACTTGGCACATAAAGTCTCTGCACCTCTCAGAAAACACAGATCATGAGAAAGCAAACACAATGTCCCCACCCACTGCTCCCTCTACCCCTTTGGATTGCCAGCTCATAATCTGTCTTTTCTGAACGTGGCTATTTCCTTTGCTAAACGAGGCTTTTTCCTTTCAAAAACTGTTTACTCCCCTCACTGCCATCAATTCTCTCCTGCCTCTTGCTGATGTTTCTAGTTTCGCTCTTTGCCTAAGTCTTTCTGTAATCCTTTCTACCCTTACCTGGGCTTTGTTCAGCTTTTTGTAATGTACATAGGGCTCAGCAATACCCCCACACCATGTTCAACCTCAATCATCACCCACCAGGGTTCAAAGACCAACTACTTTTAATGATGTATGAAGGACTCTTCTGCCTAATAGTGAGCAGGCATCCACACTGAAGCTACTTTCACGGTTACAGCAGTGAAATAACACTGTGACATCAAGGAGAGTGCACAACTCATGCAGAGGTCCCACATCAACGTGAGGCTCAGGACCAGCTGTCCAACAGCTAGCAGCCAGGGAAGAGGCATTTAAACCTAGTGCTATTCTGGTAGCATTGCAGGCTCAATAAGTACAATGACTTTGAAAGAAGTAGAGATATTTATCTCAACAAGCCATTGGGGCCTTCAGCTGCTCATCTGGCAAGTGTTCAGAACCACTGGTTCTGCCCACCCGGATCTTCTCCACCCATTCAAGTTCCCTGGAGCAGGAGCTCAGGGCAAAAAGACAAGATCAGGACACAGGTTGTCTTCCAAGTGTTACATGAGTCAGGGACCCAGTGCACAGCATAACCTGCACGTTTTTATAAAGGGGAAAAGGTGGAAGCATCACGTTATCTGTGGCTGCAGCTCAGCAGATGCTCCATTTGCATACCACGGTTTATGAGCCGTGCTGAGGTATAATTTAGAGGACAGAGGACAGAGTGCTCTGGTTTCATCAGGGACATGGAGGGAAGGGAAGGCTTCCCATGAACAGGTTGTGAATACAGCTTAGGGTATGAGACAGAGTCTTCTCACGCTGACATGCCCACACACAGACCAATGCACAGATCACCCTTGGAGTAAGGATGACTCGATGGGCTCTTATTATAAATGATCCTTGGCTAAAAACATAGACAAAGTAATTTATGGCTCTTCCTGCATTTCTGAATAATCTTTAGTAGGCTGAATTGTCCATAAATCTATTGCTGTTCTTTGGATACAGGTGTGAATCCAAGGACTCTCTGACTCTTAAAATGATGAAGTTTGGCAAGCAGAAATCGCTTTTAAAATCAAGGATTCACTCCTCTCTCATTTACATCCCGCAGGAAGTGGTGACACACTTACAGGAAGTAAGGTCTGATTCTGGTAAACCGGGCTGAAATAATGCCATTTTCAGAGAGGGATGGAACACATGGCAATTACAATGCAAGAACCTTTATGAGGATGTAACTGTTTAAAAGCTGATTATGGAAAAGAGGGACTTGGCATCCAATCTGGAAGGGTAGTAGAGGGAGGGATGGCTGTATGGCAGGACTCCTGTTGCTGTATGAATGTCTGCACCATGGTGGCATTGTTATCCCCTTCTCGTCCTGACAATATACAGTCAATGGCACTTCAGGAGGTGGGTGGGGGACATCTGGTTAATGAGGAACAGATGGACATCATCGGACGTGCACTATACCTGCTCTTTCCTTTGCTGCTCCCTCCCTTGCTCTGATTTCTCTGTTCTCCCCTGCAGCTAAGCTCTTCCTTCTCCTTCCTTTTAAATGGGAGGGAATGTTTGTGTGTTCCTGAGAAATGCAACGAATGGCTCTGGGCAGAGTCAAGTGCAATATCAGCAAATGCAGTTAGGAGATGTCTCAGCTGTAGCATGTACCTTTCTCTGTGATCCCTACACGCCGTGCTGGTCCCCACTTACCATATCCCCTTCCCACTCCAGTTCCTGGACCCATCATGACAGCGGGCAACAGAGGCCACTTTCTCATCTGTCATTTCTTTGATATGATCTGTTTAATGATCTGAGAAGGACTTTCTTGAAGTCTATCATTTGGGACTTGCCGGTTTATCCCACTGCGAAAAAGGATTTGTTCATCCATCCTGGCTCTCCTCTCCTCTCCTTAGCTGATATGAGTGATTTTTGGAAGAGGTGCAGTGATTAGAGCTGGCAACCTGAATTTTCCTTTTATCCTTCTGGTTCCTTCACAGCACATAGGTAGGATTTGTGCCTGTGCTCACGTGTTCTCATCCAGTTAACGCATGCCAGTAAAGTGGGTTTGTTGGTCTCCCATAAAAACCTGAAAAGTTGAATAAAAAACAGATACTGAGAGAAATACAAATTCCCAAAGGCTTGTGCATCTCACAGCTCAGGGGAGACAGCACAGCATTCCTAGATGTGCTTCTACAAAGGAAATCTTCCTAAATCCCTGTGTTCCAACCAATGCTGACAAAATAGCAAAATAATTCCTATCAAGTTCCAATTGGCTTTCATTAATACTGGTGGTTTTCATTGAGATTTTCTCCCTGAGAAATATGACAGAAAAGTCAGTCCCTAAACCCCTTCTCACTCCTTCTTATAATAATTTTGCTTCACTACAGTTATGCCTGCTCAGTTACAGAGTTGAACTGATCCCTCAGTTTAAGTTACACGATGTGCTCATGTAACACCAGGACAAGGTTTTCCACCATCACCTTCCTCTAACTCGCCAAGTGTTTTAGTGTGGGTGAGTAAAGTCCTCTGAATCAGTCCCTTTCAAGGGCAGCAAGCAGAGGTACAGTCAGCAGTCCAGCCGTGCTACCTTCTTCTGTCTCTCTAAACTGAGAGCTTTACAGTGTCCAAAAATGGGATTGATTTTCTGTGTAGGTCTGTTTTGGATAAAAGGCTTCTGTGTTCCTTCCACGGTTTCTACTCCAGCTGCTTTTGAGACACATTGGATTTTACCTATAGGGCAGAAGCATAGCACAAATGAGGATGGAGAACTTCAAAGGAGAATGCTTTAGCTTGGGTGAGGTGGAAACCAAGTTAATTTGCTTGAGCTGATCATTTCAATGAGGAAAATGGACTGAGTCCCCATGGTATTCTCACCATAGGACACAAATGCTGAGTTAGCATCCAGATCCATCCTCTGCCAGGATCTTGACTTTATGGGCAACTCGTAAGTATTATTCAATATACATCCCAGCCAAAGCATCGTGACTATATCTGATTGTCCTTGGCTTTCCTTCCAAGATCTTTTCCATACTGCCTCTTTTTCTGCCTTTTCCCAAATGAGCTCTCACTCCTCTCTTATATCCATGGGGGATTAACGAGCAGATTTTAACACAGTGAGTTAGCAATACATCAGCAGCCATACAGAGTCAAATAGCAACTGGCAGGATGGGTCAACAACAGGGAAAGCCGGTTCACCCCTCTCCTTTCGCTATTCATCAGAAGCTGAAGCATCCCTGTCTCAGATTTATTTTGTATGACTCCCCGGGACTCTATTCCTGCCTGGGATGTTTCCTTCATTACAGCAGAGGAGTCAAGATCGCAGCCCCCGCCAGAGTAACCTCTAAAGTCCAGAGTGGCAAGACTGTCTTTACACCACTCCTCTTCCACAAGCTACTGAGCATGGCAACCCAGTTTGGAACTGGTGTATGCTTCGTTGAGTTCACAGGGAGGTC
>JAVJGJ010000057.1:34454716-34479913 GCA_035590215.1 Microhierax caerulescens | reverse complement strand
GGGGCAATGGAAACTAAATCGCTTTCCATTTCAGGTTTATGGCACAGGATAAAAGTCATTTAGTGTGCGTGTCCAGTCAGAAAAGAACTGAATTTTACATTGCATATATGTAAAACAGTGCTGGAAGAAATGCATTAGCAAACAAATCAGAAGGTGACTTGACCTTATGTTGTCAAAAAATGTCAATCAACAAACAAATTATGGGAAATTATTATTATTTCCCTCCAAGATTTATCTGAAAACAGAAGGGAGTGAGGGTTAATGGTGTTGAGGGAGTGTATATCTGCCAGGGTCTTCGAAAGAGAGAAGGGTTTTCTGTTGATCATGCATGGTATTATACTTTTACATCGCTTTTCAATCCCATCTTTTGTAACAGTTGTACTGTGTGCTAGAGGAATGCAAGGCTGGCCTGGGTTCACAGTGGAAAAATACAAGACTAAAGTTTTTAAAAAACAACTGAAAACAAATATGAGATCAATTGAAATCAAGACAGAGAGGAAAAAGAAAGTCCAAAAATCAGAGAGATAGAAACGCTAGTCCAGGCCAAGGAAGCAGTATTGGAAAAAGATATGTGAACAGCTGGAGCTGTGGGACACGGAGGAAGCCGGCGGTAGCAGAGAAATGTGAGCAATGGCACAGACCGGAGCAAATCAGCTCGGAAAATAAAGGAGAGGAATCTCAAAATTTACCCCAAAACAAGTGGGAAACTGAGAGGTTTAGATGAAAAGCAAAGACGTAATACCAGTTGTGTTTAGTTGCTCACACAAATTTGGGAAAGCCTTGAGTAAGAACACTTCAAAGGTCAGACCACACTGTAGACACTGTGACTGGTAGATTTGCTGTTGTGACATACCTAGGTAGAGAAGATGAGTTAAAAATTCACAGAAATACCCAGTTATGCCTATGCATAATGCAGAATGGGTTTCAAAGAGGGACAGGAAAGAATTATGCATTATTTGAAGCATTTCAGAGTATTCTACCTGAGAAGGAGTTAACTGAGAAAAGCCGATACAAATCTCTAGAAGTTTTCTTAGGCAGGAGAGGCTACAGGTAAGCAGGGAAGAGCCAGTGCAGCTATAAAAGGTGTGTGTATTTGAATACTGCTGACATTACAGTGACTGCTAGAGCTCACAGGAATTTTTTACTGAAACAGATCTTTTGTCTGTGAATGTCAGTTTGTTGAAACTGACACTCTGCAGGAACATACTTCCCAGTCTCAGCGGAAAAGGTTGCTTAGATCTGAGATGGGACCACTAGTCAGAAGAAGAGAAAGGCAAGAGGCAATCAGAAGAACCAAATAATTAACTCACTCATCTAGAATACAGGAAAGCCAGGGTGAAGCCTTTGCTGGGTGAGAAGAAGGATTCTCAACCAGTTTCCACCATTAAGTCTAGCTGCCAGATCACTAGTTCTTTTAGGGCAGAGTTGTTTTCTCCCTTCCTCACAGAAAAAAAAACGGCCAAGGAGGTATGGATATGTCACAGTACAAACTGAAGATCTATCCTGAAAGCTTTAAAATACCCTGATGCTTTACACCATCACATCTCTCCAGCACTTAAGGCAGAAAGTTGACCCTGAAGCAGCAGTATCCTTGTGAATGGAAGTCTCTGGCTCTGATGCCCAAAGTAACTGAGCTCTGCGTGGACTTGATCAGATGGTATACAACTACCTTTTCATAGGTACTTATTTCTCAGTGCCTCATTTGAGACACTTTGCACCTACTGTTCTATTCTGTATTGTTCAAAGGTGCTGAAGACCTGCTGCTCCCTTTCAAGTCCTACAGCAAAGCAATTAGGTTAAGTTATTTCAGACTGGGTTCCCAGAAATGAAGATGCATAAAATGAATGAACACATGAAAATATTGGCCCTAATATCTCTGTGACTCAGCTTTTCCATCCCTACAATGGAGAAAACAATGCTTACTGATTTTGCAAAATGCTTTGAGCTCTACACATGAAAAGCAGTATGAATGTGAAGTATAATTACAATTTTTAGTAGAAAAAGATTTAAAGGATCATTTATCCCCAGAGAAGGGATCCCAGCACAGAAGGGGTATCTCTGTCTGGAGAACTTCTTGAAAGTTGAGCAGTTGCTAAGAAACCAGAGTACCTTCATTGCAATGAATACCCCTAGACGGATGGAGTGGGCAACCATTTCACAAGGCTGCTACGAGGTAAAAAAGAAAGGGGACCAGGCGTCATTAGCAGAAAGGAGATCATTAGATTTCTGCACTACAGTCTGTATGAACTTACAGCAAAAATGGACGAGGACAGTCATGTAGGAGAGATAGGAGGGAGTGACTTTCTTAAGTGCTCTATGAAGAATAAGGAGGCTCTGGGTGCTTGTTAAATGGAACGGCGGTGTCGATGGAGGAGCCTGAGGACACAGCAGATAATGGCTTATTTTCAAAGAGCTGAGCAGAGTACCAGAAGCTAAGGAATTACTGGAAACAGGAGTGAAGTAAAAAGCTGGAGTAAGGAGATAGGCCTAAATGATAAGAGGTACCAGGGTCAGGAGAAGTAGTTGTTTTCTTGAGCGACTGAATTATGTCAGATGTTTCCAGGGCTGCAAAGAGAGTAGGAGGAGAGGCATGAGAAAGGCTCAGGAAAGGGGGGTGTTAAGTCTGAGTGAGATAAATCAGGGCAATCTGTGACTGAAAGATGAAAAAAGTATATTGTACTTTTCTGGAAAAGGGCTAGGAAGCGAGAACAACATGGAAGAAGCACATGGAAGTGCTTGGAAGAATACCAGTGTCAGAGAAACAGGAAGGAAGGGCTAATAGCAGCTTGAGAAATGAAGAAGGAATAGGAACACTATCCATAATAAAATGCCCTAAGTCTCCTGCTGGATACGATGGAGGGATTCATACTGTTGTTTCTGAAAATATAACCCAAACGATTGAAAATCAGAGACTGGACAAAGCATCTTGAAGATCTTGAAGTGGTGTATTTTGTTTGGTTTTGGTTTTTAATGCACACCGCGTTGGGCAGAAATAGAGATTAATACAGCACTGCAGGTATTGCTATAAAGGATTGAGGGAAGGAGGGAGCCAGTCAGGCAGCAGATGTGCACTAAAAAGCATGTGGGGGGAATGCTTGAAGGGGGTCAAAGGTTTAGTGCAATCCTGAGATGAAAAGACAAGAGGGATTGGTGCAAATCAAGCAAGGCACCACTGGATAGGGAGGGAAAAGATGGGCTTATTAGGACAGAGTCCCAGAGATCAGAAAGGTAGAGTTGAGAACCTGCGTGCCAATAGTTGGGAAAGAAGAAGAAAGGAGTAGCATGAAGAAAGAGTTAGCACAGCTGGAGTAATAAAGCAAAGGCTGTAAGAAGTCCGAAAGATCACAGAAGGTAAGAAAATAGAAGAAATTCACATGCAGAAAATTGCTTCAGGATTGAAAAGAGAGATGACTTAAAAAAAAAAAAAATAAAACGAAGACATAGGATCTACTCGGTTTCAGAGAAGGAGGATGGGGCTTCTTCCAGGAGGGAGCCAAAGGAACAGGGATGTTTTTGCTCATGCTGCAGTTCTGTCCTGCAAGGACTACCCCTGGTAGGACATGATCTAGGGAAGCTGCAATAAACAACAGAGACAGTGGTATTGATCTGCTTGGGAACCTGCTGAGTGTGGAAAATGCTCTAGTGCTGGGATTATCCCCTTGGTCACCTTCTGGCAAGGTCCTGAGGTTGGAGGCAATCCCACTGCATTCCTCTCTGTAGAAATGCTCTGCACCCTACAACCTGTGGGCTGGGATGGGAGATCCTCAGCTCCTCAGTGTCCTGTTGTTGCGCTGCTGCGATGGCACCCATCCCACTGCTCACAGACAGCCCTTTCCCTGTGACTGCCTCCCCTTACAAATTAACACTCCTGATGCATGGCTGATTGATTAGGCAAAAACAATAGAGACAACGCTTTACCAAGCTATTTAGACCAGATCACGAAAGCACAAACCCACTCAATTCTCAGAGCTGGAGAGGCCCAGCAGGACTATAGGGGAGGCTTAATACTGACACTAAAACACCCAGCATGCAGCAACTACATTATCTCTTCCTTACCTGCTGTTCCACTTGTGTCACCCTCTCCTCAAATCCCTGTGCTGACTTCCAGTCTCCTTCTACATCAAAGTTCAGTTCCCCATTTCATCTTTAAGGCCTCACATGGCTCTGTCAGAGCTTGCTCCCTCCTTCTTCTCCCACCCTACTCAGTGCTCAGTCAGCACATCTCCCCCTCCCCGGCCCCCCTCCATCTCCCTGCCGCAATGACTCTGCTCCTTCTCTCCTGTTGCCCTCTCCCCTCCCTTCACCACACAACCTGGTTCACCTCCCTCGTGCCTGCCCTCAGGACTCATTTACTGCAGCTAGTCTTCCTGCATTAATGACTTCTACTTCTCCTGTGCCTTCGGCAAGCTTTGCCCCTTATGACTATTAACTTTGTTTACTATATTACATCTTTAGAATGAGGAATGATTCAGAGATACCCAGCCAAAGCCAGGAGCAAACAAGACATGAACATGCCATCGCTCAGCTCATGACCTTTCTCGGGCACTTCCTTCCCTCATTCCAGCCTGCACATCTCAGACCTAATCTTGTCCCCACTGTTTTCCCACTGACCTCACCAGAAGCAGGATCCAGGCCTCGCAGTTGCTGCCTAACAGCTGCTGAGAGCCTCTTCTGAAGAGCTGAGCATCCTCACTTGCTGGCGCCCCAAAGGCTGGGGTCTTCCTACTGTGAAATCCTGGGAGCAAGATACTGCCTTTTTCGCTGCCAGTAAAACACCGTATACACATGATGGCATGTGGAAATACATAATAATGCTTAACGCTACGAGCAGACAGCATTAGCAGGGAAAGGCTTTCCCCTCCCACTCACCCTTTGTCTATGTTTCTTTCCTGTTGTCAAAATATAGCATCCTCCACTGAGAGGCTCAGTTTTGCTCTGATGCTTGGAAGGCATCCAGTCCCAGCTCACTCGCTTTCCCTGCCAGTCTCCACAGGTATTCTGTACACAGGGCTTCCAGCTAGTCAAGAAATGCTCACTCTTCTCCCCCCCACAGGGGAATCTCCAAGTGCCGGGGTTGTTACAGGATCCTAGTGGTTAGGCAAAGTCATTTATTCTTGCTCTGATGTTTTAATCGCCTCTGCTCCGCAGCGCACCATGAAATGCACTACAGGAGAAGAGGAGCCCTTCAGCAGGAATGGAGGGCAGGCCCTGAAGAGGCATATACACAATGAATTGTTATGTCAGGTCACAGAAGAGGTGACAGGAAAACTCACATGGCTGTGGTTCTAGCTTGGCCAAAAGTCATTTTGGTGTCCGCTGAAAGTGACCCTAGGAGAGACAGTTCGGATCAGAGACTAATGCATGGACTGAATTTCACGGTTCAGGTTGACATAAGTCTAACGCTGGCTTGGCAAAACCAAGGCCACAGCTTTCCAAGGCTGTGCTGATCAAGAGGGCCAAGAGGTTCTTGGTGTACTGTAGAGGAATGCAGCTGGGTTAATTAGCATTGATAACATACAGCTGTGGGTTGGCTTCAGGGGTGGCAGGTTGGTCGGTGTAGACAAGGTGCAGCTGTGGCTGGTTCTGTTAAGGGGTTGAGAGCCAGTGAAAAGGGAGCATCTGAGGGAGCAGAGAGAGGAAGAAGCAGAGAGAAGAGAAAACACAGGCCCTAGGTGAGGAGAAGGCAGCACAGGGACTGGCATGAAGAGTGTGCCAGTATGAGATGGTAAAGGACCTTGTTGCAGCTTGATAGTTTGGAGAGTGCTGCGACAGTGCACAATGTATCTCAGAGATCAGCCGGGAAGAAATGGACTGATAGACTGAGATGTGGCAACTGTGGGTTGAGTTAAGCAGACAAGCAGTCCCCGAGGGCCAGCTGTACCTTCAGCAATCACAGCTGTCCCAGCAGGACCCAGAGAGAAGCTGCAAACGTATACTAAGTAAGGTGCGCAGTAGCTGACATGAAGTCTGGTAGATGCAGAGACCAGGCTGAAAAAAAACATGAAGAACTGTTTTCCTGCCCCACAAAACTCTGAAATTATAAAGCTTCCTCTTCTGTACTGGGTTGGGACAAAGATGTTTTAAAAAGGCTTTTTTTTTTTTTTTTAAGATCAAAACCATGAGCTAGATGCATTGAAATTGTCAGTAAGCCAATGGTTCAGGTATTCACCTGGGATTCAGATGGTCAGGTCAAAGTCTCTTATCCCTCTGAGAAGTTTTCATTGAAAAACTGACCAATTTCAAGAGACAAAGACTTTCAGTAGAGGCTGTAGCATGGGCAATAAAAGGGATTTTATTCATGGAGGCAAACACACGGTGAGACTGAAGTGCTGCCACTCTTCATCTTGGCACACTTCCTGACTGGCAGCTCCAGTTCAAGGGTAGGGTAATGAGGTTAAGATCTAAGGTGTAGCACAACATTTGTTGTTGCTTCACAGACGATAACTATAGCTATAGCAGTAAATTAGAAACTGAGGAAGGGGCTGGAATGTCAGACCAGTGATTCCAGTGCAGAACTGGTGATTTTTTTTTTCCAGGGAAAAGTGGGCAAATATGGAAAGAGTTTGGGCCTTGGCAGTCTTTCAGAGACAAGTTCTTTTTTTACAGACTTCAAAGTTTCAGTTCCGAGACCTATGTTACTCTGTGTGGGGGGGAGGTGGGGAGGTACGGTTTGGTGTAAGAAGCTCTGATGGGCATGTCTCCAGGTCGTACAATCCTGGCCACAGGAGATGGCTTGGTACCTGGCTTGGACTTGATCCAAAACCTTGAAACAGCCTTTCAGGTTTCTAACTGAGTGTAACTGGACCAGATCACATTAGAAATAATATTGCTTAGTCTAGTATTGCGAGTAAATTTTATCCCATTATGAATAGCCTCTTCCCCAGGACGCAAGAGTGATGTTATGTGTAGAGAGTAGCTGAAAACGCTTCAGAGATCAGCCCTAGCACATAGCTCGCACCTATAGACTCTTCTGTAATAAATTAGCGTGCTCAATGGATGAAAAAATATTGGTGCAGTAGTGCGGCTTGCAATCAAGCTTCAGAAGGGTTATTATGACTGAGCAACAGTACCTGCTCCCCCGTACGCCTTCTCTGGCGGCACCACAGGTAGTTTCACACTCCTCTTTTGCAGCCTCCCCTTTCCAAATCATCCTTCCCTCGCTGACCTCCTCTCACCTTTCTGGCATGCATCGTCCTTAAATCTAGCACACTTCTCCCCTCCATGGTTTCCTTTTAAAAGCCAGCATAAACTAAGAGGATACGCACACACACACAACCATAAATGTCTCATGATCCTGTGCTGCCATAAACCTCCCTCTTCCAAACACCCTGCTGGCACTGTTTGCTTGTTAAACAAGCCCAGTGCTGTGCTTAAGTCTAACTTTTGTTGTAATCACTTCAGGAGAGGGCCAAGTCACTATGTTTCCTTGTAAATCACTGGGGTAACAGCAACCCAGAGGAAATAACAATAATAAAATTATTAATGTTCTAATAGCAGCCTCTAAAAGCTAACACCACTCGCAAGGCTTGACATTTGTTTTTTGCTCAGCTGCATAAAAAGGAACCTAAAATCAAATCTGTGCAATATCTACTTTAACACCCAATGTTTGATGTGGATTATGAGTAAAGTAGCAAGTTGGAACAGCAGCAGCTCATCTGGAGACATTGAGAGCCACAGCATAGCTGTGCTAAAGCAATTTGATCAGACTCACATGGGCCAGCTACCCTGTTCAGCCCTGTGAGGTATAGACTGTGTTTAGCAACACTTTATGAACTGCAGCAACCCAAGTAAAAAATAAGTATAATTTTTCTTTCGTGTGTAAAATAGGAAGCTCCGTGTCCTGGCCCTTTTAGCACAGAGAGCACTGCTTTCCTACAGCTTTCACAGACTAGGCCAGTTGTAACTCCAGATACTTGCCCTGCCAGCAATTGCACCAAAATAATCCCAGGGAATCAGAAGTCTAAAATTCTTTGGGACCTATGTGTGCAACCCATGCAAGTCTTCAAATCCTGAATCCTAGCATAGCTGGGAAATGCATGAAACAATATTAAGCCATATTTGGATTCAGTGTTCAGGCTGATTGGGAAGGGGCTGCAAGGGAGGCTGTCCCCACCCTGGGGACATGGCCAAGGCAGGGAGCTCCCCTTTCTGGGATATGTGGGGACACCAGTGGCTTCCTCCCCAGCTGTCTGCAAGAAGGCATTTGCTGTACATCAGATCAGCCATCCACTCTTCCTGCACTGTCTTCCCCCCAGTTTCATATTCTTTATTAGTTGAGGAGTATTTGTGAGGCTTTGGATCGTTTTGTGAGTGAGGCCCAAGTCAGGAGTGGATTTATGGGGGGTGAGCATCCTGAAGAGGTTCGGCACACTCACATTCCCCTCATCCCAGGCTGCCCGCAGAGCACAGTGCTGGGTAGCCCTGGTCCAGCTGGGGAGCTTCTCCGGGTTGGCTCCTCCTGAAACACCAGTGTTGCAGGGCAAGATGTAGTGACTGCTAGAGGAAATTGCAAAATCAGAAAGTCCTGACCCCTTCCTCGAGGGTTTCAGTTTCTGATTTGAAGTGGTGCATTTCAGGGCATAAAGGGCACAGGGCAGAAAAGCTCCACGAGTGCATGGCCCTGCACGTTGCAGCTCTACCCGAAGCACTGCAGTCAGCAGGGCTTTCTGCCAAGGAAATCCTATGCCGAGTTCCCTCCTGGCCATCTCTGGTGGGCTGCCTGAAGGGACAGCAAAAATTCCAGCATGCTTTCTGAACAGAGTAAGGGATAACCAATATTCCCTGCCTGGGTAAATCCGCCTCCACTCTCCGAGGGCAAGCGTGTGTGAGCTCAGTGAGCACGTAATGGCTGCCATGCTCGTCTGCAGAGCCACTGCGCTGGGGGATCTTTCTCAGTGTTGCATGAAGGGCTTTGGGTTCCCTGGGGTATAAAAAGCGCTAGAGAAAACCCAGCCCTTCCCTTGTTCTATTTCCTCGCCTAAAATAAACTTCACGCTCACCTGCTCGGCTGGAATAGCCAAAACAGGTTGTGCATCGCCAGTGGAGCTGCTCACCCCAACTCGGGCAACCGTGGCCAGACCCCAAATTCTTACCCAGAGGTCATAAAAGCAATCAGACAAAGCCTACCTGCCCAGTCCTTTTCCCAGGGGCAGGGAGGGCAATGAGGTGAAAGGCCCTGAGAAAAACCAGGGCAGGCCTGCAGTTTTCCCATGGGAAGCAAGCTGAGGAATTCCCACGCCCCGCTATTCTCCAAAATTTCTACTGCTGACTGTCAATTACATTACAGATTTGACAATCCCTACTGCAGGCTGACGATGTTGTGTGGGAGAACACAGGAGACTTGCTGAGACTGCCAAATTGCTAAACACGTGATGGGGGTCTCTCCCTTCCTCCATGTGTCTGAGCTGTGGAGGGGAAGGGAAGGAGGGTTTAAGTGGCACAGAAGAAGGAGGATGGAGTGAAATCTGCCTGTCATTTATTTGCTCCACTCTTTGGATTATTTCCCTGGGGTTCTCAGGTATTTTTATCATTAATAACTAATAATATTTTTTATATAGCGCTTTGCATCCTGAAGGACCCTAAAGCACAACCCATACTTCATAAACTAATTACCAGCTGTGAGCCTATTTCCCCTCTTGGTTGTGACCGTATCTGCTGAAGGAGCAGCTCGGAGTCACACTAGATTTACACCAGTTTAACTGAGGACAGTGTGTCCCTATAGATCTGGCTGGGTATGCCAGAGACATATGCAGTGTGGAGTGGGAGATGAAAGATTTGAGTTGCCTCTTCTCCTCTAATATTTTAAAAGCGACAAAGGAAATTGCATTCAAAAAGCCTTGTGAATGCAGCATTACAATTGCAAGGAGTCTGGGAATAGCTAAACCCAGGTTCCTACTGGGGCAGGGGCTCAGCCAGCATCTGAACCAAGGCACTGTACGCCTCGTGGCTGTGTCCCAGGCTGCGCACATCACTTTTCATGGTGTAAGGAGGGCTGGTTTTCCTTCTTCTTTTGCCAGGTAAATCCATGCCGGGTAAATACTGCGCACAGTAACTTCCAGTCACCCCTAGAGTTACAGTCTCTGACCCAAAACATGACCTACTGTACAAGGTGAGCCTGTCTCTGTCCTCTGATACATACTCATGGATCAGCAGCACGGTTATATCTGAGAAGAAAAATGCAACCCGATAGGATGAGATGAATTATAAATTTTCTGGTGCATGGATTTTCTCTACATACTTCTGGGGAGAGACTAATCCATCTGAGCTCTAGGCCTTTGAGTTCAAGTTGGAGATGGTTCAGTCCTCATACCCTCATCTGGCTAGGATGCTGTTTACATGCTCTGATTTCTAAGAGTTTGATGTTGTAACCCTATATGCAAAACAATATTGTTGCTGTGATAGAAGGGGGGGAAAAAGAGAAGCAACAGCTCTTAAATACTCCCTTCATCCCATCCACCCCTTTCCCTCCAGGCGTACATTAGCATCTCCCTTCCTGTGACACCTGGATGTGCAGCCGTGGATTGGGATTGCCTGTGGTAGCTATGGAACATCTCCTCTCCTCCCACACCTTATGCACATCATTTCTCTCTCACTGCAGATAATTGCATCACCCTTCCTGTCACTTGGCTCACAGTTGTAGTGTCACATTTGACTCATTACACACATACACAAATGTTCTCAGTACAAATTGCCAGTTTGAGTTTGTTTTACTTTAATCCTTGTAATATCTTTATTTATTTCACTTGCCTTTTCTGTTTTGCTTGGACTTCTCTCAATGTCCCGATCAACTTCTGCCTTCTCTTTTCCATCCTTCACTCCAGCCGCTCCAACCCTTTAAGTTGTACTCCACAAATTTAAAACCCAACATCATGCTACAACATATGGGCACAACTATTTTCAAACTCTTTTCTCGATTCTTTTTCTGGTTCCCAGCTCATTTAAAGACCAGTTCTGCCTCTTCTTCCAAGGTGAAAGCAATAGCTTTTACCATCTCAGCTGATATACCTTGCAACAGGGCTCGTTTGCCAGAAAGTTCCTATGTCTTTCCTACCTACAGTGACACTAGTCACTCTACCAGCTGTAGAAATAGTTTCTAACCTCTTTGCTGAGGAATCAGAGATACTGTCAATGCTTTACACATTCACTGAATCACACAGGAAAACATAACAAATTATTTCATTGACATAGATATGAACTCATAATGTGCATTTGTTTTATATGTTTATATAAAACTATTTTCTATTTCAGAATGCCAGCACAGCAGGGAAATGTGAGAAATACAATATTAAGAGGAGCAAAGTTACCCACAGCTTTAGGTGATCTAGATGAGCCTAATACATTTTTGTGTTTAGCACTGTTTTCAGAAGAAATTCAGCTCAGGTTTGATTCTGGCAAAGTCTAGAAAATAGAGGCCATTGTTTACTGGGGGAGATGTTTGTACTGGATGTATGCAAAAATTATTTTTTGAATGATTTTTATCATTGCTGTGTTGAGGTTTTTCATTTATGATTTGGACAGTTGTCTAGCAGTCCCTGAAAACCAGCCACCCGCAATATTTCAGCTTGTAAAGCTCAAGCATGCTGGATTTGTGTTTGCACCAAAATGTGTTCCAGAGCCTTTGCCCAGTTTTCCCAGCCAATCTCACTCTCTGCCTGTGACAAAGCATGGGAAATTTCAAACCACAGTGAGGATATTTTTGAAAGTTACAACCCTGTAAAAAGAGGGTGTTTATAAATGGAAATCTTCATATAATCTTAATAATAGGTTTTGCTACCACTGCATCTCCACCCACGTACAAGGAATAGCTATAGCCAGCTCTAAGGCAGAATCTATCAGCTACTTAGCAGCACGCAGCAGTGTTACGGAGTGAGGTGGGAAGGCGAGGAGGCTGCCGCCTCCAAGGAAAAATGCAAAACGATTCAAGGCTGAGAGCAGGCGCAGGGTCCGGCCGTAATGCAGCGCGATCCCCGTTGCAGCTTCAGCTGCAGCGCCAGGCAGGCAGAGCACTGCTGGGGCACCATGCAGGTGACACTGGGACGTGATGGGGCTTTTCTGCACTCCCACGCTGTAGAGGCTCTACAGAGGGGATCCGAGCCTCCTCCAGTGGCACACGTGGTGTCTTCTGCCATTAACTCCCTCTCCTTTGCCAGTGACTCTCAGGGAGGGCTACAGAGAGCAAGCGAGGAGCAAGAGCTGAAAAAGGCAGAACAGGAGCTTGGTGTTGGCTTGGGTGGGACTTTTCTCCCCAGCGCTCGGTGGCCATTCACAACACCTCTTTCCTTCCACCTTGTCATCTTCTCCTCAGTGCTACCCCATACTGGCTTCTCCCACTTTTTTCTCCCTTGCCCATCTATGTCTGCATTTCTTTTTCTATTTATTAACTATTTCCTGACTAAACTCATCTCCCCAGGATTGGTATTATCAGGTCATTTTACTGATGTAGCCTTGGTCATTGCTAATGAGCTGTGATATACCACTTCCTTCATGCCCATCAAGGCAGCAATGGTCTATAAGACAGTGTTTGTACCATTTTTACTGCAGTAAACTCCCTTTATCATCTGATGCTTGGCAACAGCTGTAATAAACATGATTATTAATAATAAGGTGAGGAGAGCTGGTATAATGGTTCTACCTTGCAGGCAGCGGGGATATTCTTTCATAACCATAAGATTAATTTCTGTTTTGCATCAGTTCTTTTACAGGCTTCTTCACTACAATATCTGAATGATTTCCAGTGGCACACTAAGTGATGGGGCTTGATATCAGTCACATGTGGTTTGTTCTTTTATCCTCTCCCCAGGGAATTATGTATGCAACATACTGGTTATGTTGCTAGGGTTTTGTTTGGGTTTTTTAACATATGCACTGCTGCATGTTTGTGTTGGGGCAGACTGCATCCAAGCAGGTGCACTGCACTTAGACAGGAAGGTGGCAAGATTTCTGATGGTCCTTGGTTCCCACGAGGTCTCTGCTATCACCCCAGGCTCACCCCTGCAGACCTCATTTGCTGCCCCACTGAGCTCCAACCTTGTAGTAGAAAGTTCCCCTGCCCCTAAGGAGAGCTGCGAACTCTTTGGTCTTAAAACTAACTGCCTGAGTCAAAAGGTATTGCCACTAGCACAGCAACCCCAGCTGCTGTGCGGGGCCCGAGATGTCAGAGCAGCACCTGCCCAAGCCCCACAGTGACCATTCCTGGCAGCACAGTGGCTCTGTTTGCTGGTATAACCCTACACCCTGTAACCAGGGCCTTTAAATGCACTGAGGTACGTAAAAAAATGGTCTCCTTTTTGTGAGGTGCTTATCTATGGAGAGATTCCCCAAAAGGGATAATGAACACTTTTGAAAAGCCAGCCTTTCTTCTGGGCATGTCAACCCGGTGGGTAAAAGCAGATGCCCATGAGCCCTGTCTGTGCTCCCTGCCACTGCGCTCTTCATCAGCTCCAAATCCCCCAAAACAGTGAGTGCTCTCGAGTGCTTCATTCTTGGAAGGGTGGAGAGCAATCAAAATGCCTTCAAAGGGCTTTTCCTGTGCTTCCCTTGGCGCTTCATGAAACCTCGTGAAGTCATGTCAGGTTGGGCATTAATAACTCAGTGTTACTTGTGTCATTTTTTGACAGGGACAGCAGACCTCCTTTCCTGGTTTGGAAGCCCTTTGCCAATACGTGTAACAAAGACATGCCAACAGTTTGCCATGTAGCTGTGGAATTTGTCTTCCCAGCCCAGAGGCTGGCTCTGAGCCCCACTTCACCACCTGGTACCACATGGGCTATGTTCAGGAGCAGGGTCCTGGAGCAGAAAGAAATGTTTGTGTTTGTGTCTGACTACCCGCCCTTCATGCGCCGTTTCTCACATTTCTTTCATGGCTAGATAGTAAATATTACTCTAATCTGCAATGAAGATTACTTCTAAGTGTGAATTTGAGAGAGCTTTCACGTGCGTGCAGCCTTCGCATTTATCTGGGAGAAGGTCACATCAAAGATGAGCACGTCATTTTTGAACTGGAAGGCGGGGAGAGTTATCTGGCCCAAATGATCCAGTGTCTGATCACTTCCACATTTTTAATATAAATATCCTCAGGGTATAGCCCTGAGGCAGGGAAATACCATTATTCTCATTTTGTGTGAAAGAAAAGGAGGGTTAAGTGACTTGCCTAAAATGATACAGGGAGTGTGTGGGAGAAAGAGGTACTGAATTCTTGGCCAACACCAAGCCATCTTTCTGAGCTTTCAGAGACAACAGCTATATCCAGCCCCCTTTATTTATTTCTCTAGAAGCCATCATGCCAAAACCTCTGCTAAATTAGAGAGTGAGACTGAAGGAAAGCTTTCAGTGGATTGCTTTTTTCCATAAATGGAAATATCACAAATCATTCTGGGAAAACAGGTCTTTCTGTTCTCATCCCTCTTTGTCTGCTTCTCTCCTTTTGGATGTCTTTTCCTCTGCCTCTGGCTCCCAGTTTTCAGATGTACAGTCCTGGCCATTTAAAAGTGTTCTTACCCTGCAGGAAGGGAGTAGCTTTTCATTCTTTGGAACTTACTATTTTGTGATGGATTGCACTCTGCAGGCAAGCAAGACCTCTGAAAGAGACAGGGCTGCACAAAGCAGCACAAAAATAAACCGTATTACCAACAATACCAAGCCAGGTTCTCATAGGGGGTAACTCAGTCTGACTCTCACTGCAGCAGAGCTGATGGCTGCCAGCTGTCCTGGATAGACAGCCTGTACCCAAACGATGACCTGGCTGCATTGGAGAAGGGCTGATTTTCATGCATCTTAGACGTTCAGTCCCTTCTGGCAGCATGACAGGTTGTCTCTGTTCTTATTGCCCCAGCTGGGCAACTTCTGTCCCGGTCCATGCACTGAGGGGGTGCCTGTTGCACCAGTCCTAGCTCCTCCAGATTGCATTTCCCAAAGCTTGGGCAGGCAACAAGCAAAGGGTGAGGATCTTGTCTAAGGACTCCCAGTAATACCCAGGGCACTTGGGGAATATTCTGTGATTTTCCACAGATCTGGGCATCCCCAGCCTTTCTGTCCTGAAAAAAATCCAAGCTCTTCCCTGCCTCCTCTGCAGCCTGCACATCCCAAAGCAGGCTGCTCAAAGGATGCCCACACTGATATGCCAGGGAGAGGGAGGTGGCTGCGATGAATGAGAGAGACTGAGAAACAGGAGGCAGATCTGGTGGGTGAGCATGAGAACGAGGATGAGGGGAAAGTCCAAACTGTGCTGGGAGAGCTGCAGGGAGGAGGTGGAAGCGCGTGGCTGAAGTTTCTCAGAGAGACATGCAGGAGAAGCCAGAGTGCTCAACACCAGCCTGTTCCAGGGTTTGCAGCATGAAATAGTTCAAGTTGGAAAGAATGGGAAGGGCAAAGGGACACAAGTACAGAGAAGACTTTGCTCTCACTCCCTTGAGGGGCTCTCAGAGCCCTACTTGCCTTCCTAAGTAATGATTTGCTCTTGCTCAGGCATTCAGGAATATTAACTATAGGGTGGAACACGGCTTTTCCCTCCCTGGCTCTGCAAACTGCGTGTGCAGCACTGGAAAAGGCTGTTATGTCAGATCTCGGCAGCACTGCTGAGCTGCTCCATCCCCCTCCCCGTGTGTGGCCACGGCGCTTCCACCAACACAGGTGCCAGGGAAGCTGCTGCACCATCTCAGCAGGCCACAGATGTCTGTCAGAGAACTGCCGAGTGACCTTGGCGTGAGAAGCGACATCGAGGCCTTCCCCACACCAAGAAGGTTTCTGAACTGCCACCGTCCATCGCCCACCTACTCCATGTGCTTGCACAGCTGCGGGCACCAGCACACCCACACCATGCCCTCTTTAACGCATCCCTGCTCAGCACGAGGCAGAGCAGTACGGTCACCCCCATTTCACAGGGTGGGACTCTAAGGCAGAGGGAAGAAGTGGTTTTAACAGCACGCCTGTGGCAGAGGAAAAACGGAATCTTGTTCTCTTCTATTCCCAGTTAGCGCATTAATGACCTAAATTCTGCATCCTTTCCCCATCCATTCCCCAGAGGAGCTAGGAGGCATTGGATGAGAGGGTGTGGTAGCACAGGCAAATAGTCAGCATCCAGAGTCACGGCACTCCATGCTGAGCACAGACAAAGCAGGGACTAAAGTGGGACCCACGCTGCCCACCCTGCCCTCACGAACCTTGGCAGGGCTGAGCCAGGGAGGGGGCTCAGCCTGGTGCAGCATATCAGGCTGTGGTGAAGGGCAGCTCCTCAATGCCATGGCATTTTAAGCAAGCCAAGGCTGGACGTCCCAGTGGCCAAGCACCCTGCTGAGCTAGATCAGCAAGGCTTTTTGGACACTCAGCATCAGGAGCAGATGAGCTGCTCACAAGTCCATATAAAAGACTGCTCAAAATGCAGCATCTTTCCCAAGCAGCTTGATTCTTCACATAGGAATTAATCAGGCTCAAATACAGCAAGAAATGGAGCAGGGGAGAAGGGAAAGGATGGCACAGAGTGAGGGGGTTTCCAGGTGCAGTGCCTCTTCCCTCTCTGGCTGATTCTAACTGGGGGGCTCTGGCTGTGCGCTGGAAGCCTCATCTGGGGCATGCACGCAGTCTCTGCCTGCCCTCCCAGCATGTATGGGCAGGAGGCATTCAGCGTTCAGGATCTGCTGGGCAAGGAGCTGAAATCTTAGGCTGGAGACTTCCCCGGTGCCTCGGAGAGTGGCAGTCTTCACGTGCACTGTACAGCAGTGACCGCAGCCAAAGGGCCAGAGTGTCGAGCTGCTCGTCTGTCCCTGGCAGATGGCCCCAGGCAGTCAGGGGCAAGCAAGGGAAAGGGCCCCCTTCACACTGTATCCACCTTCCTGACACGTATTTAAATGGGCGAGTTGCAGGGTGGGAGTGTGCAAGGGAATTTGCTCAGCTCTGAAGCTTTCCTTCCAGAATAGCCATGGCTGAGATGCAGGCACTTCTTGAACTGTGGATGGGTGGTTAATAAACTATTTTCATAACCCACAGTTTCAGTGTGGAAATATACTTCAGAGGCACAAGGAGAGGCTTTGTTCCTACTTTCTTCTCCTACTACTTACCTCTTACATGCACGCACACTTCTCTCTACTGTCTCTAGCCTCTTCATAGAGGCTCGTTGAACTAGTAGTTAAAGGCAATAGGTATCTCAGAAGCATCAGACACAAGCTGACTGGATGCAGAAGGAGCTGAGCTTGGGGGCTGACCTAGAGGAACCCACCTACCTGCCTTCTACAGGTATTTGCTCAGCACTGCCTCCCAAAGCATCCCAGACCTTGCTCCAGGAAACTTGGCCTCAAGAAGAAAATCCTTTGAGCTTGGTCCTTCCCAAGCCATTCCCAAATCCCTGAAAGATCATTGGAATTTATCTGGAATAAACTTTTCAAGACATGACTCAGGGAATTGACATGATACCTGCAGGTCTCAGCCTGGGTAGCGTTGGCCTGGAAGAGCTCTGGGTTCCTCGTGAGCAACCCTTCCCAGAGTCAACAACCACAAGTGTGGTGGCTTCACTGTCCCATCACCCTGCACATCCACCTGGTCCGGCGGCTGGGCTCAGGGCCTTCCCAGGTTGCCACAGCATTTGTCACTCTCCAGACTCAGGCTCCAAACTCTTCTGCTGAGGGATCCGTCCGCCTGACCCACTTTGGTGGCTGACCTCTGGTGAGGGGGCCCATGGGATCACCACGCCTATCCATGCACCTCATGTGGGCACTGCATTCTTCCTTTCTGGACAGATCATGCCCATCAGTTCTGTGCAAGAGTCCAGAGGGAAATATAAGGGGAGGCAGGATAAAAAGTTTGGGGGAGCCCCAGAAGGTATAATGAAATTGCCTTCCACATGATCACTTCTGTACAAGCATGAACAACCTGATCCTTTGAGATACTAATCAACCAGTGGTCATGATGGTGTGGCTTAAGGATTACCTGGAGTGGCATTCCTGATTTCAAGAGGGGAGAAACATGAATGATGAAAATAAGAGCTTGGTAGACATCCCAGATGACAAAAGACTGGGAAGATGTGTCACTGGCTTCCTGCTGGGATAGCTTTGCTGGTTGTGGAGTGTGTGAAAAAGGGTGGCCCATGAATAAAGCTAGCAGAAGGTCCCGTACATAAACCAGCCTGACGAAACTGAGGGTGACCAGCCCAGCTTCCCTCACTTGCGGTGGAAGATTTTACTCCCGCATTGCAAAGGGTGTTTTGCTGCATACATACACTTGCACCAAGCTTCTTGTAGCCTTAGTCTTCAAGAGGACACAAGAGGAGGCCTGACGAAGTTATGCAAAAACAAGCAGTCGTACAGAGGAAGCAGATTAAGAGCTTTTTTTCTTCTCCTACAGGAGCAGAACAATAGCATGTATCCTGTCTGTGAAATGAATAGGCAGCAAATTCACAGCTGAGAGAAACAAACATTTTTCCACCCAAACCTGATCACCCCCCCATATGCAGCACTGCTGGGACCCACCAGGACCACACTAGCTGAAACACAAACACCCACAGTTATGCCAATTGATGCTGAGGGAAAGGTCCCCAACCCTCATGCTTCAACAGCCTGACCCAGACTCTGGCTCCTCTTCCCATCCCACCTCCCTCAGAGGTGGGCAGTGCTCTCCTGTCTGTTGGTGGCAGGAGTCACACCTGCTAGCCAAAGCCTCTGGTGCTTTCCACCGTTGAAGTGAGGGGCATGGGGCTAGGAGGGCACCAGGCTTGATCCAGACAGCAAATCCCATGTTCCTGCAGTTAAGAGGGGGAAAAGTGTATGAGTGTGCCAGGAAGGTACCTGGGCATTTAATGGGCATCCATACACGAGCGGGTGTGCTGCCTGGGAGGAAGGCAGAGCAGGCACAAAGGGCGATGCAGAAGGCAGCTGTTCTTGTGAGGCAGGTTTTGGTGTTCTCATTTGTTCTTTTTTTTCTCTTGTTCCCTAGGGAATTTTAAAGGTCTGTGTAAGCAAATCGATCACTTCCCTGAGGATGCAGATTATGAAGCCGATACAGCAGAATATTTCCTCCGTAAGTCCGCAGGCTCTTCTCCTTGCAATGGCTTGTAGATGTTAGCGTCGGGTGCCTTTTGCTTTCTGAAGGTAGGGTGGTGGAGACACTGGGATTTGTGAGGCTCACCAGGCCAGAGGAGGTGTCCCCAGAGCCTTGTCACCCCCCAAGAACAGCTCTGCTCACACCTCCCTGGGGCAATGCCCATAAGGCAGTGCAAGTTTCAAACTCATAGTAACAACCAATGGTATAGTAGCATTTTTTACTAACACCAATTAATTACAATATAAATCCAAAGTCTTAATTCAAATCCTTTGCAGAACTGCTGAGTGAGCTTAAGGTCAGGACTGGGCTAGCTGGGGCAGTGTGAATGTGTGTGTGTGTCCTCCTAAAGCAGAGGAAGGCCAGGTTGGATGTGGCTTTAAGCAACCTCATCCAAGTGGAAGGTATCCCTGTCCATGGCAGGGGGATTGGAACTAGGTGATCTTTAAGGTCCCTTCCAACCCAAACTATTCTGTGATGCTATGATTTCCTTACCTGATATTCCAGTTGCATAAGATTTAAGAAATCAGCTGGACTGGGTCCGAAGAACATCTTTTCTGCCTTCACCTTTCCCCAAACACCACTAGAGGCTGTAAATCGGATCTTTGCTGGTTTTAGTGATTTTAGTGATGGGAATGGGAAGCAGGAATAAGGACAGCCAGAGCCCTTTGAAGAAAAGACCTGGTGCTCACTCAGGGCCCTGAGGAGAGGTGCTGTATGCCAGGCATGTGGCGCCTCTGTAGGGAAATCTAACCTGAGCTCCAAGAACAGCCTGTGATGTGCAGATGAAGCTCTCACTACCTTGTGCATGGGAACAGGGAAGGCAGCCTGGCCAGTGGGGCAGATCCACATCATTTGATCACATGTCAGCATTTTCACCTGCCCCAGAACAAGACCTTGCTCTTCCCTTAGCACAGCTGAACAGGGATCACTCCTCCGCTTAGGTCCCTACCTTGCTACCCTCCCTCCCTCCACAAGCCCAATGACTTTTGACATCACAAGAAGAGTTCTTCTCCCTTCAGAAATCTGACATTTTGACCTCCCAAGGTTAAGTGTCAAAGGTCTCCAAAGGCTGGGACCCTTTCAGCATAACTCCTTGTCACCCTGGTGTGCTCCAAGCCAGATGTGGAGACCCAGCCCTGCGGCAGAGAGATAATTTAGTCTCTGTGAAGCTCATTTGTATGTCAAAAGAGGCGGATCTTATGCTGCTTCCTCTTTGTTTCTCAAACAGTTCTTCATCCACTGTAAATAACCCAGGGAGATGGCTTCTTTCTGATGCCTTTCTGCAGCACTGGTCTCTTAATCGCTGCATGGCCCCTGAACAGCAGAGCTGAAGACTGGGGTTTGATCCGGTTTGGCACAGTGACTGTGCAGGCTGCCTCTGAGGGCAAACCAGCTCATGCAGAGTGAGTGCTTTGGGAGCACAGACGCTGCTTGCAGCATCAGCAGCACTTCAGAAAGAAGAGTTGGGGGGAGGGGGAGAACATCTTGAGAAGTCTCAAGGGTCTGTTCCCTCAGAGGGAACAAGATCTGAAGACAAAAAATTGGCCCAGCATCAGGACCTGACAGCATCCCCAGGGTAGAGCCCTTTTTAAGAAAGAAGCAGGTTCAAAGAGGGATTTGGCAAGTCAATAAAGGACTGCTTGGGTGACTCCTGAGGGAAGTGGGATTTCTGCTGGCTTAGACCTGACTGGACAGGGACCCCACTGAACAGCCTCTTCCCAGGAATTTTGCCAAAACAGAGTCCCTGGGCACTCTGCATGGGCAATGCCTGGCAGTACTGGCAAGAACAGCCAGGAAGTTGTTTATTAGTATCAGCCCAGGCAATTTCCTCATTCAAGGGACCAGGATGATTGTGGGGCAGTGCCCATGGTCTGGCTGGAAGCACTGGACTTTATTTCTGCCAGCCATCCACATAAGGTGTCTTTTTGAAATGAAGTGCCTGTTGTCAGAGAAGAAGCAGAAGCATCCCTGAATTTTTTTGCTAGAAGACACTTGAGTTAGAGTAGATGGATGATACGAGGGAGCATCCAAACACCATCATGAGTCCCCTTCTCTTTAAACCAAAGGCTCTGGACCCGGGAAGACTGGATGAGATTCTGCCCCTCTCTTTCTGGCATGGTCCCCCTGAGGGGCAGAAAGCAGGAGCTGAGCAAGGCTGCGGTCCTCCTACACCACATAATGCCCGCAGCTCCCCATGTCAACCAACAACTTTGTGTCCTCCCAACAGATGTGAATTTCACAATTAAGACCCAGATAAAACTGATGTGGTCAGGGCCAGATTGCAGGACTGACCAAGCATCCCTCTAGAAACCCCCCAAACAGCGGACGTCTGCTTACTGCCATTTAAGCTTCACATTTGTCAAATTCTACCTCACTTTCCAGAAGCTATTAAGATGGTTATCATCACGATCCTGTTCCCTGAAACACAGAGCAGCAGAACTGGAAAGCAAGCAAGAGAGGTTTCTCCCTGCCTTTTGCACTCCCCATGTGTAGGCAGTGGGCTACAGCCCTCCTCAAAGTGCTGACTGCTTGTGTCTGGTAGGATCCTGATGCCAACAGGGTCTTTGAAGCAGTCTCTGCTCACTTAAGAAAAAGTCCTGCGATTGCTTCAGTAGGGTTCATTCCTGCAGGCAAGGAGGGATTAGCTTTCATCACCCCTTCCAGATCTTTGCTCCACAAGCAGAATTGCACCACAGCCCGTCTGATACCTTTGTTACCAAGCAAGGCTTCATTTCACACTTTAGCAGCTTATTTTCTCTTGGGAAGGGAGGAGGGAAGGCCTTCCTAGTTAAAAAATATGAATATTGGCAACACAAACGCAGGCAGACTGTTGGTACCCACCGAACAGCCCACGAGCAGTGTGTGCATGCGTGCGTGTGTGGGTGTGTGTATACACAGTCCTGGCCTTTCACTGCTTGAGTACGAGAGAGTCCCCCTCAGAAGCTGTGGGGTATGTTTTGTATGCGTGTGTGAGTATATACGTGAATCTATGCCATTGCCCTCTGCTGGCTGAGCTCTTCCCATATCGACCGATGGAGAACGTGCGTGTGTGGGAGCTGGCACATCGGAACCCATCACTGCCCTCTGGAAGGAGCCCAGTCATTTAATCACTAGGATAAGCCCCGTGTTTCAGCACGCAGGGCTGAGACTTTCGCTTCTCGGTCCTCACTGCAGCCACAGAGCAGCACACAGCACCAGGAGCTCCTTCCCAGCCCTAGAAAAAAAAAAAAAAAAATCTCTCTCCTTGAGATGCTCATGCCCTTTTGGGACGATTCCAGACTGAGCAGCTCCATAGGAAGCATTTGGGTTGCTGCTCTTTGAAGAGTGGGCTTGAGTGGCAGCGCTCTGCGGGAGGAGAAGCCAGAGTGCCAGGGCTCCCCATGCAGCCCATAGTCCCCCCCAAAAGCAGAGGAAAAGACAGCTCAAGGAGGGACAGGCAGCACAAGCAGGCTCCCAGGTCAGCCACTAGCCCCCTCTGCCTGCCCACACCGGGCCAACTGGCTTCACAGCAGCGCCCAAAGCACAGGAGAGTTTCTTCGGACCACTCTTTTTCTGACACACTTTGTTTCTCTCTCCCTCCTTTTCTCCCCCAATGCCTTTATCCCTCCTTGAATTACTCCCTGCCTGCATGTTGCCCTCTGTCTCTCCCCTTCGCCCCCACCCACAAAATGTGCTCGCATCCCCCTGTCCCCCCATCCCGGCGCTGTTTCTGTGCCCCTTTTTCCTTGCTCTCACACTTGCACTGTTCTTTCTTCCCCTTTCCCTCGCTCCTCCACAGGGGCTGTTAGAGCCTCTAGTATTTTCCCGATCCTGAGTGTGATTCTGCTTTTCATGGGTGGACTCTGCATTGCAGCCAGCGAGTTCTACAAAACCCGACACAACATCATCCTTAGTGCCGGCATCTTCTTTGTGTCTGCAGGTAAAGGAATGCACAGGGCCTGACACCCCAGAGATGGGCTTGCGGCGGGAGGGTTAAGGGGACTGCCCAGCCAGGGCATCCTGCAGGGGCACAGCTGCCTAGGCTGAAGTGTGTGCGTTCCCCAGCCCTGATGAGCCTTTTTCGGGGTGAAAGCAGCCTCCCCAGGATGCCTCTCTGCCCTGCCTGCTCGCCTGGCAGGGGCAGGCAGCAACACCCTGCAGGTAGGGGCTTTCCTGCTGCTTGGGAGCTGCTGGAGGGAGAGGGTTTCCTTACACCCGGCATCTCAGGGACCAGATGGGAATGCAGTCCAGGGATGTGGCAGGCACGCAAGGAGGGTCTTGCCTGGGTTTCCCAAGGAAAGCTGCCCACCAGGAGGGGATGGGTGGCTGGGGACCCTCCCGTCCTCACCTCCCAGGGACAGGGGCTCAACCCCACAGCCCCCACCACTGCCATGTGTGACCCTCCTGACTTCTCCTCTCTCTCCCCCCCACTGGCCGGCTGGCAGGTCTGAGTAATATAATTGGCATCATCGTATACATATCAGCCAATGCTGGAGACCCCTCCAAGAGTGACTCCAAGAAGAACAGCTACTCCTACGGCTGGTCCTTCTACTTCGGGGCCCTGTCCTTCATTATAGCTGAGATGGTGGGAGTGCTGGCTGTCCACATGTTCATAGACCGGCACAAACAGCTGCGTGCCAACGCTCGTGCCACGGACTACCTCCAGTCCTCTGCCATCACCCGCATCCCCAGCTACCGGTACCGCTATCAGAGACGCAGCCGCTCCAGCTCCCGCTCCACCGAGCCTTCACACTCCAGGGATGCCTCTCCTGTTGGGATCAAAGGGTTCAACACCCTCCCATCAACAGAGATCTCGATGTACACCTTGACCAGGGACCCGCTGAAGGCAACCACCACCCCCACCGCCACCTACAACTCCGACAGGGATAACAGTTTCCTCCAGGTTCACAACTGTATCCAGAAAGAGAACAAGGACTCTATCCACACCAACACAGCCAACCGCCGGACCACCCCGGTATGAAGCCGTCACCAGGAGCTGAAAATGGGGCAGGAGCAGGCAGGAGGAGACGGGGTGGGCTGTGGGGTGGGGAGGGTGGAAGGGGTCAGGGGGCAGAAGAGGAGTGGGAAGGAGGAGGTGGAAGCACCCCTTGGGGGGGTGGGGACCTTCCCAATGCGCAAAAAAAAAAAAAATCCACAAAAAGCAACAAAAACAACAAAAAAAAACAAAACAACAAAAAAAAACGAACAAGCAGATAAGCAGACAAACAAGCGAGCAAACAAAAAAGCAAACAAACATATGAAAAGGAAATGCGAGGAAAGAGACAACAGTGAAAAAAATTCTTTAAAAAAAAAGAAAAAGAAAAAAGGAAAAAAAAGAAAAACTTTAAAACCGAAAGAGATTTAAAAAATAGAAATAAATTTAAAAGAAAATGCATGATTTCCCATGTACCATTATTTTAACATTTAATAAAAACAGACTTAAAAAAATAAAAGGGAACCAACAAATAACAAATTACAATAAATCAAGTGGGAGGAGGAGGAGAAGGAGGCAGCTCTTTGGATTTTCGGGGGTTTTATTATTTAATTTTACAGTTTGTTTCCCACTTACCTTTAACCCAGCATGGGCTCCTCGGGGGACGGGGGATGGGAGTTCGGCTGGTAGCGGCTTCAGTGTCCTTGGGCCAATTATGGAGGTTCCTGGGGTGCTGGGGTCAACTGTGACCCAGTCCATTCCCCCAGGATCCACGGGGATCTGCTCCATTCCCCCAGGATCCATGGGGATCTGCTCATCCCCTGCAGGTCCGTAGGGGTTAAGAGTGCCTCCTGTCTCTAGGGGGGGTGGGAGCCAATGCTGAGTCACCCCTCCGTAGTGTCCCCAGAGGGGGCCCACTCCCCTGGCCCTGGGGACCCCGAGGTTATTGGTGACAGTGCAAAAAGCAAACAGACACAGTAAACAAAGACACACAGAGAAAAAAAAAAGGACAAAAAAAGGTTTCTTAAAAAAAAAAAAGTGGCAATTTTTTTAATAAAACAACAGCTATAAATAAATGTAAATATAATAAGTGGATTTACTTGCAAGAAAAGCAGATAGTATTTTTTTCTTTTCATTTTCGTTTTCTCAAGCTTTAAACTGTGAAAAAAAAAAAAGAGAAAAGACATTGGGGAGCAGGATGGGAGGCATAGGGAGAGAGTGGGTGCTGGTGGAGGGGAACTGGGGCTCCCATCCCTTCA
>JAVJGJ010000057.1:34433226-34443841 GCA_035590215.1 Microhierax caerulescens | reverse complement strand
TGCAGGCTCAGGAGCAAAGATGAAGCCATGGAAGGAAGGGATTTTCATTTATCTATTTGTCATTGCTTCTCTTCAATCATTCCTTAGTCCACTTTTTCCTTCAGAACTTTGTGCTTTTTTCTGAGCCCATTCAGCCCATTGCCCTGGCTCAGGAAGGGTGAAGGACAGGCACCTTGGGTTTACCTGGAGCTGGGATTGCAATGAGCCACTGCCAGAGACCCACAAGGCAGTTCCAACACTAATTATGTTTATCTCCAAAAAGGCTGCTTAGGTGAGACAGTTACAAATTGTATTTTATAAACTGTATTTCTATAAGTGGATTTTTTTCGCTAGCAGGGAAAAGTGCTTTAATAATCCCACTTCTGATTAATGGCAGGGTGTCTTGGCAAAGCAGATTGCTGCGGCTTCGGTTCTTTCTCAAGGAGGAATTATAAGCAGTAAATAAAGAAGAAAATGCACACCTCTGCCTGGAAAATATTGATCTAGGCTCTTCTTAGCTAAAAGATACCCAGTAAAATTCTCTGAAGAGGAAGAGTTAGCTTTTAGCCTGTATGCTGAAAAGATCTGTAAACTGGATCCTGTTCTTTTTAGGGATAGAGGAAATTTCAGTCATTTTGAGATGTGAACATCAGAGATTTCATGATTTTATTGCCCTCACTCCCTGAGAAGAAATACTATGCCAGTTACAGAGACAGGGATCTGAGGCACATGCTGTATTAAATCACTGGTTCATGGTCTCCTAGAGAGGCTGTAGGGATGAATCCTAGCTTCCAGGCCTCCCCCCCAGGTCAAGGAAAACCATCAGGGACAATGCAAAACTTTGAATACCATATTGCAAATACAGCAAGGGCAACAGCAATTCCCACTCTTTGCACATCTTTACCTCTCAAAGTGTTTTGTAACAGCCTCTAAAACACAGAGTCAGTTTAATAATCACAAAACCACAACCTGAGGAGTACTTGCTTTTCTATAAAACCATTGCATAGTTTGGGATATACTTTTATTTCAAGAGGCTGTGTGTAGGAGAAAATCAAGAAGCACAGAATTAAGTCATGTTTCCTCTCCGGACACATGGCCTTATTGATACACTTCTTGCCCAGAGCCCTGTAAGTCTGTTCTTTATCAAAGTCTTAAATTTCTCACTTTATCTTGTTCTATCTCCACTTTTATCTGTGAAAACAGAAATGTATCTACCAGATTTTACAGTAACTCTGTTTCACATCTCTAAAGCAACCTGGCACAGTCCCAGACTGGGACTGAATGTTAGTAGTTGAAATCTTCATTTGACTAAGCTGAAGATCAATATTCTCCCAATACATTATTTTTGGACAGCTAATTTTAATTCAAGTTCTTCCAAAGGAGAAAACAAAAATACTCATCTTGAGATTGGGCAGTCCTTTGTGGGGCCATGAAACCCAAGACATCTTCATGAGTAGAGGACAGCCAGGAGGAGGCAATCTGTTAAACCTACCCCACTGTGCTGCTACTGGGCGAGTCATTTATACCAAAACCATTCCCGACAGACATTCACCTACCATAGGCCTAAATACTTCTGCTAAGAGAAGTTCTGGATTTCTAGTAAGTTTAATCATCATTACCGCTGGAGGAGATGTTTCTGACACCTTAGCATTGCTTGTTTGAGCTGCAGGCCTTTCAGCAGACACAGAAAACAATGTTTTCTTCCTCTTTGTGACAGCTGGGTACAAACCAAATGGTTTTGTCATCTGTCACCCCCGGCTTTTCTACTTAAAAACCGAACCCAAGCTTTTTAATCAACAGGGTGAATTTACTGTCATTAACGTCACTCTCTTCCCGCTCCTACGCGTTTCTGTTATTAAGCAGCAATTAAGAGGGAGCGAAATTTCGGTAAACGAAACGATAGTGACAGAAGGCACAACAAAGCAGGGGAGGCAGAGCGGCCCGGCCCGGGCAGGCACACCTCCCACGGGAGGCAGCTCCACGGCGGGAAGGGCCCCCACGCCCCCCGCTCCGGGCCGGCACCCCGCGGCCCCGCAGCGGCGGCCACAGGCGGCTCCAGCGTCCCCGACCAGGAACCCGGCCACGGAGGCACTCCGGCTGCCGCGGGCGCCGCGCCCAGAGGAGGAGAGAGGGCCACCGCCCGCCGCCCCTCTCCGCTCCACGCCCGCCACCGCCAGCCGCCTGCCTCGGCCCAGTCCCAGTGGACCATAGAGACACTCGCGTCCGCCGGCTGCAGTACGCGGCTTTTCTAGCCCGGTCCTCCTGCAGCTCTATGGCCTTACCGTACTGCGTGCCCTAGGGGAGGCGCTTTACGGCAGCCGCGCTCTGCTCCTTCGCAGTTGGGTGGGTTTTTTTAAAAAATTTTACGACAGCGGCGGTCCTGTCGCGGGGCGCTGACGCAGAAAGGAAGGGCCGGGACTGCGCGCGGCCTTTTTCCTGCTTCGCCGCCGCCGCCGCCATCCGCTGCCATCGGGGCCGTGACGGGGCCGCGCAGGTGAGGGGGCCTTAGGGCCGCCCCGGGACCGGTCTCCTGCCCTACCGGCACCCGCCCGCCAGCATCGGGACCCCCGGCCCCGCCCCGGCGCTGCCACCGGTTCCGGTGGGGGCCGGGTCCCCGCCCCTACCCCGACACTTACAGTGACAGCGGCGACCGGGGTTCCCCGGCCCACCCCGGCCGCTCCGCTGGGTGCGGACCCGGCTGGCGAAGACGGCTCCGCGCCCTCCGCTCGTCTCCCGGTCGCGCCGGGGCCTGCACCGGGACAAGGCCGCGGGCCCCCGTGCCCCACTGCAGCGGGCGTCGGGGCGGGCGCGGGGCTCGCCATGCGGCGCCCCAGGGTTTGGGGGTTATTCTTGGGTTTTCTTCCCTCTAGAAGTTTGAAAAATGGCGAAGTTTGTGACACCCGTGATCCAGGACAACCCCTCCGGCTGGGGCCCGTGCGCTGTGCCCGAACAGTTCAGGGATATGCCCTATCAGCCCTTCAGTAAAGGAGACCGCCTGGGAAAGGTACCGCAGTCCTGCCATGGCACGCTGGGCTGCGGCTGAGCAAGCCCCGTGTGCCTTCTGCACGCTGCCCCCAGTTTTATGCTTCTTACTGCTGCGGTTGCTCTTCTGACACCCTTTGCAGCACATCCCAGCACGTAACACACTTGTGAACAATCAGCAGGGCTGGCAAGCAGAGGCGGGAAGGGAAAGGATTAGTTCTGGACCATGCAGTGGTGTTTGCTGCTTGAGGTCTTGCATATATGAAGTCAGAGCTTGAGGGGGAGAATGTCTAACACTAACTTATCTTGACTGTTTATGCTTGTCCATAGGTGGCCGACTGGACGGGAGCCACATATCAGGATAAAAGATATACAAGTACGTGTTGTCTGATGGCTGCTCCTGTGGTTTATTTTCCTGCAAAGTCTTTCAAGTGGCGTTCCTGCTTTCATGTCTCACACCCACTCTGGTGGCTGCCTGCACACCTCAACAAGAGAGGCTTCTTAAATCAGGAAGCACACGTCACCCAAGGGAGAGCTCTGTGGGGCGCTCCCTGTCCTTAGGGGTTACTCATTATTTTTGTGCTGCCTCATAACTGGGGCTTCTCAGGGAGGCTTGGAGGGGCAGAAAGCATGCTGGTGCGAGGCAGGAGTCCCTGTTTGTGCATCAGACTTGAATAAAAGCAGTTGGAGGGAATTCTGGGAAAAAATGGGCAAAGTGTCAGAGGGGTTTTCCTAGAAGCTTGGTGTCAAGGTGCTTTGTTTTATTTCCAGACAAGTACTCATCACAGTTTGGCGGCGGAAGTCAATATGCATATTTCCACGAGGAGGATGAGACGAGCTTCCAGCTGGTGGACACTGCACGAACACAGAAAACAGCATACCAGAGGAATCGTATGCGATTTGCACAGGTAGAATGTTTTCAGAAATGGGCCCAAAGGAGAGCTTCAGCAGCACAGAATTATGTCTGCAACTAAAATGTTTTGGGTTTTTCCTTTGTTTCATTTCTGCAGAGGAACCTTCGGAGAGACAAGGACCGTCGGAACATGCTGCAGTTCAGCATGCAGACACTGCCAAAGAGTGCCAAGCAGAAAGAGAGGTGAGGCTGCAAATGTGAACATACCGTAACTGGGATGGACTGTGTGAACATACTGTTCATAAATTTATGAAGTTGCTGTGACAGAACCCACTAGGGTGAACAGTCAGCCAAGAAGAATTTCTGGATATTTCAAGTTCGATGCTTTGCTGATGTTGGCGACAGACGTGGATACCAAACAGCTGTCCTAAGAATTTAGGAGAAATTTTGAATCATATTTGAAAAGCAAACATATTTTAAAGCAGAGCTTACCCTTCCTTAAAACTGTGTTGCAATCTTTAGAGATGAAAATCCTTAAAGAGCCGCTCAGAGTAAAGAACAGAGCTTTTAATGCTTCAGGTATCTTGATGAACAGACAGCTCAGCAAATGTTTCAACAGCTTGGTGCCTAAAAGTATTGCTCCTCTGGTGGTAATTTGGAAGCGCAGGAACGGTTGTGGCATGTAGGAGTTGAGAATTTCTCTTCATGGCTTTGCTTGTATTTGTCATTTTAGAGATCGTTTGCGTCTACAAAAGAAGTTTCAGAAGCAGTTTGGAGTGAGGCAGAAATGGGACCAAAAGTCACAGGTAAACTAAGAAGCTTTCTGCCCCCTGTGATGATTTGGTTCTCTGGTGATGCTCACGGGGCACTCCTCTTGCACAAATCCTGATGTGCTGTGTCTCTGTTTCTCTCTCCCTATCTGTCCTACCTCTGGCTGCACAGCAGAAGCCTCGTGACTCCTCAGTTGAAGTTCGCAGTGATTGGGAGGTGAAAGAAGAGATGGATTTCCCTCGGCTGATGAAGATGCGCTACCTGGAGGTGTCAGAGCCACAGGACATGTAAGTTCCCAAAACAGCCATTTGCTTGCTTCTTGAACTGTTCAGAAATGAACACATTTTTGCAAAGCAGCAGGGCAAGGGTTTCCTGGCCTGGTCCCAGTGTTCTTTCTCACTGAGGTACCCAAAGCAGGGGGAGGTAATGGAACACCCAACAGGCCCCTCAGTCCTGGGCAGTTCCTGGGTGGTGTTACCTGTAGTGGGTGTATCAATGTGGTGCTCCTCTTACTTCTGCAGAGAGTGCTGTGGAGCTCTAGAGTACTATGACAAAGCCTTTGACCGCATTACAACAAGGAACGAGAAGCTACTGAGGAGCATTAAGCGCATTTTCCACACTGTCACTACTACTGATGACCCAGTTATCCGAAAGGTGTGTTTCCTGGTTTGTAAAACGCAGTGATGTCTTTCTCAGTGCCTGCTGTTAGAGACCAGCTGTCACCGTCAGACCAAAGTTAAGAGAAGGGCAGAAGAATTCTGGATCCCTAAGCTTGCAAAGAAGCATTAGCTGGTATTGTTATTTTTCTTGGGTCCAAGGCAGAACTAGAATAATGCAAAATGAGGATTACTGGCCAAGGAGCAGCTGTAATTCTGGAAGGGTAAGCAGACCAGTTACTTGAGCTCTGTTGGGAAAGAAAATTTCCATGACGGAGACCTGGTTCTTGAGGTTTCTGCTTTTGGAGATGGGGAAAGCTTGAAGATTTTTCTGTGTGATCCAGTCGGCAGTAAGGAGCCATGCCTTTTCCCAACAGAATTATTTTACAATGTGTTTCTTACTTTTTCCTTGTTTGGGTGAGAGTGGGTCAGGGTTTCTGAGTAGTACCAAACATTTTGTCTAGCTGTTGGTGGTGTACCTACCCGTCCAGCTTCCTCAGCTTAGGAGAAGATACTAATCATCTGGTTTGCTAATACTTTTTATCCTGGTTGGGGAAGGGAAGGGGTGTCTGTTCTGGTTGCTGAAACAGTTTTCTCCTTCTCCTGTGTCCATAGCTGGCCAAGACCCAAGGGAATGTGTTTGCCACAGATGCCATCCTGGCCACCCTGATGAGCTGCACTCGCTCAGTCTATTCCTGGGACATCATTGTCCAGAGAGTTGGATCCAAGCTTTTCTTTGACAAGAGGGACAATTCAGATTTTGGTGAGGAAAAGCCCTGAAAGAAATTTCTGTTGTAGTAGCTAAAGGTTATGCTTTTTTGAGTTCATTCTGTGTCTCGGTGTCCAGACTGATACCCCTGGAACAAACTGATGGCTGCAGTACAGTTGCTGGCTACAAGGATAACTTCAGAATTGATCTGCTCCTGCTTGGGGCTGGAGACTTGCTGAAGCTGGTGAAGTTACTCACCCTGAGTGTAACCACTTGTGCCTGGTTTTCTTCCCAGACCTCCTGACAGTGAGTGAAACGGCCAACGAACCACCACAGGAGGAGGGCAATTCCTTTAATTCTCCACGCAACCTTGCCATGGAAGCTACCTACATCAATCATAATTTCTCCCAGCAGTGTCTGAGGATGGTAAGGTTGAGCAGTGCTGGCTAGTAGGGTCTGTGTTTCAGGAGTCTCAAGACCTTGTTAAGGGTTCTTCGATAATACAGCATAGGAGTATTTTAATTGACAGAGGTTATACACTGTTGTTATACACTGTTGCACAGTTTTACATTGATGTTCTTTTACTTTTGAAAGAGGTGGGATTACTTCTGGTGAGGAGTGTGACTCTGTTGTAGGAGTTTTTAATCTTTTTTCCACAAAGAAGAACTCACACTCCCATCAGTGAAGCAGACAGGTTTCTGAGTACACCTAGTGAAACTTCCACAGCTCTCAGCCTGTTTGCCAAGTGCCATTAGAAGTACTGCTTACAGGGAAGTGACCAATGTGAAGATGAGGCTTCTTATCTGTCTTAATATTTTAGCATTTTTTTATATAAGGAAAATAAGCTACTGTTGCTGTAAGAGAATTATTTAATTTATTAAATTTATAAAAATAATTTATTTAATTATCTCCTACGGGGAGAGCTGCCTCAGGATTTTTCTCCTGACATGTCCTTCTGTTTCCTTCTGCAGGGAAAGGAGAAATACAAGTTTCCCAACCCAAACCCCTTTGTGGAGGATGACATGGATAAAAACGAAGTAGCCTCTGTTGCATACAGGTATGTTGATCTCTGTCATGCCCAGGTTTGACAGGGGGTCAGGATGTCAGCACGGTAACTGAAGCAAAACAAGTTAGGAGCGTTAGTGATAGAAGCTTTACCATGAGAGGGATTCCTGGACATCTTCACAGTGAGCAGATAAGAGGGGGAGAGGATTTTGCTGTGTGCCTGCATGGATGTGAAAGAGAACAAAGGTCAGAAATAACCAGGTGGGTTGTTTCTTGGCAGATACCGAAGGTGGAAGCTGGGAGATGATATAGATCTCATTGTCCGCTGTGAACATGATGGAGTGATGACGGGAGCAAATGGAGAAGTGTCATTCATCAACATCAAAACACTGAACGAATGGGATTCCAGGGTGAGGAAGAACGGGATCCCAAAGCTAGCTCTAACTGCTTCACTGCTGCCTGACATGCCAGGTACAGCAGGCAAAATGAGACAAACATCTGGTGGTGTTCCCTGGGTGATTACATTCCACCAGCGGAGTATAACTTTGGTGGACAAGCAGTGCTGATGATTCACCCCCAGATGTCAGGTAGCTGGTTTGAACCCTCTTGTCCACAGGTGTTCAGCACAGCAGCCAGTCTGTTCCCATGCTTCCCTCATGAACTCTTCCCTCACAAACTTCCCTTCCTAACCAGTGCTGCAAATGTTGGCCAGTCCCTGCTGTTCGCGTTTCTCCCTTTCCAGTGCAAGGGCTTTCCCTGTAGGTTACTGTTTGCATTCCCTCATACAGTACCATAAGGTAAACAGAAGAAACTACCTTCTGTGATGTCAGGATGGCTGAAGAGGTGACTGCTGCTGGCTTGTTGGGTTGACACTAGTTTTGATTCTCCTCTCAGTATTGCAATGGAGTGGACTGGCGCCAGAAGCTTGACTCTCAGCGAGGAGCTGTGATTGCCACAGAGCTGAAAAACAACAGCTACAAATTGGCCCGCTGGACATGCTGTGCACTGCTGGCTGGATCAGAGTATCTTAAACTCGGGTAAGACAGGGTTTTCACACCAAACATCCTTTAGGTGAATTCTCCATTATTTAAGTCAGCGTACATCAAAGTGAACTATTTGTAGAATGAGTAATCATAAAACCACACCATGTTTTGAGTGGCCAAGAGAGGAAAGTTTGTGTGAGTGCACGAGTCCTGGTGTAAGCCACTTCCCCTCAGTGCATGGCTGATGTGCCCCCGCTGTGACTGACCTAGTGAGACCTGACATGTGTGATGGGCAGGTGGCCTCCAAGATTGCCAACAAGGGAAATGAGTGCAGTGACTGTGCCGTCTTGTCAGGAATTTGATTGAGATCCTCAAATGGTCTATTACTGAGAAATTGGATGGAGGCGAGGATTGTCACATCCCTGTTTGAACTGTTGGTTTAAAACCAGTTGAGTCTGTGCTTTGGATAATGAACAAGAGACGTTTGCTAACTCTGTTCTGGTGGTTCTGCAATCCTAGGTTCCGCACTCAGATATGGGACTGATGCATTTGTATCTGTTTAAATGTAAACTCCCAGCTAATCATGCATTGCTTAATTTTTGTCTGTGGGACTATTTTTTCTGTATCTTTTGTACCACCTCATCTGATTTCAGGTGGTGGAAGGATTCCAGGTACATTACTGAGTGACAGCGTGTAGCCAGGAGATCCTCTTAGCTTTTAGTGTTGAGAGTATTGGGGTTTTTCAGCCCAGAAAACAAAACTAAGACGATCATGCTGCTTTTCTTGGTGTTGTTCTGCTGGTTGAGCGTAATGTCCTGATGCCCCTCTGGTTTCTTCCTGGCCCCCCCAGGTATGTATCCCGTTACCATGTGAAGGACTCTGCCCGCCATGTGATCCTGGGCACCCAGCAGTTCAAGCCAAATGAGTTTGCCAGCCAGATTAACCTGAGCATAGAGAACGCCTGGGGCATTCTGCGATGTGTCATTGACATCTGCATGAAGCTGGATGAGGGGAAGTACCTCATTCTCAAGGACCCCAACAAGCAGGTGATCCGGATCTACAGCTTGCCTGATGGCACCTTCAGCTCTGATGAAGATGAGGAGGATGAGGAGGAAGAAGAGGAGGAGGAAGGTTTGTAGCATACTTGGTGATTTATGCTTTTAATGTATTGGTCTGGATGAAAAGGGTGACCTGTGAGAAAGACCAGATCTGAAGGGTGAGATCTGAGTACTGCAGTGGTCTTGAGGATGGGACTCAGTGGTGGAAGTGATGTGAGTGACATTGGGAGTACTCAACCAGAAGCAAACAGAGCTTGAGAGCTGGAAATGCAGATTTTGTGCCTTTGTGGATACAGAGCGAGGAATGATTTTAGTGGTGGGGAGGGGGGAGAGGACCCAGGTCCAGAGCACCCACTGACTGGGAAAAGGAAGCCTGTCAGGGAGTCCTTCATTCAGCAGCCCCAGGATTTGGGGACGTGGGTGGCTGCTGATTCCTCTTGGTACCAAGATATTTTTTTTACTGCAGTTTTAGAAAGGGAAGTGACTGTAGCACATTTAAAACGCGTGGTGACCTAGCCTCGTTGAGGTAACTCAGTGAAGGTTTCTATAAAGTGACTGTTGACAGTCGCTGGCTGTGGGAGTACAACTGCTGTCCTTGCTTCGGTGCCTGAAACCATCTGTGAACCCTGACACGTGATCTGAATGCACTCCACAATGGGAAACCATTTAACCTAAAGCTTTTCAGTGATACAGGAAATGTCTTCTAGCTTTACCTTCGTTTCCTCCTCGACCCCCCCACCCCCTTCCCTTTATTTTGTTAGACTGTAAACTTAGCCTGGCTGCTCTGGTCTTTTATTAGAGAAATTTCAGGTCGCTGTGTAATTTGCTCAGGAATGTAAATTGTGTCATTCCAGATGATGCAGGTGTGGTCTGGGCTGATGTAGGGGGTTGTAGGGGGTGGGGGACTGGGATGACAGGGACATTGAGGTGGGGTGAATATCCCTGAAGTGGGATATTCTGCTTCTTTGTGGCATTTCCTTGGCGGGGTGTACTGGGGGGACGGTGTGCCAGCCTTTCCCCAGCTGCCTTCGCTCCATGACTGTTTCTCTTCTCTTTCAGAGGAAGAGAGCTGAAGCCCGCCGCCAGCTCGGGGGCGTGGGGCCCGGGCAGCCCCCCTGCCCTCTCCCTGGTGCTGCTGGAGGGGTGGGTGGTGGCTACTGCGCGAATACACCGCCCGGGGGGGGGAAGCGGAATAAAGCTGCTGTTGCTCAGTGATGTCGTGTTGCGTGTGCCTGGGGCCCGGGGGGGTGTCGCGGGCGGGCCGGGGCGGTGCCGGCGGGCTCCGGGGCGGGGCGGGGCTGAACACCAATTTGTTGTGAATGGGTGATTTAGATCACTTAAAGAATCACCATCAAAACTATTAACAAAAGTGGGTTTAATATGATGATGTGAAAGTGCAACTTAACAACCTTTGATGACAAGCTTCACTTTATCATTTGAACAATCATTTGAGCAGTGATTCAAAACTACCAAGTCAGAAATCAAAGTGACCAAGGCAAAATCAATGTGACCAAGACTAAATCAGAGTTTCCAAGGCACAAATCAAAGTCACCACACTACAAGGTTATGCACCGTATCTGTCACTTACCAAAACCCTGCTGGTGGTGAAAGGTCTCTGC
>JAVJGJ010000057.1:34393944-34422119 GCA_035590215.1 Microhierax caerulescens | reverse complement strand
GATCTGGCTGGAGGAGGGAGTTGGGCCCCCGTGGCGGGATGTATCCTGCCTTCTGGGGCTGGAGGAGCAGTGAGGGCTCCCGTGGCTTAGGAGTGGCCTTCCCCACCGGGCTGGGGGGCTGAGGGGGGAACCCTGTGTCTGGAGGACCCTGTTGCACTGATGGGAACTGCTGGGACCCTCTGGCTAAAGGAATCGAGCCCCATGGTATTGGGGAAATGCGGATCCCATGGCTGGGGGGCCTGCCCTGTGGATGGGAAAGAACAGGCCCGGGGGGAGGGCTCTGCTCTGTAGGGCTGTGGGAAATGCGAACCCTGTGCCTACCTCATAGAAACAGGGAGGAATCTGGGGTCTGTATCTGAGGACTCCAGCTGTGTGGCTGAAGCTGCAGTGAGCTGGCAAGGGCTAGGCTTGTGGGGAGTAAGCGCTCCTGTGCGATGCTCCATGTGTTTCTATCTAGGGGAGCTCCTGGCTTAGGGGCTGCCCTGCAGAGAGGACTGTGAGTGAGGCACTGCTGCAGTGGGACTGGCCATGAGGTGCACCCACCACACATGCCTCCTCCTCTCCCCACAGATGGCCCAGAGGCTGGTGCTCCGGCAGCTTCTGTCCCTTACTTCCAGGACGCTGCCCCCCCAGGGCCCCCTGGCACCCCACGGCAGGGCCTTCGGCACCTCAGCAGCCTGCAGAAGCACCTTCAATGTGCAGGACGGCAGTGACTTCCAGGACCGGGTGGTGAACAACCCCAAACCCGTTGTGGTGGACTTCCATGCACAGTAAGTTCACACACACACAGCTCTTGAGCCTCTTTCTGCCATCAAACATGTAGGTGTGTCCCCTGCTGCTTTCCTGACACAGTGGCATTCCGGGTGCACTGGGGATGTGAAGGCTTCCCGAGCTGTGGAGCTGCCACATGTGGTGTGAAAAGGCGCTTCTGCCTCTATGGCGCAATCCATAGAGGTTTGACTGATTGGGTTGCACCACTGTAGGCGTAGCTACACCCTGCAGGAGTGTAGAACACTAGTGCCTGGAAGGCACTCCCCAGGGCAGCATGGCTGCGCCTCCCAAGTGCTTGGGTGTCACCCTGGTGCTGGCATTGAATCATCCTGCAAAAGACACCTCAAGATAAAAGCTCTGATGCCTCCCTTCTTTAACTTTGTGGATTCAACTTCCTCTTAAAAACACTAAATGATGTTAAAGAGCCATGGAAGGATACTGCGCTTGGTGTACCCCTGCACCATCGTGTCGCATCTTTCAGGTTTTCTTACACTGCATGTTCTTGAGGCAGGGATCTTGACAGCAAATGCCTTTATGTATTAATAATAGCCACGTGATACCAACAGCAGCATTTGTTATCAATAAAAAAGTTGTCTTTCTCTTGCAAGTAAAAATATTCCTAGATGTTATCTGCTGGATTAACAATACTGATTATCTTTGTTTTCTCACGTATTTTCACAGACCCACAGTGTTGTCTTGTGAGCCTGTTGTGGCTGATTCTGGGCAAACAGTATGAAACAGCCCAAAAACTTCTGCTCTAAATAGACCAAACTGACAAGCCAAAATGAATGTTAATTGGGATCATCCATGGAGGAGAGGACAAATTATTGAAAACCTGAAACCTGGTATAGAGGGAGGCTGAAAAGGAACAAAGTTTTCCAGAGCTTCAATTTTTTTTAAAAAAAGGGCACTTAGAGCTTTAATTTATGTTTTCCTTGAACAAAGTGAGTTCATACTATCCTAATGTGCAGTCAGAGGACGTAGGGGGTGTTTTCTGTGTACAGGGCCTTGCAAAGTCTGCTGTTACTGCACCTGGGCTTGGAATAGATGGTCTCTCTTTAAACAGATGTGATGCCTCTGCAAATTTTGCAGCTAAAGAGGAGTTTCTGTAAACGCTGCGGAGAGTGTGGAGGGGATGTCTGTAATTTGATGATTGGCGTAAACCGACTTGAGTGTGGGCTGTGACCCCTACACCTGGCAGCAGCACTTGCTGTAGGGCAACTTTGTGGTCAGCAGGGTCACAGCTTTGCACATACGCACCAGTGAGGACGCTAAGCAGGGTAGGGGTGAACAGCTGAGAAGAGGAGGCAGGAGGGACCACCAAGGCTGGCAGAGCAGACTGTGGTATGATCAAAATGACATCAGAAGCCTACCACAAGTGCTGAATGGTGAGCTTTTCTTCTACTCAGCTCCCACCACCACACGAACACACAGAAAAAAACCTTTGACAGCTTTGTTTTGAGGGAAACATTTTTCTAAGTCATGGTTTGGGAATGGTATTCCCAGCCTGGTTCTTGAATGGAACAGCAGTGGTGGTAAAGGCACTGGTGTACCAGCAAGCCTTCTACAGCTGCTGCCGTGCTTATCTCCTCTGATGTCCCCTCTCCTCTTTCTCTATCAGGTGGTGTGGCCCCTGCAAGATCCTAGGCCCCAGGTTAGAGAAGATGGTGGCTAAGCAGGAGGGGAAGGTGCTGATGGCCAAAGTGGACATTGATGATCACACAGACCTTGCTATTGAGTACGAGGTAGGAGCCAGAAGAGTGTGGACTTTCTTTTGCTGGTACTGCAAAGAAGGTCCTTCCCTGGGGAGAGGTGTGCCTGCATGGCAGTGGTGTTGGTGGTGAGGAGAAGCCTACCGGTTCTTGACCCCTTGGGTCACTTGTGAGTAGATGGATTTCACTGCTTGGCTTTTCTTTCTCCAGCTCTGCTGCTCATGCTCAGCATCCCCACGTCTAATTTTGCAGAAAGGTGTCCTCTAAGCATTGCAGGCATCTGTCAACATAAATGCTTGCTTGGTGTCGAGGAACCTGCAGCATATACACAGTGTTTTACCGTGTGCATGGGCTGCTCAGGTGCAGCCTGAACATGAACATGCAGGAACATGAAGTAGCAAGCCCCAGTCTGCTCTGCTCTTGAATGTTGTTCCTAATGCAGCAAGCCTGTCCTCTCTTTCCCTTCCTTCAAGATTTCTTGCTGGGTTCTGTTGGGACAGGTAGGAGCCATGCTGGAGAGCACACATGAGCAACAGGAGCATGCATCCCGCTCTTGACAAGCACAGACCTTGGTGCTTACTCTAGTTTTTTACACATCTGTTGGGTGTGTACCCTGTGGTGCCCTGCTCCCAGGAAGGAGCAGAGTGACTGGAGAAGGCCATAGCTTTGGTTTCCATGATTTATGTATTTTTGCCCTGTGTCAGTGATTAGGTAGTTTAAGAAACGCAAAAAATTATCTGACAACTGTGCTCACCTCCATTGTCTCTCCTTGTTAAACAACTCAGTCTATGGAGCCAGGGCATCCTGCTGCTGTGTTTTACAGGGAGGAAAGTGCTTAATTTTCACTTGTGTATCATGCGGATGGAGCTGCTCCCCCGCTGCAGATGAAGTCCTGCTCCCAGGGTGGAGGTTCAACAGGAAGCTCCTCAAGTTGCCCAGCAAAGTGTGAACCATCTCCTGAGCAAGCTTTCATTTTATTGAGTCTGGAGGAGACTCTGTGCTGTTCCCACACCCTGCCGAGTCAGAAGGAGAAGGAAGTGGAAATAGCTTGTTGCCTCCCACTCTTTCCCGAGGAGACCTTTCTGCCGGTGCTGTGGTGGAGTGTCCACCCAGCTGGCACCCAGAATCGTGACTTGCAGCTTCCGCAAGATGAGCATGGGAGCCTCCAGCGCTCTCCTTGGTGGTGGCCTGCTGGCAGATACGCCCCAGGCCAAGTTAGATGGCTGCTGGCTCCTGAGCAGTGCTCAGCGTGTGGCAAGCCCGAAGGCTGCGTAGCACAAGGGTGCTGGTGAGAAGTTGAAGACTCTGAGATTGTTTTAGTGGTGGTCAGAAAGTGGGTAAATCCTAACAGATGCAGTCAAAGCTCTGGTAGCAACGACCCTAGAATATAGAGATTATTAGCTCAACGCTTGTATTCCAAGCCTTCCAGAAGATTGAGTTAGTTGTGATTACAAGAGGATAATATCAGATGACTGGCAAACGGCAGTGTGTGCATGTGAATAAAGGTATTTAAACAGAGGCTGAAGATTCCCCAAGTTGTGCAGGTTTGATGATAGGCTGCTTGTACTCTCCCACCGACTGGTGAGCGAGCAGCTGCACAGCCTTCTGTGTACATGTGTCTGCAGGGTCCCTGTTTTGCAGCCCTGGTGACGTAGGTGCAGGCGGGACTGAGGCTGCAGGCAATGGCCAGCTTCCAGCAACTCATTCTAGAGCCTTATATACAAACATGATGAAGTTTTTGTTTAGCAGGAGGGTCTGGAGATCGTTGCTGCATCCTCTGCTGTCAGAGTGATGCGTTTATCTGGTCTTGGCCCTTATCCTCATGGCTAAAACCCCATCCCTAGGCAGTGTCTGAGACTAGGACAGCTGCAGATGGTTAGGTGTAAAGGAGACATTTTTGCTTTGATCTTTATAGTTTGGGGCATCTTTTTTTAAGGCAGAAGTTTGGTTCGTGTGCTGACACGCGCTTGGTTTTGCTCCGTCTTCTTTCTGGGAAGTTGCCGCTTGAGGAGATGTGACCATAAGGGCTGATGAGAAGACACTAAATCGAGATCAAAGAGGGACCAAAGGTAGTGTTTAGGAGAGATCAGGAAAACCAGAGGTGGTATTTGGGAGGGATCAGGAAAGATTTGCTTTAAAGCCATTCCATCGGGGATCAGATGTCTGCAGGCTGAGAAAGTTTTTGTTCTGGGGGTTCTCAGTGTCTGTGCCACCCCCACAACTCCTCCACTAGCTGCTGGAAGTCTTCATCCATGTTTATTCCCCTGCCCACACACGCAGCCCCCCGCTTGCTGCCCGATTGCACAACCTGCTCTTCAGCAGCCTCCTTGGTGTAGGGGGGAGGCAGGACAAGGGGGAGACACCCCCTTGAATAGCCAAGGAATGCAGTCACATTCCTTCACACGGGCTGCCGGCTGCCCTTGGCTCCCGGCTGTCCCGGCTTGGCACTAAGCGGGGATGCATTTCCTGCGACTGGAAACAACCCTGGCGCCTCTCCCTGTCCGGTTATGCACAGCACAGAAGTTCTTTCTCTGGGGATTCCTCCTTATATCTAACACCTTTCATCTCTCTGGTTGTGGCTTTTCTCTGCTGCTCCAGCCCACTCCTGACCTCTCTCACCCCAAGAGCAGAAGGGGAGAGGGAATACTTTTTTGTTTAATCTGCTGCCTCGTAAAATTCTTTAGATTAATCTCTTGACTTGGCCCATTGCCTGCATGTGTGGCCACTGGGAAAGGGCAGCCCAGGAGAGCTGCTGGATACAGGGACAGTCATTCATTAGCGGAGCTCAGCCCTCTGTTACACCTTATTCTGAAGCCTGGGTGAAATCCTTCTCCTCGCTGCACTGTGTGGCATCCAAGCTTGTATAAAATCACCAGTTTTAGATGGGAGAGAATTCCCTCAGTATGGGTGCTGCCAGGAATAGCCTGGATGGCTGCATTTATCTGTGGTCAGCACTGATCAAAAGCAGCCTGACTTTTTCTCTAGAAATGCCTTGAGAGAGGAGGAGGGTTTGTTTAGATTCAGGGCAGATGGGACCAAGAAAAAACAAGGAAAAAACTCCGCAACTTTGTGTTCTAGAAATTCCCATGACATTTGCTTCACAAGCAGCAAAGAAAAGGACATGCTCCATTAATGAGCTGCCCTTGCTGCAGCTAGAAGGAAGCTGTCAAAAGTGTTGTTTTCTGGGCAGAGGCAAGTTTCTCAATGCCTTCTGTTCTCACCCAGCTCTGCAGTGCCAGCCCCAGACCTGCCACACGTTCCTGGGGTTTGCTCACCAACACGAAAAGGGGAAGAGATGGAGGAATCAAGGCTGTGTGAAGCTCGTGGGTGCACTGGTCAGCATGCAGAGCCTTGTAACTCTGTTAGCTGTTTATAGTGCTTCAGAGAGTCAACCGTTCCCTACCCCAGGCTGTAATGGCCTGGTGTCTCTTGCTGGTTGGCCATGCTGGTTTTTTGAATGGAGCTGGGGCAACTCCGCTCATTATTAACCCACTTTGCAAATCAGAGGGAGGCACAGTGGAGGTTCGCCCTTCTCAGGGAGGAAGAGACCAGCTGAGTGCAGCAGTACTGGTACCATTAAAATCACAAGGGAGCGTGTTGACGGCACCGTCGCCAGCGCTGGGGCCTGAGACCTCTGGACACGCTGCCACCAGTCACTAGGAGGAGCTGAAGATCGTGCGTTGTTGCGGCAGCCCCGGCGCTCCTGACCCTTCGGATGAGTCTGCACAAGGCCTGGAGGACAGACTGCGGGGAGCCACGCCGGACTGGCCAGCTGGGACCGGGTGGGAAGAGAAGCACAGAATGTCCCTTTCATCTTCAGGCTCCCGATGGGAGAAAAGCCAGCCCTCTGGCAGGTTTCCCAAGGAAGGATTTGCAGATGCTTGCTGGCAGTGGAGGGGGCAGCGCATGCGGGAAGTCCCTGCAGGCTGGCAGGGATGCAGCAGGCGAGATGAGGACAGGATTTGTTTTAGGGGTGGGAGCTTTGCAGAGATAAGGGCACCAAAGCTGTGGGGTCAGAAACATGGCCAGATGTCGCTGCCACCGCAGCTTTCTGAGCTTTGGTTGCTCCTTCTCTCAGTCATATCCCTGGGGTCTCTTCTGTCACCGGTCAGCCGGCAAGTCCCTGGGGAGCGTAGTCATTTCCACTGCTGTCCTCTTGGATAATTCTCAGAAAACTTTGTCCTGGGCTAAAAAAGCAGCATCCAGAGCAGCGCAGCTGCCTGCTGGCTCAGGGCAGAGGGACTTTTTCACTTCTTACCTAATCATCAGGGATCTGCAGTGGACAGCCACTGGTGTGTGACCACCTAAACCACTGGAAAACAGGAGCAGAAAAGGAAAGATGGGCTGGAGAAGGCTGTCATTACTGTGGTAGGATGGAGCAGGAAATCTGCCTGTGCAGTGATCAGGGCGGGGACCTTCCTCCAGCTCCAGTCCTGTCTGAAGAACACGGGTACAGTTTGATACCACCCTGGCCGTAAGACGTCCAAAGGTTGTCATGTCTGAGAGATGTCCTGGTAAAAGACTGGGTTGGTTTGTTTGCTTGTGACACGACAAAAGGGAAGGAGAAGAGGAATTTGTACTGGGGCAGGGGGGAAAGCTTTGCCTTGCTGTTTTTATATTACCTTTGGTTTTGTCTATAAAATGTTGGGTCTTTTCTAAACTTGGAAAGCTGCTCAGCCTTGACTTAGTGCAACATAAGTAAGTGCAGAGATGAGGCCACAGAGAGAGGAGGAACACAGATCTCAGCTGGCCTGTGTTTTGCAAGCAGACATGTTACCCTTGAGCTATATGCTCAGCTTCCTTATAGCCGCTTCTGTAGAGCTCTATTTGGGGCCACCAAGGTGCAACTGGGCTCCCTACAGCTTCTGCTCACCGGTGTCTCCCTGTTTCTCTTGCTTCCAGGTGTCAGCAGTGCCAACTGTGCTGGCTATGAAGAACGGAGATGTTGTGGATAAGTTTGTGGGGATAAAGGACGAGGATCAGCTGGAAGCATTCCTCAAGAAACTCATCGGAGCCTGAATTAGAAGGGTGGCTGTACCTCTGTCTCTGGACACGTCTGCCTTGTGCATTCTTTGCCTGAGAGAGCTGAGGGCACGTGAACTGGCTGTCTTGTACAGCCTTGGGTTTTCTTCTGTTTTGGGGTATTTAGGAGATGGACAGTACTGTTACTCTTCCCTCCCACTCCCACTTCTCTTGAGCAGTAGTAGATGTAAAGGGTGCTGAGGAGTGGGGCCGCTTTTTCTCAAAATGGGGAATACGGCTGGAATTAGGAGCCTGTGTTTTATCAGAAAAGAGCTGACGTGCAAAGCTGCAGTTAAGAGGAGGAATGTTTTTCTCTTTGTCTAGCATCTGATAGCCCAGAGCAGAGGGCAGCTGCTCCCTGCAAGATGTGGGTACATACCTGCCCTGGGTGGGTTTGTTTAAAGCTGCAAATGCCTCTGCCTTGTCTGTGAAATCTGTCTCTTTGTCCCTCTCCTCGTGTTGCTGTGACAGGTACAACTCCACTAATCCGTGGGCTCCCATCATAATTTTATAAGAGGGAATAGAAAATAGAAGTATTTTATGGATCTCCTTTTGTATGTCTGTAATAAAGAGAACTTTATCGGTCACTGCTGTCTAGCTGGAGAATAAAACTTGATTCTCGGAAACCGCAGGGGAGTCCCTTGTCTGTCCAGAGAGGTGAGAGGGGGTATCAGCAGCACACTGGCTGGTTTCTGCCAATGAGTTGGGAGAGCACAGGTTATGACTTGATCCCTACTAAAAGGAAATGTGCTGAAAAACAAACAAATGGATTACTTTCACAGGGCTTCCAGTGCTGCTTCTAGGACTCCCTCTGGGTGCTGCTGGATCCTGGAGGAAGGACTGTCCTCCTGTGCAGAGGAACAGTGGCTCACTGCACACAAGGAACCTGAGCTGTGTTTGCTCCCCCCGTGCTTTTCTCACTCCTTTCCTGCCCGAGGAGCCTGAAAGCCTCCCTTTCCCTTGCGTAAATGATTAAATCTGCTCACGCAGGTAAGCCCTGTTAAAAGGCAGTCTTTTGACTTTAATTACCCTGACCTTTAGACTAAGGGAGGCAGCTGCGTGCTCCTATCGAAAGCAGCCTTCAGCCCTTCCCATCTCTTCCTCCTCCCTATATACACCTGTTACCAGTCAACCTGGCTTCTAAGTGTTCCCATTCTCCTCGTCTGCTTGTAGGTAGAGTACAACACCAGGGCTGGTGCCTGCTGTAAGGCTTCATTCCAGTGTACTTACCTAAGCTGCATGAGAACATTGTAAGTGCTTAATAGCTATGGACAAGCTGCTTATTTTTTTTTTTTTTTTTTTTTTTTTTTTAATTTTTTCCTTCCCAGCTTCTGTTTCCTTCAGTCACTCTTACATCTGCTTTGGCTCTGCTCCCTTTCACCTCCCTGCCATAGGTTGTTACAAGCCATGAGGCAATTCTTTTCTGCATCTTTGCAGTATCTATTTATGACCTTTGAAGGAGCAGGGGTGTGGCAATCCAAGTTTGTGCATCCTGCTGCAACTGCAGTGCTGGAGGTATCGCTACTCCCACCTCTTTCCATCACCCCCAGGGCTGGGCAGCAGCACAAGGTGGTGCTGGTCCCTAGAGATGGGTACATCCCAGTTGAGGCTGGGCTATCTCACCACTGGTGTGCTGCTAGAGGTGATGGCACTTGGATGTAATTTGGTAAAGAACTGTTACAATCAGTAAAACCTGGCATTTTATTTTATGTGGGAGACCACAGAAGCTGTGCTGCTCGTGTCCTGCTCATGTTTCAGGCCAGGCCATTTCCCCTGCCGTTTCAGTGTTCCTGCTCTGTAAACACTTCTAGTAAAGGCTGTCTCCATTTCCCTGCACGAGCAGGAAAAATAGGGGAACAGCGTCATGTACCCAACAATAGTCAACTTTCATGCTTCACCATCCTACAGAACAGGAAAAAACACAGTGACTTTGCATTGTGTAATTAAGGGGCAGTATAAATTAGCTATTTTATCACTTCCTTCTAAGGAAAAATGGAGCTAAGGTGTAATTCAGCTATTAAAGCGCCAGCATGCTTTAGGGTGCATTATGTGAAAGCTGCAACTTGTTTCTTTAAGTGGTGAAAACCCACATACATGGTGCCCTGTGGGAGCCCTTGAGAAACAGTGTAGCAGGTGGAGAGGAGGAGGGGTGTGAGGGCAGCCTGAGATTCCCCCAGCGCTTTGCACAGTTTTCACTGCAGGATGAGACTTAAAGCACAAGGATGTTTTCTGTGGCAGAATCTTAATTCAGCTCCTTGTTTGCAGACTGCTAGGGGAGGCTTCAGGGATTCCCACAGCTGCTGTTAATAACAGAGGGCACGCAAGCGGGAAGCACTAGCAGCAGTGTATTTATGTAGTGGTTAAAAGTGGTGCTGGACAGCAATTTTCATGCCACCTGAATGTGATGCTGGCCTTTCCCAAGAGGAAAGAGCTGAAGCAACAGGTAATTCCTCAGAAGTAGCTGCTTTTTCCACGTCAGTTGTGAAAATGTTTCCTGTCTGCTTACTCCAGCAAGGATGCAGTTGGTTTTCCCTTTTGGAGTTAAGCACATCGAATGCTACTCCGATCTGTTAAGCATTTGTTCTCTCCTGCCAGAGCCTACCTATACTACAGTAGCTTTCTCAGCTTCTAATGTTGCTATTTTAAGAGGACATGGCGGTTGGTGCCTTCCCAAAGGGAGCAAAGCTCAGCTAAACCCACTTCTCCCTCCCTAGGTATGTTCTGAAACCCAGCGCTAGTTCCCTGCTGGAGGTCAGGCACAGGGAGGCTCTGTCCTCACAGTCTTGTCCAAAGCAGAAACTACATTTGTTTCTGCTGGCTTTACACTTGCATCAGGCCCTAATGCAGCTGCTCCTTTCCCCACGATGTTTGTGCCTGCCTGCTGACCTCCATGTTAGCCTCCAGTTGCTCTGAGCCACGGTGTGTGCGTGCAAGGAGGGAGAGAAGCGCTGCCGCCTCTGCTAGGGGTGCTACGCCAAGACCAGCTTCAAGTGCTGGTAGAGGATGGAAAATTCCAGTTGCCTAGCTGGCAGCATGCAGTGGGCTGCATCTATGTGGTCCTTTGAAGGGGACAGTTTTGGCCACGTTTGGCTCCAGTGAGGACTGGCCTCAGCAGCCCGGGCACCCAGCACTGACAGTAAATCCTTTGCTTTATCAACATATTACATGGTTCCTCCTATGCAACGAACAAAACAAAGCCCAGCTCCATGTCAGCAGGGGAACGGCCGCCACTGATGCTGGTTTGGCAGGGCCTTTCACCAGCCCTGCCAGGCTGTTTGCCCTAGCAGTTTGTTAATCAGTTTGAGCTTTTCCCCCACCACCTCATTTTTCTCAACTAAGTAACGACAGGATTCAGACAGAATCGGCAATTAAGTTCTCCAACACTGCAAGGCTGTTAGCAGCAACATTAAGCATCGGGTTGTTCAAAGCTGTCGCTGAATTGCATTAAGCACTCACTGTGAGCTTCAGTTTCGTGCAAGTTAAAGAATAACCAGCTTGCACAGCTGCAATATCCTAAGCAATAAAAAAAAAAAACTACCATGGGCTTGACTTCCAGAGCAAAACCAAACTGTATCACTTGTGACACGGTCCTGTCCTTGTTACCTGCCCCTGCAACCCACCCAGACTCAAGTCCATCACCACACACAGGTACCTTCCTGCCGCTCTCCTCAAGGACATGGGGTGCACTTGTAAGCTTTGTGGTTTCTCTGCCTCTGCAGCTTCATAACTTCAGCAACACTTTCACTCTTAAACCCTTTCTTTTGCAAAAGCTAGAAGCTGCCACTTTTGGCAAAGCCAAAGGAGCCAAATGGGTGGAAACAGGAGACCTCTGGGGAGAGCTTGAAAATGTGGCACCCCACGTCCCAGTGGAGAAGGAGCAAAGAGAAGCCCTGGGGCTGTCTTCCTGGTGGCAAGAGGTCCCTGTTGGTGAGGGAGATGGGGAATCTGGTCCTGTGAGGAGAGGCCAGAGGGGGAATCTGGTCCTGCTTACGCCCTGTGGATGGAGGATAAGTGGCAGCTGTGGGCAATAGGGCAGCACTCAACCTCCCACCTGCCCGTGTCGACTTCCTGTGCCCTAATAATCCAAATAGTCGCAATAAAAATGCACTGAAATTGTTGGGGTTTTCTCCATGGTCTGCAGCTTCTGTGAAGTAATGTCTCTGAACATATATATATGTGTTTGTCCACTCATGTACTCTTGTTCTCTGTTGTGGAGAGTGCCAGGACCTTCTGGGGCTCACAGATGTCCCCAGCAGCTGTAGCTGCTGATGGAACAGGACAGGAGCCAGCCTGCTTGCTCTCCCACTCAGGGGAAGGCATCTACTTCAAGTTGCCCAGAGGGTGCAAAACACACCAGAGATTTCAGCGGTTTCCGGAGATGATGGTGACCTCTGGCGACCCACGTGGCAGCAACTCCTCCATGCCTGTCCCACGCAGCTGGCAGTGAAAGGGTGTTTGTCCCGGCCGGCCAGCCCCACAGGCATAGCTTCACAGCCTTGGGACAGAGAGGAGCTGCATTCCCGAGGTCGTTTTCTTGCTCCATCTTGAGGCAATAACCAGTTCCCCGTGGGGCTGTAGCTGTGGGCACAGGCACTGCACGACTCCTTTCCTTGCAAGTGGCTTTAACCCAGGGCCATGCCACGCTGCAACCAGCAGGTAACGAACGCCCAGGCTCTAGCTAGCACAGCGGCTGCGATGGAGACAGTGTCGTACTGTGTGCAAGCTCCAGCACGCCCGCCGGTATTTATATAACATTGTTTTGCTTTAATCTGGCTTTTAAAGTAAATTTTCAAAGCTCTGTTCACTAGGAAGCTTTTTTCTTTTTTTTTTTTGTTTTGTTTTTTGGTTTTTGACTGCAAGTTTTGTCTCAAAACTCGGCTAGTTTTGGGTGATGCTGAAAAACCCCATTTGCAGTGGCTTTTTGTTCCACACCGGTATTGTTCAGGCAAAAGTGGTTGTTTTCTTTTCATCCTGGCATAGCTCAGGAGTGACTGCATAGTCTGAGCTCAAATTTTCTAAAAATACTCCCCTGTGAAGAGAGATCCAGCATGGCAGTGTTCAGACCCAGAGATTAACTTCTTGGAAAGGTGTGGTGCTCTGAAAAAGAAGCTGGTGGCACTGTCACGCGAACTCTGGGCACTGTGAGCCCTGAAGCTGCAACACGTGGCAGGCAGAGAGGACCTGCAGTGCTGCAGGTCTCTCTGGGGTGCTGGGACCCAGGTACAGGGGGAGTTCACGCAGTGCCTGCAGAACCAGCCCAGGGAAAACACTGTCTGTGGGGAGGCTATTGGGTGACTCAGAATTCATAAAGAAAAGCTTGCTGGTTGGAGAAGCAAGGCTGAACAATGAGGCTGCTCATCACCAGAGGATAGTCTTCATAACTACATCCTCTTGTCGGAGCATGAGACAGGCAGCTCTGGGGGAAGGGAGGATGGCAGAGACTAAGCAGAGATCAGGCAAATGACAAATTGCAGGAAAGCATGTGGGAGTTCCTTTTTGTCCTTACACTGGCTGATTGCAGGAAGCTCCCCAGGTGACGGCCTTAGCAGCTGCTGGGACAGGAGACCTTATTGTTCTGCGCTTGTGTTTACAGCCATGCCAGTTTTTGGCAGGAAGCTACAAGATAAAACCCTCACGTTCTTCTTTCTCACTTGTGGGTTTGCTCTCAAGGGGATGATCCTTCACTTTAGCTCTTTCAGCTGATCCTTCGGTTTAGCTCTTTCAGCTTAGCTCACTACCTGAGGACATCCACCTTCCCAGCCAGGCTGGGTCCCACAGTCTTCCTCCTAAGATCCTGACAGGGGCATGGAGACATCTCATAGAGCTCGAGCAATATTAAAGATTGCTGCGCTCATGCCTGCCGCTGCATTTTTAATGCTAAACTATGCGGCAGCCCAGCACACCAGCCCCCTTGTACCTGTCTGGGCCCTGTTTGGTTCCCGTTCCCCTTTCCCTGGCCTTGGTCTCAAGTTCTCTTCTCAGTTCAGGTTTTCTTGGTGACACTCAGAAGAAGCACATTTGAGGTTTTTTTTAATCGGTCTGGCATTGCACAGAAAGGCAGAAGCTGGCAGCGCCCTTGAGATGAAAAAATATGGGAACACGAGGGGCCTGTCACTGCCGGTCTCACTGGAGCCTGTGGCAAAGAAACTGGCAGCACATGGCCATGGTCGCAAGCAAACTCCTTAGGTTTCTCTCATATCCTTGTTCTGCTGCTCCCCTGCGATGCTGTGCCTTCCTGTGACACTGTGCTCTGCTCATGGCTGACCCAACAACATGGTTTCCAGCCTCATCTTCTCCAGTCTGCAGCCAGGGGCACGGCAGCTGAGCTTTGCCAGTGTTAACTCCTGAGCTTTGTTCCTCTACCTCCTTTTTTCCTTCTCTCCATGGGGTTTTATACCGAGGCCAGGAATTATGGTCATGTCCCCTCCGAGGTACCAACAGGCCGTGGCTGTTCTGGCTGGAGTGGCCACATGCTGGAGGCTGCTGGGAGCAAATCCCCCTGCCACAGGGCTGACTGGGCGGGCAGGTTGGTGTGTCACCAGCTCTGCTAAGGGGTGTCAGCCGGGGTTTTGCACGGAGTGGATGTGCCCAGTGTTGTAACCTCACCTGGAGAGTGCCTGGCTGCAGTGCAGCCCCCCCACGCTTGCCTGCGCCCGTGATCTCACCGGGTTTTGCAAGCGCTGACTGGGCACAGCCAGCCGGTGGTGGGGGAGCTGCGGGGAAGGCACCGTCTGGCGTGAGTCAGCCAGGGAGCCTCTCCCCCAGCTGAGTCAGGCTGCGTTCTAGCATCTCCGTGCCCTGCTGCAGGGGAGAGATGCCCTCACAGACTGGGTCTCCCCAGCACTGCTGTCCCTTTGCCCCCCCAGCCCAGCGTTCTGGCCCAAACTGGGTCCCGCTGTGGCTGCTTCTCTCCGCAGCACTGCTGCGCACAAGCAGCTGCATCACGTCAGCCCGGCTGGGCTTTGCCGCCCTGATAAATGATCTGATTCCCGAAAGTGGGGACAGAGCTGCCAACGTAAATCTATCTCCTGGGACTGAGGGGAGGGCAGCGGATGGCCAGCCACGCTCTGGGGACCTTACCGTGCATCTCATCTGTCTCCCACCAACACCATCTCTCCCGGTGTCTTCTCTTGCCACGCACCCAGCAGTAAGGGTAGCACCCCGGGAGTTTATATCTGTAACCCCTGCTTCGCAGAAAGGGCAGACAGGCTCTCCCTGGACAACAGGCTTTGGGGGGTCACTGACAAAACCACTGGCACTTCGGCAAACTGTGGCCTGGCACCTATCGGCAGTCCCTCGAGCTTGGTCTGGGCTCCTCTGAAAACAAAATGCCACCTAATGGGGTGTTCTCCTGCCCCATTTCTGCCCTGGCCTCTGCTGGCTCTGCCCTCCCTGCACCAGGACAGGGGGATGGGACAGGAAGGCCCTCATTATTCAGGGATTGCTAATTAGATGGGAATGTTACCTCCAGCCCAGATGTCAGCTCTGACCTCCCTCTAACCTTCGTCTGCAAATCAAAACAGGCGCAACTCTGTTTGTTTTAAAATAATAAAAATAAGCATTTGAGGTGAAGCAGGAAAACCTGGTCCTGGGGGTAAGGCTGGGGAGGGAGGAGGGCACAGGACCAGATAAGCCTGGTGAGATACGCCAGGCTGCAGAGCTGGGAGGGACAGGCCAACCTGCCCTGAGCAGAGGACAAAGTCTCATGGCTTATGGTGGCTGTGCATGTATTTTGGGCCCTCTAACCTATGTTCAGCAGTGCTGATGGCACAGACACAGCTTCCCCTCCCCTCCCATCCCAGCTGGGACTAGTAGGTCCAGAGGTGGAGCTGATGGGGAAGGTCAGCAAGGTTTGTATTTTACCTCCCTGCCTTGCTTTGGAATTTACCAGTGGGTCTCAACAGTAGATGTTGATCCCTGGAATGAGTTCTGCCTTTCAAATCTGACCTGACTGTCTTTTGTTCGTGCCACCTCATGTCCCCAGATTGTTTTGGGCTAAAGGAAGCTGGGCAACATGAACAGTTGGTGATTCTTGTCCTTGGCTTGTAGGACAAACTTATTTTATAGCATTTCTGTAACAAACTACAGCTGGGGAGAAAACTGCCTGACTCTGAACTGGGTCAGTCCTTTAAACACTTCACCCTACGTTAACCCAAGTTTACATCTCTGTTCCCCATAGCAGACTACATTGCTTCGCTTTCATCCTCTGGCCTGGAGCTTAACATTCGGGAGGTCTTTACTTGGCACCCTTTGTCCTTCTGTGTTGGACATCCAGGCACCCTGGGCTGCAGCACCAAAGCTCCTTACAACAGAGGCAGGGTGTCAGGTCTTGCTGCAAAATGAGGAGCGTACGTGACTGGCCGAGAACCAGCACTCTCGAGCTTTCTCATTCTGCTGCAGCCTCTACAGCTTGGGGCAGCTGCTGTTTCAGCCTTGGTTCTACTCTGCCCAGTCCATCTACACCACAGGAACCAGAGTGTGGCCTGCACTGAATCGCCCCAAGCCCCCTCTCCAGGGACTCCTCCTGATGGGGCTTTCAGCTGCATTAGGCGGACTGCAGGGAGCTGAGCTGCACACTCAGCTGGCAGTGCAGAGATGCCCTGTCCCTGCCTTCCTGCCTGACCATGTCCATGACCTATTTGTCAGCCTCATAACCTGACATCTTATATCCTTGTGGTACATTTTCCGTGTCCACGGCCTGGAGCTCATCTCAGCTTTCCCCATTTCCCATCTGTTGTGAAGACTTCAGAGGTATTGCTCATCACACCACAATCCTGATATTGCAAAAGGCATCGCTGATTTTCAGTGACACGTCATTTTGCCTACCATTATCTCCAAGGCAGCAAGCAGGTAAAAGTTTTGAAGTCTCCTCGCTTGCCTCCTTTGAAATCACCTGCTGGCCCACTGAGTAATGGCTGTTCTTTTTTACGCTCTGAAGGTTGTGCCTCACAGTTATGACATCACGGTAGTGATGCATTGCCCTCCAGCAACATCACCAGAGCAGAACATGATTTCTCTAGTCTTCCAGTCCTAGCTACTGCCTGGTACACCCTGTCTCCCTGAGCTTCAGGATTACTGAAGCAGAGTAATAGCTGAGAAGTGAGTAATCGAGAAGCTACCTGACCAGATTTAGACCTGACTGTAAACATCTCCAATAGTAAGGGAAGGAGGATCTGTGTCTGCTAAGGTGCAGAGCTGCTGAAGGAGAAGCATGTGGTGCACAGGTGTCTCTGGGTACGCATACGGATGGCATTCACACAGCTTACCTGCATACAGCTCTGCTCACAGAAACCAGCACAGCTCCACGGGCCTGAGTGAACTCGCACCCATTTCTATGACCTAATCTTCCGAGCCAACATCTGCATGAGAAGCAGACGCACCAGCTCCCTGTGTGACACTGTACTTGCAGTGACATATGGTGGTACTGTGCATGCACACCCCAACAAACACACTCACAACTACTCATGCTTTTACAAGTAGGCAGAGACACCTGCTCTCCTCCAGGAGGTGAGATAGATAGTTCCTCAGGCTGCACCAGGGTGGTTCTTTACACAGGCAAGAGAGACATTAACAAACTGGAGCAACTCCTGTGGAGCAGCATGAAGCTATCCAGAGAGCTGGACCATCTGACACATCAGCAGGGGCTCAGGGATCTGGGTTGGTTTGCAAAGAGAGAAGGCTTGTGAGGGGGGGCTATCTAACCACTGCCTTCTACTACACAAATGGGGGTTATGCAGAAGGTAGAGCCAGATTGCCAGAGGTCCTCAGTGAAAGGACAAGAGGCAGGAACAGGGACTGTGGATTTGCCATCCTCAGAGATGTTCAAAACCCAGCTGGTTATGGTCCTGAGCACCCTGGTCTAACCTAAAGGCTGGTCCTGCTCCCAAGCAGGTGGTTGGACTGGAGACCTCCAAACTTACCTCCTATACTAAATGATGCTGTGATTTTGGTAATCCTATATGCTTGGCAATAGACATTCCTTAATTCAGACACTAATTGCAACCACTTGCCAGTGGGTTGCTACAACAACTCCTGTGACACAGCAGGAGTATATTCACTGTAAAGGAGGCTTTCTGGACTCTCCTGGGCTGTGATTCCCTCATAGTTTCTGACCAGCTTATTTCTGGCTGCCCATGACCATGCATTTCCAGCACCTCTCTAGCACCCAGGTAGTCAAATGGACTGAGGGAATCATCAAGCTGGAAACATCTCTTTCTTTTGGTTCAAGTTTGTTTCCAGCTGGATCAGCTGGCTATGTCATCTGGGACTGGCAGTGAGAGTGTGAAGAGCAGAGGAGGGAGGGGAACAGCCCTTTAGGGGCTGCTCAGACTTGCATTGGCTTCATGCAGTCGTCAAACCCCAACCCTGACCCTTATGAGGCTGAGGAGAAGTGTGATGTTCCACTCTTGCAGGTTAACCTAGCTCACATCACTCAACCCTGGCAGAAGGGTGCACAGCATCTTCTGAGCCACCAACAGCCTGCAAGCAGCTGAAGGGTGGCTGTTGTGGTAAGCTCAGGAGATGGGGGGGATCACCTGAAATCACTCCCACCTGTGAACCACTTCCACAGCTCCTGGCCCCCTTGGCTCTTAAAATATGTGGCTTGAGAACTAGAAAAACTCGGTGCATGGTAGGGAAGGTAGTTTCACCTGGCAGCTCGTGCACCCCTGTGCAAACCTGGGTGTCTGAGAACTGGTAAGCCCATGCAGTAGCATCCAGCCCACTCAACGTTGTGTTTCTGCAGCTTTAATATAGCTACAACTACAAGAAGCGTATTACAGAGGAAGCTCTCGGTGCCTGTTTCCTCTCTTACAAAACAGAGATAACTGCCTCCTGGAGAGCTAAATATGACTGGGTTTGGTGAAGACTGCTGAGGGCTGGCAGTCAGCATCTGCTTTGTCCTCTGGAAGGCCAGCCTTCTGCAGCTCACAAGTGGCATGGCTAACCCCTGCCTTCTGCCTGCCATTCCTCCTGAAACAGGCCAGTGTTCACGCAAGGGGATGGGTGCCATGACAGCTTTATTCTCCCCCCTTGGGAGAAATTGAGTCACGCCATGGTGATGTCCTATGGGTCACAGCCAGCCCAAAACCAGAGTTACAGCCTGAATTCCCGCTAACTGTACCCTTGTCCCCATCCCAGCCCCCGTATGCATGTCACTTAACTTCTCATGTGTTGGTTTAATGAACTTGTGTCAGGAATTTTATGTGCATAGCAACCTTATCTGATGACAGTGACATTTTTATCATGTTTATGTTTGGTTTTATTTGTAACCAGTCTCCAGCGTAGTTCAGCTGGGTGGATTGCATGGGGGTTGAAATAAGTAAGAACCCAGCGCTCACGCTGGCAGCTCAGCCAGAGACACTGAGGGGCTCTGAGGCACATCCAGAGGCAAAAGGATCGAAGTTTGTGCATCAGATTTGCCAGCTGCAGCCTCTCACACACCTGCTAGTGTCTGACAAGCAACACTGGGGGTCCCGAGGGGAGCGTTGCTTGTTTTTCCTTTCTTTTTTTCTTCCAGTTCTCAGTACTATCACAACCAGATGGGAATAGGTTTCCACATCAGATGCTGAGGGGGGGATGACAACTCTCTAACCCAGTGCCCCCAGATACCCACAACATGACAAATGCAGACGTCGCTGCTTCACCACAGCTCCAGCCAGCAGGAGTTACGGGGGAGAAAGGGGAGGGGAGCTGGGTCATTTGGTAGTTTGAAATTTAAACAGCTGGATTCAGCGAGGGTTCCCAGGGTTTTTCCCAGGAAGGAGGTCAGTGGCTTGTGCAGGCAGATAGCCTGGGAGCAGCACCAGCAGTGCCCCCTGAGGCTCCACCTCCGCACCCTGCCTCCGCTGCCGCGCTCTTGGCCATATACGGCTGTGCTTGTCACAGCCAAAAGGAGCCATAAATAGCTGTGTGATCGTTACCTGTCTCCTCTGCGGAGACTGGGCACCTTCCCAAGTCTGACTCTTCCTGCCTGCAGCTTCCAGCACTCCCCTCCCCACTCCAGCTCCAGAAAGGCAGCGCTTCCCATGTCTCCGCTCATAGATGTGCAAGGCCAGGTCATGAGGTCCAGTTTCTCCAGGTGCTCTGCCCTGCACAACTCCTTGCCTTGGACTGTTTGAAGTGCAGAAAGTCTCCTGCCTGGGACTATTTGCCTTACATAGTGCTGCAGGAGGGGCGCCGTAGCTCACATGTTTTCGTACCTTTCTTCACCAGATCACGGGCCAAAAGTTTCCTTAGTTTGAAGGGTGGCACTTTCATTGTTCAATTCACAGTGTATGTATAGGGGAAGAGGTAGAAGAAGAAAGAAAAACAGTACAGCAGGGAAAACCAAGACACGAGCAGAGACAGTAAGCAGCCCCACGCAAGACATCTCTGCTTGCTTCTTTTCCAGAGCACGAGATCCCACAGGAGAGGATGCACCTGGGCAGGGTACTGCATGACAGGGAAAGAGCTGTGCTGATCAGCATGTAGGCAGGGATCACACATCCTTGCTGAGCCCTAATCCCATAGCATGACTGTGGCACTTCTCTTGCAGGGTCCCCTGTACCCTACACAGCCCCTCGGGACCTGAGGCACATGGGGGTACGCAGTAGAGGAGACTTAGCTGTGCCATTCAGCCCCCACTACTGGTGTCGAGGGAGGAGGCTGTCCTCAGGGTCTTATGCTTAGCATATGAGCCATCAAACACCACCCTCCCCCATCTTTTCTTTCTAGGAAAATGATCATCTGAGGGCATATTGCCCTTTCCGAGATGCAGTGCCTTCCCATGGGGAATGCCTAAATGCAGAGGAGAGCTTCCCATCTCCTGGAAGGAGAAGCTTGTTGTGATGAGGAAGACACTGTGGGCTGAGCAGCAGCAAAGTCCTAGACCAGCGGTCGGGAGACCTGGTGCATCCGTCAGACAATTATTTGCCTGTTTCCTGATGTGGCTGAATTCTCTCCTTCCCGCTTCTCCATTTTTCTCTAAGTAATGAAGCAATTCATTGTCAGTGCATATGTTAAACACTGGCTCTCTTGGTTCCTGTCTTAGAACCAGCACACTTCCCAAAAGTTTCCTGTGGGCCCCAACTACAGCAGTTTAAACATTTTCCATCATATGTGAAGCAGCTCTGTGCTGCCATGGAGTACTTGGTTCCCAGGCTTGCCTGGTCAGTCAGGGTAGGATTCTGTACCCAGCTCCCATCTGGGAGCAGTGGGGCCAGCCTCAGCCTCTCTTCACTTCTGACTGCTCTCTCACATGGAGTTTGTCTGGTCCATTTGAGCTTGAAAGCTCTTTGGGGAAAGCAAAAGGAGCCGATCTTGGCTTGAGAATCAGTCTGTGCTACCGCAACACAGTGAGGAAGGAAGACTGTATTTGATGTGCTGCAATAAAGGGGGAAATACCTATCTTCACTAGCTACCTTCACTAGACTACCCTCAGTCTCTTTCAGAGAGGAGAGGCGAGGTTGCTCCCAATGAGAACTGCTATGCTTGGGAAGCTGCCACTGAGAATTACGAGTTTTCCCCTAGACAGTCTTTCCCAGGTCTGCTGGAAACTCTTTCCCCAGTCCCACATAAACACTGCTCCTTGCTTTCTGGGCAGCTCCTTGGATGCAAAGGCAACTTTCAGGGAACACAGATGTAGCCCCTCATCTATGTTTGAATATCTGGGTGCCTTCTACATTGTAAAGGTCTTGGGCAAACAGCACTATCACAGGTGACAAGGTGTGCGACGCTGACTGGGGACTGAATCATAATGTGCTTCTCCTGATACTTGGGGTTAAAGTGTCTCGCTCGACCTTTCTCCAGAAATTCAACAGAGAACAAGATTAGAGAGCAGCAATGTGAAAGGTTTCAAGCCAGTGCAGGGTGTAAACCATTTAGTATTAAGATGGCAGTTGTCCTTATAGTATTTCCCATCATTGGGATTGCCTCTTTTTGAGGCAGAAGGGCTGTTCCAAGCCCCTGGGTTTCTTCCTTCCCTTGCCAGAAGGCAGAGGGAGGAGGAGGGGTGCCCATGCCAGGGTGGCTGGCACTCTCCTGTGGGCCAGCTCGGTGCCAAGAGGTGAGGTCATCGCCATCAGAAGGAAGCGTGGTGTTGGCAGGGAGGAGGGCAGAGGCCTCTCCCTTCCCAGCTGTTGTGTGTTTTTGGGTCTGTGCACAGGCTGAGCAGCCAGCCAGGACACTGGCAGGCAAAAAGATGTACAGCAGGCCAAGCAGGGCCCTCTTTTTAAAGAAAACGTTGTTTTGCAAATGGAATGGATGGAGAGGGTCTGAAGGAATTACAGCTTGCAGCCCCTCTCCCTTTCCTACATTGCCTCCTCCTGCAGGGGTGACGGTAGCACTCATTTCAGGGCACACAAACCCAGATCAGATTCTTTCTGACCCCATGGCATTTACATCTAGAATCACTTCCAGGGGACTACAATCTAGATTTACAGCTTTAAAGGAGACTTTACAGTGATCTGAAAGGGCCTTGGGCTCCTATATCCTGAAGAAGCACAAAAAAAGCCATCTTTAAGTGCTTCTAATTATACCTTTTTTTCTTCCCCCTCCTGCTTTACATATTTTCCTGTTGTTGGTTTTTTCTTTCTTTTCTTTGCTAATTACAATACTAATTTTAGAAATTAGTCTTGTCCACTCTGGAAAACTAATAGAAAATTAGTAAAAAGACAGCAGCATGAAAATGAAAGTAAGCCTGGGGAAAGGTAATTGTTTATAACTGAGGGGTTTTGTTAACTCCTGTGCCTAATTAACACACTCAAAGGAGAGCCTTTGTTGAAACTTCCACACCCTGCTTTCTCAATTAAGGTACAAGAGAGATCATAATAAAAAGAGCTTGGAGACAACTGGTATGTCCCCTAGCAAAGCCAAACATGATTTAGCATTCCTTATATTAAAAAAAAAATAATAATCAAACAAAAACCCAAACTCCAAACATACACATACCTTCTTTTCCTACATATGATTCTTTTTTTCTCCATGTAATACAAAGCTTGTTTCTCCTGGATTCCTAGTAGGAACAAAAACCTTGAATTATGATCCTCATTGTGTTTTTAGCCCACAGGAAAAAGGGGCTGGGGTGATTATTTTCAGGGTTATGATGGCTGTTAGAAGAAACTTTGCAGGAAAGCTGAATCATCGGGTGAGCATCTTGTTTTCATCTTTTTGTATTTTGCTATCCCACATCTAAAAGGCGGATTATGAAAATTCAAAAGGCTTTTATATATGTACATTCCTCTATAAAGAGTCAAAGAATTATAGGCCTCTGTGCTGTCTTGCAATTAGCTTCTAACTTACATACAGGTGTGTGCTTCAAGTTCAGTGTTAGATGCAGCTGTAACAAGGAGAATGGTAGAGTAGCAAGAGGTTTATGGATGTTTTTACTTCATGTGCAAACAGAAAAGACAAGGAGGGAGTGGACAGGATTTACTATGGGTTGAATGCTTTGATCCACTAGGTAAAAGAGAGCAGACCTGTCTTTTTATTTCATGCTTCAGATTTGTATCATGCTTGGGTCTGTAACTCAAAGTCCAAATATTCTCTTCCACAAAAAAAAAATTTAACTTTTTTTTTTTTTTTCCCCTGGACCACTGCAGAAAGCAGCAGTGGTTGCAGGACTCCTTATATCCCAGCCTAACACAAGCTGCTACCCCATAGAGGAATTTCAGAAGCTCCCAAGCACTCTGTCCTGTGGGCTTGATTCCTTTAACACTTTTCTGTCTCTTGGTAGCTGAGAAATATTACAGAGCAGGTGCTAGCCTGCAGTTGGGCAGCTCAGTAGCCTGCTGCTACTCAGTGAGGGATTGATTTTTGACAGGAGATGTGTGTTATGCAAACATGCAGGATGCCCAGTGAGTTGTTTTCTTTGTTCCAGAATAATCCCAGGAAATGATGTTCTGATAAATGGGAAAGAAGATGTCTGCGTTAAACGGAGCTCATCTGCACCTCAGCTAAAAGGTGGTTTCCCACAGTGATGGTACCTCATGTATCTCTTGGTATTTTCTCACACCTACAAAGCTAACACCTCAGTAGGTCCTGGCTAATTTTCTGCCTTCTGTGCCAGCACAGTCAGTTGTCTTCTGGTCCATCCACCTGATTCAAAGACAGGACTGAGAATAAGAGCAACACACAGACCTTTATGCCCAGCTTCTTGCACTGGCTCATATGTTTCCGAAGGCAAAGCAGACCGGCAAAGCTGTGCAGAACAGTCCATGCTGACAGTGGGAGGCCAGAGGAGATGGGAGAATTGAGGAGGCTCTCAAGGGAGCAGGAAGAAAGTCCCAAATGTGGGAGGGAATCTTGGCAGAAATGAAAGGGGGGTTGTTGAGCAAAGCATGCAGTGGCTCCAGATGCACAGAGCTTGCAATATGTTACGCTGGGAATCTGTGGGTGTGTTTACAAGACCTGCCACTGACTTGTGAGCACAAAGGATGTAGCCTCCTCTTATCAGAAAAATGCAGGCTTCAGTTTTGCACAAGAGAGAGAATGAATGTTCGTGTAACTTCACATCAAGTCTTCTTTCTGGTTGCAGCCCGACAGAATGGTCCCAAAGTTTGGCTTTGACTGGACTGACTTTGGTTTCTGGCAGAAAAAAGTGGTGTCTTTAATTGTGGCAGGCTATAAACAAGTTAGTTCCCCTGCAGTTCCCACAACAAAGCTACAGTGAGAATCTGGATGACTTTCTACAGCACTGGAAAAATCCCTTGTTCCTAGCATCTCTTGGGCATACTAGAATATTTAAAGCTAGTTTCACTTTGTCCTCAGCCAGCTCCCTGGAATGAGAACCACAGAGCCACTTCATTCGAGCAAATATTTGCCCTTGATTACTATTGCAGGCTGAACTCAAAACCAAACAGCAAACATGAGGTAAGCTGAGAGGCAACATTACCAGAGCAAAAGCTCACACAGTAAACTCAGGAAAGGCAGCAAGCTGAAAGCAAGGGTGCTCTTGGTTTTTTGTAGGTGAGGGGGAGGAGGAAGGAAGACTAAATTCCTGCTGGGAGAGGAAAATAGCAGTGAACATCCAGTTAGATGCTTTTTGTTTAGATGTCCCTTAAAGGTGACTGATGCTGAAAAGCAATTAAAACAATGAAAAAAGTTGTGAAGTGGTTAAACACTATCACCTTTATGTATTCTCTGTATGTAGACCCGACTTCCAAATAGTGCAGTCACCCTGCCACTAAGTTCCCAGTTCTGTGAAAACATGGCCCAGCCTGAGAACTATGGAAGGAAAAGAGAAGAAAAGGTGGCATAAAGCTCTCCACAGCCCTACCTTATCGGGATGAATTAAACAGTGTTTAGATGGATGTTTCAATCTCTTTCAAATATGTTTTCCTTATCGATATCTGGTGCAAGCCTGGCAAGTATGTTTGCTACCCGAGAGTCACAAGCATAACAGATGCATGAGGGTTGACAGAAGGGATGGGGAGGGATGTTATTCTCCTTTCAGTTTATCCTCTGCTGAGTAAGAAGAATTCCCCCAAGCCCTTCTAAACTCAGGAATCTGTAGCATTTCTTATCCCCTCTGAGAAAGGGAGAAGGAAAAGGAGGTATCTGAGATGTTAATAAAGGATCCTTAGCAATTGTTGAACCTGTGAACTGTGAGGCTAGGACAGACAAGCCTAAAATTACGTGTATCATATGGAATTATCACTGAAGGAGTTAAGCTGTAACAGATTGTGTGAAAATGTTAGTTTTCTGCTGCAAAGGGTTGCTGTGCTTATTTAAGGCAGGTAACAGGAAGTGTTTTGCTGCCACTTTGGACAAGTCTGGGTAGGCCCATGGCAGAAAACTCAGATTCTAAATCCTCAGTTTGGGGCAACAATACTTTTGCTGGGTGGCTTGTCTTCCTGTTGGCCCTTTTGTATAATTATGTTGGATGCCAGCTTTCTCCAGATTTAAAGCTGAATAGAAAATAGTGAGCAGCAAGAGAACAGGGCTAAAGGAAACATGGTTAGGAAGGGGATATACTGAACTAAAAAATGTCTGTTGCTTAGCATTGTGCTTGCATTTAAATGGAAGAGATTATTATATTAGAATTTCTTGGAGGTAAAGAGCCCTGGGCTATTATTCTTAGTATGTCAGATCAGGAATGTGGTGTCCCTAACCATGTACATTGGAGCTGTAATCTCATCTCAGGGTTTGGAGGAACTCAAAGCTCCAGGAAGAGGTTTCCTCTGCCTAAGACAGAAGTTTTCATTTAGGTGTGTTTCTGAGGATATTTCATGACTTCAGAGCACAGCTGTTTGATAACCTGCTTCCCCAGTAAAGGTCCCTTCTAAAGGATGGTGTCACTCCCATGAAAGGAGGAATTCTGGCACAAGATGAATATACTTACTGCACTACACAACCAATGAATAGGAGACTTATGCCTCTGAATTGTATCCCAAATGAGCAGAGATGCTCTATGTAAATGCTTTTTCAGCTGTAGATCCTGTCATTAATGTGTTAAGAAAGTGAAAACAAGTTCCTCTTTTACTAAAGCTGAAGCAAGAACCACAATGAAGGAGCAGGAGTTCAGCAGGTTGTTCACACAAGGCTGTGTGGGTGGAGGGTTGGGGAGAGGTGAAAAGTAAAATAACTGTTTTAAATACTAGAGTATGCCAGGTACGGCTCCTCCCCTCCTCCCCAGTCCTGGGGTGCAGGTATGGTTCCCTCTTAAATTTTCTCCATCGGCAAAGTCAATTTGAAAGACTCCTGTCACAGTGACTCAGTTTAATCCCTTCAGTTGTGCTGATGCATCTCCCTGTGGGCCTATAAACTAGATCAGTGAACTGGTCTTTTTTCTTAACCTTCTTTTTTAACTCTACTTCAGTGATCCAGTTTACAATATGGCTTTTGAAACATCCGCTGGAGCAGTGGTAAGCCATGACACAGCTCGTGTAATTCCTCCTATGACTAGGAATGAATGGCTAGTGGGAGAATAAACAACATCTTAAATGGACATATGGAAATGAGCCAACTAAGCCATACATTTTCCACAGCCATGCCAGAAGCTGGGTGTTCATGCTAAGGGTAGCATCATTCTGTAAGAAAAGGACTACTCGCCCCCTCACATCTGCTACTGGCTGCTTCTGAGACATGTTACCAGGCCACATTTCCCTTACTGTGGTCCAGTGCAGCTCTTCTACGTCAGCTGCTTCAGGTAGAATTTGGATGAACTGAGCTAGAACTTGGGCTTAAATGGTTAGTCACTGAATTTGTAAGTTCTGACCTACCAGTGGAAACATCACTTGCTTTCACTCCTTCCACATCTTAGGTTCATGGTTTTCCACCTTCTGCACTCTCACAATTTGGATTTGGCATTTTTTAGAGGAGCAGAACAATAAAGAATCAGTATAAGGGGAAAAGGAAGTTATGTGCTAATAGATGGTGCTTAAATTGCAGACAAATTTCAAGTTGTTCAGAGGACACAGGTGTGAAGTCCACAAACATACGTGGCTTTCTTCCACAGACCCAGCTTCAAAGAGCTATTGCCTTTTGTTACGGTACATGAAAACCTTTCAGGTTCTCATCTGCATTTATAGGTGCTGCTTTGCATGGCTGTACATATTAAAGCCACTCCAGAGCTGCTTTTTTTGAGAATTTCTAATTATGAATCTGCTCTGAAACTACTGGTGTTGCAGGCTTTTACAAAAGCAGAGCCCAGGCTTAGCAATACCAGATTGTGACATTCTCCAGATCTGTGGTTTCTGTCTAAACCCACTGTGGTTGACATTTAGCAATGTGACTTCTCCAATGAAGTAAACACCTTTTGTCTCTGTCACTCTTCTTGTTTCAGTCTCTCAAGCTTGTCAGCAAGAAACTAGTTTTGGAAGAGATTTCTTCTGCCTTGCAAAGCATTAGAAATTATTCACCAAAATGAATTGAGCCACTTTACCTGATTGTCAGACACAGAAATCAAATGTCCCCACATTTACTGTTGATCACAGAATTGCAGGCTTCTCCTACAGATTGCTGTTTGTCAGCAAAATTAGGCTGGGTTGTCTTGGATTAGACCAGTGTAGGGAAAAACACTGTAGTTCAGCAAAATAGGCATTTGTTTGGGTCGCAATTAAGGCTGGCAAATTGAAGAGGCATCTTTGAATGCTCACTGCTTCATAAATATTTTTTCCCCCTCTAGAAATAGAGTACCATTAATATACTCCCACCAAACTGGTAAATCTGTCTGCTGTGAGATGATGTTTATCAGAATTCAATGACCATTACAAGCCTGTTCTTCTAGAGGATGCTGGCTTGCAAACATTGATGGAAAATATGAGTGAAGCTGATCAGAAGGATCCAAATAAACATCCTGCCTGCAAATCTGTAGAAAGTAACAGATGTATGAAATTAATATGATAGCTTTTTTTACTCATATTTGTTTCTCTCTGCGGTGTGTCTCTTTTCCTGGGTAACTTCCTGCCACCAGATCGACCCAATAACCTGTTGCACTTACTTTCAAAGTAATCAAGCTGTGGAAAATCTGACTTGCCTCATCTACTGCACATTTACAGATCTGACAATGAGGGAAATAAAGTTTTCAGAAAAGGTGGGATATACTTTAAAATTGCAGCAATCTTTGTTGTAAACTCATTTTTGATGCTTTACTGCTGAAGTCATCAAGAACATTCTGATATAGAGAGGAGTATGACCAAGTTCTCAAATTAATAAAAAAGAAAAAAAAAAGGGGGGGGGGGGAACAACATG
>JAVJGJ010000057.1:34325395-34384470 GCA_035590215.1 Microhierax caerulescens | reverse complement strand
AGGAAAAGCTAAAACATATTTCACAACACTGAACTTTAGTTTAAAATTCTGAAGCTACAAGGCTCATAATCCAAAGCGTGATTTCAGATAATCACTTATTTTCTTTGCATTAAATCAGTATCATAAAAATGTCTAAAAGAAAGATTGGTTATTTGCAGCAAGTAATTTTATTCGTCTAGCCCAATTTAAAATTTGTAGTTTCATTTTGTATAAATTTTAAAGATACATGAGTAGAAGTATATTTTGCATAATTATATATAATAGACAATTCTAGCAGCAATTATAGGCATCAAACATGGTTTGAATACTTTTTTTAGACCTTCAAATTAATACAGGGATAATAGGACTGAAACAAAAAATCATCACCTACAGTCCCACAGCTTTTTGGCTGTAATTCATAGATAAAAACATCCATCAAATACATCAAAGCTAGTCTTAACAATATTTGTGTCTTAATACCAAAAGATTAGAAAATTATCTCTGTAGAAAAGGTCTTAGGCACATAAAGCCAAATATTGAAGTAATCTGACTCAATCTAGTCTGCATGTTCTACAGAAAAGCTCTGCAAAACAGAAAATAATCTGATAGGCATGACAGCAGGTATATGACACAGGTTCCCCTTGGTTCTCTTTTTATTCTCTAGCTAGTACTGCTCGTCACTAGAGAATAAAATTCTACCATTTGTGTTTCACTGATGAAGACTAGTAATCACTCAGTGAGAATGACTTCAGCATTTCTCTCTCAGATTAATTGTGCACAAACATCTATTAACTTCAGCAGAATCAGCATTTGCTTTGGTGGTACAAATGTGAATGCAGGTACATAAGATTCAGAACAGTGAGAAACAGAAATAATATTTTGTTACTGCTTTAACACACTTTTTATTCTCATAATTTAGAAAATATTTGCTCAGAGATGAAACAATTGAAAAATTTTTTCCACTCATATAATTTACAAGTTTTTTCCAAATCTTTCCATAAAAGTCTTACAGGCCCTGTAATAGAAGAGGAGGAAGACAAAGTGTGATAGAGAAGGAGGAAGACCAAACTATGTTTCCAGATTAGCAAACAGTTACCACCAGAGCTGCTTGTTGTGCTTCTAGCAGTTTTGGAGTAGATTTTTATTTGTTGTTTTTGAAGCACCGAGATGTGTGACAGCTGCCAGCAGCAGTTACATCTCATACTTCGGGCACACTGATACTGTGCCAATCACCTCCTAATCCAAAGACTGCATGAAAAGCTGTCTGAGAACCTCTTTCTATGGTTCTCTGTTAAGGGACCTGTAACATTTCACCAAGTTCTTTACGAAGAGCTGCCACTATAAAGAAGGGAAGACAAAGCAAGGAAGAAAGGCAGATGTGGAGTGTCACTAGTGAGATGAGGAGCACCAGGGCTTGTGAGTTTAAAGCTTCTGAAGAAAGTTCTGAAACTTCTTTTGCCAGAACAGTCTTCCTAATAACCTAGAGGCCTTATCTGACACATAAACCTATACTGCCAGCAATGTTTAGATCATTTGCATGAAAACAAGAGTCCTATGCCAGACGCTGCTGCTCCAAAATCAAGAGGCAAACAGAATCTCTGATAGGAAATTCAGCCTAAAAGTCACTGGGGGTGAGGAAAGAGAAGGTATGGCAGCTAGGAATACGAAAAGCCTCACCACAACTGCTACCCTTAAAATAAATAACACAGGAATAAACCCACACTCCTTAAACTGTTTTTAGTTAGGTTAGCAGCATCTCAGATTTGTATTTTAAATCAAAAAGAAAATATTCACTCGCTAATAAGGAGATCTTCTTCTTTGTTTATCTGTAGAACAGTTGCTATCACTAGGAAGACAAAAACATTAATTTAAAGCCTATTGAAATAGAAGTGTGCTTTACATTACCTACATGCTCTTAAATCCCTGAAGCTGACAGCTAGTCAGACAAACATGCCAAAAATTGAATAGCATTGTAATCCTGGAAATTGATGGGTTTTGGAGTTACAAAGCCCACTGCATGTATATTACCTTCCTCAAAGTTTGCTTGTAACTACTGAAACACGAAATCCTGCAGTATGCTAGCCTGACGTCAGCTGCCAAAGGACATCCTCATTCTATGGGATGATGCCCATAAAACCAGCTGTTCAGCTATACCTAAGCAAAAATGAAGAACAGCACGAAGATTTTTAAAAAGAAGCTGTGCTTCAAAAGTAGGCAGATGTCTAGAGATAATCATGTCACAACATACACACATTTTTAAAATACTACCATATATACATAATAATAAATTCACATAAAGTTAAACCCCCCAACCTCTCAACTGAGGATTGATAAAGTACTTTAATTTGGGGATTTACAGAAGTATACGTTTTAAATGGGGCTGAAAAAAGAATGAGATTGCTCAGCATTTCTGAAAATATCAAGAACTAAGTTTTGCATCCAAAAATAAGAAACGATTCTTACTAAGAATTTTAAGCCAGAGATCCATAACACAAATGTTAGCAAGGATTATTAATATGCCACCAAGAACTTAATGAAGAGAATTTCAACCAGATTTCTAATTTTCAAAATTACTATCAACATTATTCAAAGCTACTTGAAGGTTAAAAAAATATTACTAATATATGCCTGATGTCAAAGCTAATGTATTATTGTATTTGGTATGTTACAGGATATAGCTCTCCTCCTACCGAAACATGACTAAATTACATTACATCCTTTTTTCAACAGACTTCAAATATGTTCAATTTAGTTTTTCATTAAAGTGTTACCATTTTCAATTCACAACATCTAAGCATTTGTAAAGTTTAAAAATCAAATGCTATTAATTATATAAAAAATAGTTAAGATTTTAAAACATCTATAAAGTACATGAAGTTTCAAACATGCCATATTTGAAACGGATCCTAATACATACCGCCTTTTCCAAAAAACAACCTGAGATCATCAATTGCAACACAGATTTCTGGATTTCACCTAAACCACAGTTTATTAAACATTTCTCTATCCTGGCCTACCTCAGGTTCAGTCATAGTTTATACAGGTGTGTGCACAATTCATCTGAATCCTAGAATTAACCAAATAGCAAGAAATGGCAGGTTGGATTTTTTTCTTTAAAATAAAAATTATAGTAACAGGAAATTAACTACTCCATCAATGCCGACCACTTTTACAATTTATTTTTTGGTTATGAAGGTAATTTGGAAAGCTCCAATATCAATAAATCACTAGTGTACTTTTTGTTCAATAGTTTTTGATGGTTTTTTTTTAAACAAACCTCCTTCCTAGGCATTTCATATGCTTCATTTCTGCAGTGTTATCTGTCATTTTTCATGTTCTGTCAGCAGCGCTGCTATCTCATTTGTCTTTATTTTTCCAAAGCATTCCTCTTGCCTGTGACTTTCTCAAAACACTAATAGTTGACAGCTTTTCCCCTCCCAGTGGAGTTCCAACCTGTAATTTCTATTACGTAGTTACTAAACCAGAACAAGAGGCTATCTAGATGCAATGTTTTTATAACAGGCAAGTGAATAAAAAACAAAGTAATATCAGCAACAAGCCTGGTGATGACAGCACCTTTGGAAACATTTGCAGCTTCTTATGATTTCAGCTCAGAGGATTATATTCATATGTTTGCACTATGAGGAGTTCTGCTTGCAGACAGTTTTTTGGGAGACTTGGTACCAGTGATCTCAGCAGGGGACACTTACATCATCTGCCAAGGCTGCTGCACCGTGGAGTATGGGCACCGGGTTCTGTTTCTCATAATAATGCAGTTTTTCATGAATCTGGAAGACAATAGCACAAAGTGGTAAGTTTATTTAGCAGCATGAGAAATGGTACAAAACGACCCTGTTGAGCTAACTGATCTGTTGAGTGTCTGTAACTAAAGAAACATCCTTATAGTAACCTACAGGCAGCAATCATGTAAATGTAATTCATCATCATCCTCTGTTGAAGTGCTAAGAATATGAAATCAGATGGAAAAAATGCTCAGTATGTAGACCAACCCACAGAAAAACTAAACATTTGTGATTTTTCACTCCTGGCTTTCTCTGTCCATATTTCTAACATATTGCTTTAAGTATCAATTACATTTTATATTGCTGCTGAAAACACAAAGCATAAAGTGTTTATCCCCAAGACAGATATAAAAAACCCTGTAAATTATGATTTACGAAGTGAAATAATAGCCTGCCACCCACATCTTGACAGACAGCTTGGTGGAGCGGCTGCCGTCATTAAAATAATTCAGCAACAAGGGCAAAGTAGCGCTAACATGAATTCTAACACATCTGAAAGAAAAAGGCAGTCCTTCAGCAAATTAAAGTCATTTAGGAGCATTTAAATTTTTTAATGGGGAGTTATCAACATTAAAAATCCTGCATGCTTTGGTTCTTTTTTGAAAGAAAGGATACACTATCATTTAAATATCCAGCCTCTTCCCTCCTCTGCAAGTTAAGCATTTCAAAATTTAGTTTTTTCCAGCGTGAAAGCTTTAAAGAGCCAAAATATTCTAAAGCTTCTAACAACTTTCTTAAAAATTATTTCAGAGTGGCATAAAGTAGTATATTAAATATTCAATTGTATATACATTATTTACCTGAAGATACACAAGGTACAAATATTAATTACAATTTTTAGAAAAGACACCAACAGTAGTCTAAACTGATACAAACACACCCCATTCTTAGATTTCTGCTTTAGTTCTGCTGCTGTGAAGGAGGCGTGGACTCCAGATGGTTGGAGGAGTTGCAGATGGAGCTAAATTGGGGAGTTCTGTGCTTAGCAAGGAGGGGAAGACAAGGTCTGGCAGACACCACAGGGTGCAGAACTTGGCTGGGGAGCCCCTCACGTCCTTGGGGTACAGGAAACCCAAAGATACCCTGCTCCTCCCTGACATATTGCTGGGGGAGGAACGGGACAGACACTAGGCACCATGGACAGCTTTAAAGAGCAACCAAATCAGTGGTCTTTGCACACTGGAAATGTTTGCAGTTGACTGGATCGTGTGTGTTTTGTACTGTCTGTTCCCTCCAGACTTCCCCGCTATTCCACATTTGCTTTTCTCCACCTACTTTTACCCCTGGCAGCACTTGCTCCTCTCACTGCCCAGGAGTCCCTCAGCCTTCTTCTCAGCCCTTTCTTTTGAATTTAAACCAAACTCCTAACAACGACACCCATAACAAGATAATGCCATGTCAACAACACTTGTGCTTGCCATTTTTCCTGTCTTCTGCTGTGCTTCAGAAAATTTCTGAAGTCCACGTCTGTTTTTACTCATTTAGACTACAGGTTCTCTGAAGTAAAGACCATATGATACTCTGTTAATGCAATGTGGCATAGCAAGATATAAGTCTTGGTCAATTCCTTCATCATTTCTGTAATCTTAATAAGATAATTACTGTACATTGTTGCTGAAAGAATATTGGAGTTCTGAAACGTCACGGTAAAGCATGAAGTCACCATAGTTGCTCAGTTGTTAACTTGTAAAATTATTTGTTCTGAATAGCAAGTATCTGTTCCTCATCTGGAAACTAAATGCAAAGCAGTATTATCTACAGAACATGAGCCTGAATTTTACGTAGCTCATGTAGACACTGTTTACTCAGCAAAGATTAAACTATACTGGATGTCACCAAAAGTCTAAGTGATCAGACAACCTCATATTTCTAGATCACAAAATGCCGAAACTAAACAAACAAAGGAGCTGCAGCTCCCATTTGCTTCGACGGTGAACTTGAATAACTAAAAGCTGCACTACATCAAAAAGCTCAAATCCATCATTTTTTGATTGCTTTGGCCAACATCTTGATTTTATCCAGGCTGAGCTTCCCTCAGCTTGGAGGTTAAATGCAGATGCCCATGCTACCTTCTACTTTCTCAGAGAAAATAGAAGTGCTGCTGGCAGTCAAGCTGGTTTTACACTGAACAACCTGTGGGAAAAGGGAAAAGGGAAAAGGGAAAAGGGAAAAGGGAAAAGAAAAAGAAGCTGGGACATTCTTACATAACCAGTCTTCGAAAAAAATGTTATAAAATTCTTAATTCATGCAACAAAAAATAGGGTTTAAAGAGTAGGTACTGTGTAACTTTAATAAGTTATTGTCTCTGCCCATAACCAGCAAATGGCTGAAAATATATTTTTATTTTCCTAACAATGGATATTGGAATCCATTTAAAAATTTAAGGAAAATCATTAAGCTTTCATTTGATAACAGAGGAGTTGTAGAGAGTAACTGCCTAACCAGAAGCAAACAACAGAAAATAATCAAGTAAGCAGGAAAATTTAACTATTACTAGACAGTTTAGATATTAGCTTTTGCTACATCAGGTTGGAAGTTTTATTAATTTAGTGTGCTGGCACAATTAGTGACTCTGGGATAAATGTTACATGGTAACAGACACTGCAGCCTCAGCACACTCCCATTGAAGATGCAATACAAGTCTTTTTTTTTTTTTTTTTAATTCCCCAAAAATATCTGATTTTATTTATTAAATAGCATTTTTCCTTGTTTGTTAGGTGAATATTTTAAAATCAGATTTTTATATGATCTGTTTTCAATCTCTTTGTAATTAAAGGATTTACCTAAGAAAATTAACAAAGCACTTGTCTGTGCACAAAGCTGCAATCAATGCAAAATATGCAACATAAAAATGCTACTTCCTACTGCTTTCCTACAGTTACCACCTACTTCCAACTTCTGGATAACTGATGTATTCATAATGTATGCAGCACATATAGAATAGCTTCCTGAATGCAGTAAGACAGGACATTTGATGCACTTCAACTGACAAAGCAAAAATTTCAGTGAGGCAAAAATGCATTTTCAGGCAACTTCTTCTATCCACGTGTCTGAAAATGTATTCCAAGATGTTTTGATCTATACTTTTCCCTACAGATAACAGCAGGGCTAACTGGCCTCTAGTTCCCCACACTGCATCTTTGGCCTTTTATGAAGATGGTACAGCACTTGCCTTTCCCTAGTCGCTGGGGACTAGGTCACCTCTGTTGCCTTTCAAGGATGACAGAGTGCACTTGCAAACTCACCCAGTGGCCTTTTTTCCCAGACTTCAGGGTGATGAATAACTCATTTCTCACAACCACCTTTACACAAACTACTGTGCACACAGCCAAATGTTTTGGCAACTTCTCCATATGCTGTCTTTGAGCTAATTATTTTCCCAAATCTGAAATTTATAAATCATGCTGGTATATGCACAACTGGCATCATATTTCTAAAATTCAATTCTTACACAAGTAGAATTTGAATTGTAAATATCTAGATTCAGTGACCACACTGATGAAAGTGAATACAATGTGAGCTACGTGAACACAGAAATGAAGAGCAAAACAGGACAAGGCAGTGCAAGTACTTTGCCCCTTTACAAACCTCACTCAAGGAAATTAAACTGTAACAGAAATCAAAACCATCCTGAAACACTTTGAAAGAAGTATGAGAGTAGATTCAAAATAGAAGAAGAGAAAGCATTTACCTACTCAAGATAAACCATTTCATATTTGCAACCACTTGTTTGAGCTTAATTCTAAAGAATGCTATTTAATACAAAAAGCAAATTTATCTTATATTCTGTGGCTATACTGGATGTCCAGTAACTTTAATACTACTGTCTTCTCTCTAGTAGAAATGTATGGAATACATGGAGACAATAGGACTATCGCACTAAAAAAAATAGAAAATATAGTACATCTATTCTAAGTTTGTCTGACATAAGTCATTTGATCCCTGAAAATCTCATCACAGATGAGAACGAGTATGTTAAACCAAGAGTTATATATTGTAAATAAAACATATAAAGCTGTTCTGCTGAACAGGTGACTAAGTTTCTGGGGTTTGGGGTTTTGATTCTACTTTTTTTTATTACTACCTTTTCTTTTCACTGTAGGGTACTTTGGGAAGACTTACAAGGTTCTGTGAAATCTGATGATCTACTGTGAAGATATGCCCTCAAAGGGAAACATTACAATTTGCAAGTTTATACATTTTTGGGCACATTTGTAGGCAAGGCAAATTGTTTCTGGATCTTCCCAGAGTGATTGAATTAAGCTTTCTACAACAAAATACAGCAGAAATAAGTTTTCTGCAGTGTCCCCAAACTGGACTATTTCAAAACCCACAGGGAGCTTTCTGCGTCAGAAAAACAAAAATTTTAAGCAAAGAATCCTACAAAATAAGCTTCAAATTCTCCTTTTAGATTTCTTAATTTCGTGGTGCAGTTCTGATCTCATATGGCTAAAAACAACACAGTGGGGGGGAATAAGCACGTGCACAGAATAATACCATCAGTTTCCAATACCCCAGCTCCTCCTGGGAAGGAATCTCCTTAATGCAAGAATAATTTTATTAGTATTAAGTTCCAGTACAGTTGTGTTCACAGGACTTTTCTGAAAGGCTCTACAGAACAGTGCTACACACCTACAAACTACATACCTGGCTTCAGAAACAGTAGCTTGTATCAGTATAACAGCCCAGGGATGTTTATCAGAAATCTTTTAGAAAGTTCTCCAGCTATACTGTTTCTGAGAAATTTAAAACAGAGCTCCAAAATGGACTGTTTTCATCATAAGGTGATGCCACCCAAGAAATGCAATGTCAGTCATGTTATCTCCTTTACCTGAACTTGAAGAAACGTAGTCTTCAACTGCTTGACGTACCTGAGGCTTCGCATATAGCAATGGAATGTTTTTAAAGGAGATACTAAAAGTGTCAGCAAATTGAAAGTAGAGTTCCCTGTAACTGCATTGAAAAAAAAGTTTCCCATCAATGCCAATAAGCTATATTAAAGATGCAGAAAACTGCTAGAATTAATGGAGTTTCAAATAATTTTGAGATGTAATTTTGAGAATAATTTTGAGATGTAAACAGAATGTTAAGACTTTCGCCTTTTGTTTTTTACAGTCTTCTCCATGTCTATCCGTGATTCTCTATATCATCTATATCAGCTTTGTCCTTCTGCCTTCTCTTCCCCTCCTCTTTTCCATCTCAAAAAGTATCTTTTTCAGCTTACTGGCTTCTGCTTTCTTTTTTCTACTTTCTAAATAGACATCATTGACAATCAAAGCATCTAGGTCACCCAGATTTACCTTGCTGCCCATATGCTTATATCCATATGAATACTCTGTGGGCACATACTCGATGACTACCTACCTCTCAAGTGTTTAAGCAAGTACTAAAGCTAAATGTTATGTACAGAATAGGTTAATAGAATGCTTAACCTCTGTCCTCCAGATTATTCTACTTGTTACATGGAGTAATCAATCTAAGCAAAGAAACTAAACCCAAAAATTAGACTACACATGAAGATGTATTGTGATGTAGTGGTTCAGTGCAAGATTTAGGGCCCATCGACAGACCTTGCTTGAAAAGTTTATGCAAAAAGCATTAGTGGTGGAGAGAGTAAGAGGTAGCAAAATGCAGAAAGGACTCAAATTAAAAAAAAAAGATGTTCTTAATAACCAAGAGTGAGGGAGGAATAAGATGCCAAAAAGTTAGCGGGAAACAAGCAGTCTTTTTGACAGAACAACTGGCATAGGTAAAGAACAAGTGTATATAAGAACATAACATGCAAACACTTATAATCCAAAACCCACTGTATCAACATCAGTGAGCCATACTAGTACATAAAACACAAGAAACATCACACACATTTGTGAAAATACTCTTCCAGCCACACAGGAGTGTCACCAACTACTCAGACATGTCAACACCTCTGGATAAGAGCTTTTTTAATGGCAATGACTCCATCCTGACAGTATGCATGGAAGAGGATCTTGTGAGAAGTTTGTACTGACCATCATTCTAAGGCAGACAGTAATTTAGTAATTTAATCTCATTTACGCAGTAAGATTTGAAGATGAAAATTAGGGGGTTTCATTTGATCACTAATGGTACTATCTTAACTCTGGGTTTGAACAGTGAATTCATTGTCTAAATTGATGAATGACTTTGAGTCAAGGTAAAACAAAGTATTTTGAAAAAAGAAATTATGGGCTACACTGAAACAGATGAAAATAACCATAAAAACATTCACAAACTATAATTGCATACCATCATCTATTGTTTTATGTAGAATTTTAATTAAAAGATTGTTTAATTCCCTCCTTTTCTCCTCCCAGAACCCAACTGTAGCAAATGACAGGAACCAGAAAAATTAGCCAATTTTTTGCTTTATTTTCATCATTTAGCAGGTAAGCCTCTTTATGCAGCACAAAAACATGGACTGAACGCAAAACTACTCATTTGTTCTCAAACCTCCCTACAGTACTTATGATTGCAGCTTTGGCACACTAATCAACTTAAATATATGAACAACTGCAGTAATGTGGCATGATGGACACATGAGGTATAGGAAAACTGAGCAGCAAACCAAATACCAACTAATTTCAAATACCCAATGTAACATCTTAAAAAATTACTTTCTTAGAAAAAGTAGAGCCTTTAAAAATCACATTCTATTCAGACCAATTGACTTGAATTGCAGTTAGAGGCATAAAATATTGCTAAGAATTTAGCATTATGTATTTTACAAAAGACAAACAAAATCAAAATGCGTAAATAATAGCCAACTACCCAGAGTGTACAAAGTGAATTTCATTCCCTGTAGTAACATGAAATTTCCTCAAATATAAATTAAGTGACTGCACAGTAGGGAAAGGCTTTTGAGAAAATGTTACACGTATCAAAGCAAGCCTCTGAAGCCATAAACACAGACATTCAGATGCCTGGGTTCTGGCCCAATTTTCCACAGCAAAAAGTTTCATCACAACAGATGAACAATTCTCTTTCAAGCCCTTGTTCCAAAGAGCAGAAGCATTAAAGTTCATAAGAATTCAACAGCAGGCTAATGGCAGGGAAATATTTCTGCCTAAGATGTTAAGAGTCAGTAATCAGAAGTCCTTCGGAACAAGTGTTAGACATCTTTAACAAAAGAACAAAGAACCTGCGCTATAATAAAAGACTCGTAAGCTTCTTTATCACTATAGCATGAAATCACTGTAAAAAAAAAAATAAAAATCAGGAAGCCTGCAGGCTCTCTGGTATAAACTGCTGTAATGGGCTTGGCTGGAAAGGAGTTCGTTTTGTTCACAGCAGCCTACACGGTGCCATGTTGTAGGTCTGTGACCAAAAGAGTGCTGACGAGGCAGCAGTGCTTTAGCTGCGCCTGAGCAGTGCTTCTGCAGCGTTAAAGCCTCTCACTCTGCCCCACACTCGGAAGAGGCTGGAGGTGGCCATGAGTCTGGGAGGGGACACTGCTGGGACAGCTGCCCCCCGCTACCCAAATGCATATTCCATACCATGTAATGTCACGTTTTTCTGAAGCAGCCATTCCTAGGGGACTGGACAGGCATCTGTCGGCTGGTGGTGGATGACTGCTTTTGCATCACTTGTTTCCACCCTCCGTAAGCAGCTAGAACAAGGGAATAACCAACCGGGCATCTAAACTCTCTGATGGCAACCCCAATATGCAGACTCTTTAGCTTGAGCTTTATTTCATTTGCTGCTGAAGACTGTTTTCTTTTGGGGGGAGAGGAGGAGGGTTATAACTGGAGACACTAACACAGTTTGTAAAAGGAGGTGTTTCTAGCCCAGATAAAACTTGGTAACTAGTTCATTTAGCACTCCATTAAGCAAGCAATCCATTCACGGAAATTAAATAAGTCACAAGAGTGAACTTGATGGGATTTTGTCAGTTTCTGTCACCTTAAAACATTACATCCATTGATGATTAAACCCACGGATATCAGCACTGCAGGGAACGTTCCAGGTATCACAGGAAAGCAGCCTGTTATCAAGGGCCTGAAGTTGCAAAAAAGGGACGTGATTTCTGTCGAGTTCATTTTAGTGCCACAGCAGAACACATGAAACAAAAGAAACTGCCAACAGTCTCTCTTTTCCAGGTCATGTGCATACCTGAAGTCCGTTATTTGAAAGGAGCCCACAAATAAATATGCCTATTGAGACCGCAGTGCTCTGAGATTATCAGAATCTTTGCAGTTGTGTTAAAAAGAATGAAAACCAGGCTCCAAGCACAGAATCACAGCATGGTTTAGGTTGGAAGGGGCTTTTACGATCATCTAGTCCAACCCCTCTGCCATAAGCAAGGACACCTTCCACCAGACCAGGTTGCTCCAAGCCCCATCCAGCCTGGCCTTGGACACTGCCAGGGATGGGGCATCCACAGCTTCTCTGGGCAACCTGTGCCAGAGCCTCACCGTCCTCATAGCAAATAATTTCTTCCTAATATCTAATCTAAATCTCCTCTCTTTTAGTTTAAAACCATTAATGAATAAGTAATAATAAAAATAAAATAATTACTTCACTTGCTCAGTGAAGTAGGAAAGAGATTGCAAGAATTTCTCACTTAGGAGGCTAAAATAAGATGATTGCCCAGCACATCTATTTGATATGATGTAAAATGTTCTGGACTGTTCAAGCTGTGTAGCAGGTGGTAGCTCTAAGATTCATCTTTGAGTTGAAAACTATGTTGGAGTCAGATACCACAGGTGCTTAATCTCTTTGCAACAGCACTTGGCACTGCAAATATTTCTACTACAAATGGAGAGAGGTACCTTTACCACTGCAACAAAGTATCTTGAAAACCTGAACGATTATTATCTTGGCAGGTCTTTAAAAAATAATGTACTAAATGTTTATAATAACTGGTAATTCACAGGTTAGTCCTCTGTCAGACTATTCACATGCAGGTACAAAGGAGTGCATGTATATCAGCATGGCTATTAACTACATGAAAACATACTTCAGTTGTACTAAGAGATTAAAGTAATTGGTCTAAACCCAAAAATTTTGTTCTATTGAACAGGATACTGAGCAGATAGGACAGGACATGTAGGTATTGTGATTCTCCTGAATCTTCTGCTTCTGTCCCCATCCTTAAACCTGTGTGTTGCCCAGATTTGTGTCACTTATGAGTTGGTATAATAGGGTGAGATTATAAGTGGACCCACTGGAGGTACAGGAACCCATCTGGTTAATGCAAGGTTTACTGAAAGGGGAAGTCGCAAGTTAAGGTTATCTTATCCCCCCACCCCTCTGTACTACATCTGCTTTCTTGTGTGGTAACTTCAGGTTATTGGGTAATGTGCTGAAGCTAATTGATGACTAAAGTACATTTTAGAGGCTCAGAGTTAGTGTGCATGTCTACTAAAAGGTGTCCAAAACTTTAATCCTGAGTTTATGATGTAATACGTTTTTGTTCATTTGACTCAATAATGCACTCGGTGCCCTCTAACATCCAATTTTGTCTTTGATTTCTTGTATAAATACCTTATTAGTCTTTGTTTTCTTAGCTCATAATTGAGGCACAGCTGTTTACATGTTAAGTAGAGAAATTGTGTGCCTAATGTTAAGTCTTCCGTGGGTTGGAACAAAACTATAGTAGCATGGGATTGCCTACAGCGGCATTGTTTTTGCTGGCAATTGCTCTAGCTTAATGGTGACTTGGTGACCTTGTACTTCCAATTTCTTTTCGGTTTAAGTACACCATGATTTTAATTGAGTTTCCTAGTGTAGAAAGAGATGGAAACTAGCAACCTGATTTAAATAGAGTATGATGAGACAAAAACACAAATGCAACTTCTGCCCTGGAAGCTAATGCAAATGGGTGTTGTCCAACTAAATGAAATGCATCAATTTACAAGTTCATCTTAATTATGGTTTATCCGCTTCACTTTTTTTCTTTAGTGACTGTGAGAACTTGTTCTGAGTACTTGAAGTAATAATCTCAACAACGATTTGTCTTGCAATCCTAGGCTACTGTAGTGGCTTAGCGTCTTCTGACCTTACTCCAACCCAGCCATATTCAGTGTAATGGACTAGTCCTTGTTAGTTAATGGCTCTTTGGCCTGTTACTATTCAGCACAGTATGTTGCCTTTCTGAGCATCCTAAAAAGTAAAGAAATAGTAGGGTCTACCATTTTCCAGGGATAGAACTGTGATTGATTTCATTGTATGATAGTTAGTACTGCTAAGTCATGTCCTTTTTAAACATAGCAAGGTGGAAACTGTAAAATTGATCTAGCATACTTGCCTATTGCAAATTATTTCTTATAGAAATATTACAGATGCATTGCTGTTGAATGTAGAGAGGTATAATGAAATATAACTCTGCACACTGTGGTTTGACTCTATGACCTCTTTATGAAATTTATGCCTCTAGAGTTTTGTACATAGGGTTTGGATTCTGCTTGTCCTCATGACTAGAAATTTAAATTTCTCCTAATGCATCTATGCTGACTCTACTGAGAGTAGTAAATAAAACCACATGGATGAGTGATTTCAGTAAACTCAAACTAATAATTAATATACGTTGAGGGAGACTTAACTTGAAAATCTGTATCGTAAAGTCTCCTTAACTGATGAATACTTCTATTCATCAAGAACTACCATTTTAAAGAGTCTCGGCAGGAAATCCATTATGATATATGCCTCAACACAGAACTGGAGTTCTGATTTGAATGAAAGCAAAGAAGGCGTTCAGACTTGTAAGAAAAGGTTTAGAGAAATTTTGCAGCTCAACTTGCACAGGATTGTCAAGTCAGATTATTATTTTTTTTTTCCTGTGGGCAGCTTCCTGTTTAAAATACAAGATTTAAAGCATGTTCTTGTAATAGTCTACTTCCCTTTTTATTGTTTGTAGTGATGAGAGTATGTTCATCTGTATTTTTCTTTTAAGGTCAAGACTTCACTAGTTCACTTGAATTGAGGCTTTTTTTAATCAACCTTGGAGGTGCAGTAGATTTGACTTTGTTTCAAGTCGGTTGTGGCCAACACTCAGTTTGGCTAGTTTTATTGACATAGTTGGAGTTTATTTAAATATGCAAGGGGGAAAAAAGGAAACCTACAGCAAAATTCCAAGTAAAAAAAAATAAAATTCAGTAGCTTGTGTCTTTCTCCAAATGTGACTGAGTTAAAACAACTGTTCTATCAGTTTGTAGGTAAATTTTCAGTCAGTAAGCTCCCCTTGATAGGGACTGTAGGTCTGCTTGCCGTTTTGTGCAGGAGATTCCAGTCTTGCTGTGCTCAGAATGCATAAAATCAATTATTTTGAAATGTGTGAATACAAATTAAGTTTCATTGGTAGTGTTTCTTTTCCTTAAATTGATAGTCTGTCTTAGGCATATTTCAACAAAATAAGATATTTAAATGTAAGAACTTGGCAACAAATACTGAATGTAAATTTTGAGTCAGACTGATGAACTGGATGAGAAAGTTCCTGGCTAAGCACTTGGAACTAGTTAGTGGTTGAGGTAAATTGACTTTTGACAGTTTTTTTTTTAATGCACATGGAGAAAAATACTCTCTGGCTTCCGTTTTGGCCATGTAATTCATAGTTTAAAATGTAGAGGAAGGTATTGATATTTTTCTTGGGTCTTCTTCCTTCCTTTTTTTGGGGTGGTGGTGGTTGGGGGTGTGGATATCTGTACGTTTCATACTGGAATGGATCAGAAGGAGTGGATTTGAGATGAAGGTATCCAGAAATGGGCAATTTAATTCATAAATCCCTAATTGCAGGTAACTATCTAGAGACCAATTTTAGTTACTTTTTGCTTGTAAATGCATCTGAAGTAGTCCACGAGATTTTTTTTTTTTTTATTAATGGATATTTTTTTTCTAGCAAATACAACTTAATATATTTTATTCTTCATAGATGTTGTTCAGATGTCTTTGTTTCTGTTCAAGGATAAAGATATTTTTATCTCTTTTTGACATCAAGTAAAATTATTCAGTCTTCACAGAATTGTTTAAATAAATGGATATGGGATTATAGATACAGGTATATGGTAGACTACTTACAATAATTAAGTAATTGGGTACTTGAAACTGTCATGTTTCAAACGGACATGTCAGCTTACTGACAAAGGGAATTTTCTTTCTTGGAGGAGCACAAGTACAAAGTAAGATTTCTCCATAGGCACAAAATCCTCTTTAAACTGTGAAAATATTTGTGAGTTAAACTGGTTCACTTAGCTTTTATCATCTAGGTTATATTGCAGTATGAATGTTTATAGTAGATACTAAAATCTTTGACCTTTCATTATGTAGTAAATTATTCTGGAATTGTTTTTATGACCCTTCCCAAGTCAGAGTTTTGTGTAGATGAACTCGAGCTTGCAGTTTAATGCAGTATAAGATGGGAAATGTAAAATGAGAACACACAAATGTGATGAGGAAGTTGTATTAGTCATAATTTTTCTTTAAAAAAGGGATTGCCAGATTATGAGACAAACTGGTGTAACTTCTAAAAAATTATCAGCTTATTGCCTGTGTAGCACTGGTATATATGTGGCATAGTCAGTTTATCTTCTTCCTTCGCATATTGGGAATAAATTATTTTACTTGGCAAATTTAAAGTTTTTTTCCTAATGGGCAGAACTATATGGGTAGATTTTAGTTCTTTAATGCTCTAAAAACTTGATGTAGTTTTAATTGATAAAAATTACCATGCTGTATTATATTACCATGCAGTTCTACTGGGAAGAAGTACAACTGCAGTAAATGGTTCAGCTCTTGCTTGTGTAGGTAAGGAAAAACATATCATAGAATCATACAACAGTTTGGGTTGGAAGGGACTTAAAGATCATCTAGTTCCAGCCCCTTGCCATGGGCAGGGACACCTTCCACTGGACCAGGTTGCTCCAAGCCCCATCCAGCCTGGCCTTGGACACTGCCAGGGATGGGGCATCCACAGCTTCTCTGGGCAACCTGTTCTAGTGCCTCACCACCACAGCACTGCAGCGTATATGGTTGTGGAGAATGTTGTTAACTGTGGTGGAAACCCATGAAACAGTTCTGCTAGCCTGTGATCAGTGTTTCCTCATGTTGTTTTCTTTCCTGTTATGCCAGAAAGCAAAATTTGTTGGAAACTTACAAATTGTATTTGCCTCTTCTTACTGGGACCATGGAATATCATAGTGTCAGTCTCCTGTCAGAAAGGGATAATTCTCTTTTTTTCAAAAAATGTATTTTCCTGTAATGCTAGGATAGAGAGGATTTTATGTGCCATATAGCCATGAGTGTAACAGTTCGCAGTGGGTTCCTACTTCAAGTACCCCTGCTTTTACTCATTTCAGGTTGAAAGATAAGTCCTTTCTTTTCTTTTAATGCAAAAATCAGGAGATCCAGACAGGAGGACTTGGCTGGGTAAATTCTAAAATAAGAAATGCCTAATGCTGTTCCTTTTTAAAGACTGATACATTTGACATTTTGGGAAGAAAGCACAGCTCAGGAAAGGAACAGGCTAACCAGAAAACAAGTGTGAGGCTGAGTGGTATAGATGAGGGAAGTGTTCATTACTCTTTCTCTAGAACATTGGTTATAATGGATAGCTAAGTAAGGGGCCACGAAGCTCTGCAAGACCTTGAATGCAATAAGGAAATGTCACAATCAAAATGTTTCAAGGTTTTTCACACCATCCTAAACTTGATATTTATGCTCTGCAAGGTTTTCAACCTGACCTCTTTATACATCCCGGAACTTAAAGCTATGTAGTTTTTCCTTCATTGTAGGACTTGCTGTTGTTCTCATGTCCAGAAACAGCAATTTTCCTCCTGCCCCCACCCCACCCCCAATCACCTTCATAAACAGAGGCACATCCTCTTAATGAATCCTTATATATGGCTAGAAGAGTTGAAAATTAAAGTTAGACCCTGTAAAGGTAGTAGGCTTCTCTTGTGCCAGAGTCTTTGCCTACCATCACCATAGCTGCTGTTAATGGTGGAGTGGAACTATTGGAAACAAAAAAAAAAAAAAAAAAAAGCAAGATATAACAAAAAGCTGTTTGTACAAGGTCATAGCTTGGCACAGTAGATTAAGCCATAAGTGTCTAGAGAAACTTGATTCCCTGCTCCGACGTAAAAATAATCTTTTTAAAAATGGTTTGCCAGACATACTTGCACTGATTCTTGGTTCTTTCCAATATGAGCTGGAAGAAAGTTAGTATTATTGATGCTGAGATCAAAGTAATTTCTCAGTTAATAGAATTCAGCAAGAATTAATTGCTCCTGTAAGATGACTTTATCTTAGCTACGTGCCTGCTAAATATTTGTCTCTAAAAAAGTGAACCAGAACTGTGTTTTTTTCCTGTATTTTTAGATGTAACTCTTTTATTCCTTGTTCCCTCTTGTGATGAAATGAAACCTGGCATTGACAAAGATGACAGGGAGTGCTAATTGATACAGAACTCTGTATTGGAAGAGCTACTACCTTACACTTCAGTGCCCCGGAGAGTTCTTGGCAGATAGCTTTTTAGCCTTAAATCAGAATATTAGGGAAGGGATGAAAAGTGACCCTGAGATAATAAGGACAGGCTGAAACTTTCCAAGCTCTTTCTCCCTCTCTCATGCAGTGTCCCTAGGGAATTCTGCATGCCTCATCAGAACTTTTGCAGTCCATTATGCCTCCTGAAAACAAGTCTTCCAGCAAAACAGCTTGAACAGCAGGGATGGGCTGCAGTTTTCTGAACTACAGCTGTCTCCTTAAGTGGGATTACTTTGCTGAGTGGTCACGAAGAATGTGTTCTCCCCCTGGAATGTTTTCCTTGTGGGCACACTGTCTCTGGAAGAGGAATTCTCTCCTCTGCTGAGAAGGCATGTACTGTACACGCACTAATGAGAAACAACAGTTGCAGAAAGTGTATTATGCAGGATTGTAAACTTTGAATATTTATTCAAAGTGAATGGGGTTGGGTGGCAGCCAGCCTAGCTTTGTCATGCTAAAGACTGGACTTGAAATCAACAGAAGGCTACCCTCCCCCTCCCTAAACCAGTGTTTGGTGTGTTTAAACAATGTGCACAGGCTTCATAGAGCTGATTAACTTTATTGGTGCCATGTTACATGGTAATGTGTCTTTGTGTCTCACTGAACTGAGAAGGTGTAATTAAAATAGGGTCACACATACCCTCCCTAGCATTAACTTGGGGAAGCAATGTCTGGCCATAGTTGCCCATAACCTGCACCGGTTAATTTCTTTACAGTGCGCAGTGCAGTTACCCAGGATCATTTTTGTGCTTGTGTATAGCCTGTGGTGAAGGCTGCACTATGCCATTTTCACACTTTACTACCCAAGACTAGCCTCTTCAGCTTGGCATTAATTTACGTTGCTTCTACATGTGCTGTGCTTGTACATTTTGTTCTCCCAATCTTGCCGTTCATTTGAACCCAGTGGAGAGAAAAGGTGAGTACGAAGTGGCATGTAAGGACAGTGTTACTACTTGTATGTGGCTTTGTGGCCTTTGCAGTTTGCTGTGGAAAGTCTCAGTTTCACAGAGCAAACCTCCTTTGTCAGCTGTTACAGTAGAATATACAAGTGCTGCTTCACACGTACTGGGAAGTGGTGCCTGACAGCTGATGAGAGCTGGACATGCAGAAACTGAGAAACATTTATTCCATGTTCCTTGTGCTGAGGATGCATGCTAGGTACCTTTAGGCCACCTGGAAGATACAGAATTTCCTTCAACATGTTTTATGTGTCTTACATGTAGTCTGGTTGGTAGATTACTTTTGTGTAATACAGGTATCATTTACACATTAGAGTCCTTCTTGATTCTTGGAGCCCTGTGCATACAGAGAGGGCACTTTAGTGCTCTCTCTACCTTGAGTTTAACTTACAGTAGTAAACATGGTATCTGGCAAGTCTGGGCAGCACTACAGTCAAACTGAATATGCAACAATAATTGCCAGCAATCTGCATTCCAGTTGTGAAATAAATCTTTCAACAATGTATTTTGTACATCAGCCTGTGACTAGAGAGGAAAGCAGTGAACTACAGTAAGCCTAACAGCAATCATTATGAATCCCAAATAAAGCTGAACTAGAAGAAATGAGTCTGTGTGGCAGCAGTGTGTTCTGAACAAAAAGGGTGAGTGTAGCTGAATACCTTCAGCTCCGGGGGGGGGGCTATCTGTTGGGGGAGTATTAATTGCAAACTCGTGTACTTGACTGGTGGTTGTATTCTCTAGTGGAATAACTGAAATTCATGATTCTTCCATTCAGTGTGAAGCATCAGGTACTGGTGTGTCATAATGTACTGAACCTGAGAAACAAGCAGCTACAACCAGTCCATCAGTCCAGCTTCCTGCCAGCCTTTCCCCTGCCATTTCTCCCTTTCCCCCTCCCCCACCCCCCCGGGATTAATTTCTCACCCTTAGTGATTCAGACTTCAGTTTTTATATAGGTGTCAGAAGTTGGAGCAGTTTGTGCTAACAAACTTTGCAGTTTTCTTTCCCATAAATATCCTGGCACATGGTGCTGTGAAGTGTCAGCATAGTATGTCCTAAACAGATGAGATCTGAAGAGTTTGTTAGTGAATACAAGGGAATTGTAGCAAGTTTTTTTTTGGTGGGTTAGGTTTTTGGGTTTTAATGTTGTCAGTTCACGGTCACTGTAGGCATTCTGGCCGCTAAAGTCTACTTACTGTGCTTTCTAGCTGTGCTTAATGCAACTGTTTCTGTAGATTTGATGAACTGTATTCAGCTGGCTGGGGAAAGTGAAATAGTTGAGTTTGCAAATATAATGCAAGTATTAGCTTCAGATTGTACACTTAACAAGGATTCCCATCATAGGAAAGTTACTGACCAGATTTAGTTTGAATCATTAGCTTATTCCCAAAGTCAGATTATTTTTTAAATGCTGGGTATTAACAAAGAATCAAGTTTCTTCACTGAGGACAATTTAGTTGTAACTGAAATGGGACTGTAAGTGACTGGTAGTGCTAGTGTAAAAGTAGTTTCTAGTGTAAAAGTCTTGTCTTGCCTGTAGAAATGGTGCGTGTTCCTATTGGCCTGTGAAAGGCCTTTTGGCTTGTGTTGCCTTCTCTCACCACTTGCTAAAGGTAAGCCACTTTGGAAAATGGCATGAGAATTGTGTCCCAGAAATACTCTTAAAATGTGAACTGTTTGAACAAAGGGAAATTAACTTAGTCTTAATGTGTATGCTATTTTCATTCTTTTTGTCACCCTGATCTTTATGGCAGTTCCTCTTGCACTGCTAGTGTAAAACCCACTAGACAAACCATGTGGGGGGATCATTTCATGTGAAATCACAGAAAGTTTTTATAACAGTGCCTTACTGGTGGATATGAAGCAGAAGAAAACTTTATCGACATATGTCCCCTTTCATGCAGGCTCAGTCTTATAGTGAAGTTCTGAAATGGTGATCTGAAACAGCAGGTATACAGTACACATATCTGGCTATTTTATGTACTCTATAGCCCAGTATTTCACAGACTTCTCATAATTCATTAAAGTAGGGAAATGGTTTGATTAAAGCAGTCTATTCCAATTTAATAATGCATTTTTGCTAATAATGAGCCTGAAGCCTAAAAAGAACAGTGTGGAGATCTTTACTGTTTTAATGGCGGTTCAGATAACTCAGAACTAGAAGTGCTTTCTCTGCCTAGCTAGTGCTCTAATACTTGTTATTAAGTGTGATGCTTCAACTGTTGCCATTAATGCTGTTCTGAATATTTTAATTCTATTTCTACTTCAGCCCTTAGCTCGATAGTTTGGCGTAGCCCAAACTCAACTTATTGAGCAGTGGCTCAGTCCTAGAAGCAATTCTGTGGCTGCTGACAGAATAAACATGGGGGGGGGTGTTAAAGCAAATATTTCTGGAAAATTATAAACAGATAATGTTCTATGCTTTTAGCAGTTGCAAAACACTGTAATTGAAAGGAAGGGACCTTATAGCACAGTCAGCTTTTAGGCTTTTCCAATCCAGACAAGGTGTTTGTGTCCAGGGTTTTGGGAAGCACTTGATGCTTTAAGTAGGGAGAGGAGTGTGCAAAGTGGCTCATAATTCAAGCCTTAAGGGTATGAAATTGTAGGAGGCTAAGGCAAACTTCTGTCCATATGATTGTATTCAGATGAGGGTTGGGGTAATTCTGCCTAGTTCAAAGGGAATATACAGCATCCTAACTCAAAGCCAGTGTTTAATTCATTAGCTTCAAAAGAGTCTGCAGGGAAGTATGTATGTAAAGTGTTCTTGGAATTCTTTTTAAGGTTGGACTGCATATTAATATCTTGGTCACATTCTGTTCATGACTGTAGAGATTGCCTTGCCTTCACCTCTAACTATATGGCATCTCTGTGGCAACTATGTAGTTAAATGGCAAAAGAGTGTCTTTTGGTGCCTGAAATAATGGAAAACAAGCAATGTTTGACCAGCCTGTTCCTCAGACTGCTGTGAACCACAAAAAGGGAGCATACTGGGTTAACAGGGAAGTGACTGCAGTATTTCATTTTTGGAAACAATACTAGGAAGGAGGCATTTAAAATCAAAACAAGGATGGTGTGTCTTCCTTCTCTATTTTCTGGTCATCTTACCTATAGACTGGTGTTGCATCAAAAAGAATATTGTTAACGGTATTCTCATCTGACAGTTACACTATAGTCATGTAAAGATAAATGTCCTTACCTCACATAATTATCTACACCCAAAATGCAAACTACTAGGCAAACAAATTGGTTCCTAATTTGTTTCTAAAATGGTCATGACTTGCATTTGTTTGGAGTTGCTGTAAGGCTGCAAGAGCTTACTGGGCTTACTTCCTTGACCACTTAAGGGGTTTTTAGAAATGCCCAGTGACATGCAACATAAGCTAGGAAGATAAGTTTTGGAGGCTGAGAGATGGAACTTGCTGAATCTGATTCCTCTGGTACTGTACTTGTGGAGAAGGCAAATTAATGGTTGGTTTGTGGTATTGCTAGTTTAGAGGCCCTGTGGGTTAGAACTCAGCCTCGAGAATAGCACTAATACCATGTTATCTTGATCCTCCAGCTTTTTAGTTCTAGTACCTGATGATTCTGTTCTGGAGAGTATGGAGACTAGTTCGAGACGGCAGCAGCACACAGCCCTATTATCACCATGCAACAGAGTAATTTTCAAGTCTGTTTAAAATTTGAGATGCAGACCATCCTTGAATCTCCTCACTATTTGGTAGTACTGGCATAAAAAACTTAGTGTTTGAGATTTTAGAATAGCTATGTTAGGCTATTTCTCTTCTTACTGTAAAAGTTGTTGTTTTCAGCCCTGGGAAAAAAAAGGGATAGATACTATAGAATGATCCCTTACTGGCTGAAGAATGCAGTCTTGCTATATGCAAGGTAATTCAGGGTTCTCCTCCTACGAGGCACTTAACCTCTCTGCAGCTGTCATCTTTCCTTAGTTCTCTTCAGATCTAGAACTGGCTGGGGATACCCCTTGAAAGATTTCTTGTGGTCTTAGGTAAGTATTTCTTATCCAAAAAGAGTTAGTCTTTATCCCAGAATAAATTTCCAAGGTGGATTGAATGCATGTACTCTTAACAGTAAGGAAGTGAGGAATACGTTTCACTGTAATGTAGGACACTTCAGATGGCTGGTTACTTAGGATTCCTCAGGAAATGATGAAACTGAATTTAGCTGAAGCATACTGCCTCTGTGTCCTGCCTGATTATAGCCAAAAAAGGCAACTGGTTAGATTCTGGGAGTTGCATAGGCAGGAAACTGTAATGGAGGGCAGAGCACAGCTGTTGCCTTGCCAAACCTGATACAGCTCTGGACACAATTGAATATTCTTTCCCCTCTCTTCCCTGCACATCTTTTTTTTTTTAACTCTTTGACCACAACCTGCAGATGCTATGCTGCAGTGTCATGGAATCGCAGTATCTTTTGTTGAATTGTTAGTCTTCTCTATTTCCTACATATTCTGTCAGGCTAGCTGTTGTAGCGTGATCTTGGAGCTCTCTTGACAGCTCAAGTTTTTCATGTCAGCCTTTTGATTACTACATCTTATCTGCAACAAATCTCTTCATTGTGTACCCATTAAAATCTGGATTTTCAATAAAAATATGAAAAGCTAGGGAGGAGGAATTGCTCTGAGAATCACCATTGCAGTGATTGAGGTGGAAGTGTCAGCAACCCTGTGGGGAAGGAAAGGTGAGGTAAAGTGTGGCATAGCTGCTTGGCATATCCTGTAAGGCTTAAGGCAAAGATTTTGTACTCAAGCTGAAGGAAATTATTATTTATAGAGTAATTTTTTCTTTGTTAGCTAAAGAATTTTTGACTGTGAATATACAGCTATCCATACAGTCTCTGGCTCAAAGTTGCGTACCACCTACAGTGATAGATTTGTTGAAAGGAATTTCCCTACATGCTTACAAATTAATGGTGTGGGCATTTGTGCTCATCGTTATTATAGCTGATGTTTTTCTGGCTTCATTCACTGCTTGCTAATGCTGGGACTCATCAACTATTGTTGCTCTCAGGCATATTTTGTAAGTTGAACTGCTTCTGTCCTGCTCTCAGTACGATTTTGTCTGTGGTATCTATAGTCAGACCTCACCCATTTGATTTGCAGGCTGGTTTGTAAATACGAGTATGTGCTGTAGAAAAGTTATCCCTGTAGATCCTGACAACCTTCCCTGATGTGAATATTGATGTTTTAATTTCCTGTTCTTTTGGTGGTAGAGAGCTCTAGCTTCTATGCAAGTTATGAAAAAAATATATTGAGGACACTGGTATCTTTGTGAGGAAGGATCCAAGAAGTAATGTTTATGGGACCTTGTAAAGAGGCTGCTGTTACGTGGTTAATGAGCCTTGACGTATGCAGTCCTTTCTTCTGATTGAAAGGATTTCTGAATGGCACCAATAAAATTGCTGCCTTATAAACTGGAAAATCCCTGGCAGTAGTGTTATGGTTTTGATGAAACACTAAATCTAGGGTGCCATTTTCGGAGCATACTGCCTAAATCTCCCTTTTGAGGAGTGGTACTTTCTCCTCTGCCTGACCATAGCTTTATAGAAGTATCCCAATAGAGGATTTTTGGCTATTAAATTTCCTGACCACCGGTTTATTCTGTTAGTGTCTTCTTGGAGGTATTTTGCTACTGACTGTTGTCTAGAAAAAAAGATTCAGACTGGTGGGCTGGATGATGTTACTAAGCTGGTGATAGAAAATATCTGATGTTGGTCTTAACTGGTGTCTTCATTATTGATGATGTCTTTTAGAAGCAGAGCATGTCTCATATATTGCCTGGTCTGGTATATGGCATTTGGAAGAAGTTGTGGTATTTGATTCATAGCTTATCAGAACAAGAAGACAGGAGGTAAAAGTGTTGATTAAACAGTTATGATTATATTTCTGAGCTAATATCTCTACTAAGTAGAGCAGTGAAGAGCTAATCTTGACCTGAACGTTACTGACATAGCATCTGATACTATGGGTATTGGCGCATCTTACAAAGTGTTTGATGCTTGCCACTTCAATGTGTTTTCTCTTTTCTGCCAAATAACATCTTCCAAATACTTAACGGTCAGTGTGTGTTGGATTATAATTTTGGTTTGTTGTTTGTTTTTTTTTTTTAACTGCTTGCTAGTTTGGTTTTTTTCATCCTCTTGGCAAGCAAAACCTTGACCTTATTGGAAGTTTGACAACTTACCAGTGCTTACTGACATGAAACTAAATGAGGAGGAGGCATGCTGTGATGACCAGGGACTCGGAGTACTTAGTGTGTGCCTGTCTGCCTTTAGGAATTTTCAAGGCAACTTGAAGCTTTAATCTCTCCCCCACTTCTTTTTGCAGGTCCCCAATTCTAAAACACCATGTCGCAAAGAGATGCAGATAAGTACCTTTATGTGGACAAAAACATCATTAATAACCCTCTGACTCAGGCTGACTGGGCAGCTAAGAAGTTGGTATGGGTTCCCTCAGAGAAGAATGGGTTTGAGGCAGCTAGCCTGAAGGAAGAAGTAGGAGATGAAGCCATCGTGGAACTGGCAGAGAATGGGAAGAAAGTGAAAGTAAATAAGGATGACATCCAGAAGATGAACCCCCCCAAATTCTCTAAAGTGGAAGATATGGCGGAGCTGACATGCCTGAATGAGGCTTCTGTGCTTCACAACTTAAAGGAGAGATACTACTCAGGACTGATCTATGTAAGTAGTCTTGTCTGTTGAGGTGAGAGTTCTTGCTTACATAGTATGTGAACTTAGCGTAATCACTTTGCTTCTAAAATATGTATGTTAACCTTTCATTGCCCCTACATGCAACTCTCATGCGACTTAGCTTCTTCCTTCTACTTAAAATGTTTTCGCTAAACTATGCCAATCCCTCTCTAGTTCATGTTGAAACTTTCAAGGAATGCTGGGGTAAATTTGTCTTTAACATTTTAATGTCTTTGTTCGCAGGATATTTTGAATGCCATTTAACTTTTAGCAAGAAGTGAGAGCAGTTGGAAAGCGGTAAACAGGGAGTCTGATCTGAACTGAACCAAATAATAATAAAAACACAGTCCTAATATACCTAACATCTGAATTGCATTTTTCCATGTCTGGAGCTTCAGTGGGAAAGGATGCTAATGCCAAACATTTTGTGTTACAAAAATTCTAGATCTCAAGAGTGCCTTACTAGAGAAGGCACATATGTGCCTGCATGTGCTCACAGATAGGAAGTATTTCCTTTTCTTTCCACCAGAATGGACCAGAGTAGAGATTCCTGCTTCTTATTGCTGTGGACATGACAAAGATACCATTTATGGGACCAGCGGTCACACCCAATTAAGCATGCAGCAACTACTTCACTGAATACTAAAAGCAGTAAACAGGGAAAGGTGGGGAAGGAGAATTTGGAACCTTGACCTGGTTCTTCAGTTCCCTTCTGATTTTCTTCTTCATGTGGCCTCTGTTTAGCCAGCAGATGTTGGTCATGATAGCCTCTGCTTTATTAATACTCTGTAGGCATGGAATGAATGCTTAAATTCAGTGGTAATGTAAAATTTGGGTGCAGTAACTGGTTAAAACGTGAACTAGTGTTTCTTGGTTTATTTATTCTCAGACTAGCCTCTGCTTACAGAATTAAAATGGGACAGTCTGAGATGGAATCCTGAGTGATGTACAAAATGCTAGATGTTCAGTATTTTTAGGCACTATGAAATCTTCACAGTAGATTAGGCAATCTATTAAAATAAATTGTATGAAAGAATAAATTTAATATAAAACCATGTATATTAATACAGTCCTTGGAGAAAGTCTGTCTAGATTTCCCCTCCCCTGCATGTTGTGCTGCCAAACCCCAAAAGCTGCCTCTCTTGTCATATGGAGAAGACAATGTCAGTAAAAAATCTGTGCAGTATCTATTTGTATGTTTGGGGTTTTTTTTGGATGCTCTCTGCTTTATCATACCCATGGGGATATAGTCTTTTATGTAGTCATCTTATTTGGCAAACCATAGATGATCTCTTCTGCCCTGACAGGAACTGGTGGTATCTAAGACACTCGTAGCAGGAATTTACCCTAGCTATGCATCTTGAATAGAAACCTTTTGTGAACCTTCAAAGTTAAGGAGCATAAATACAAGCTAGGAACTCTGACTCTGGCTATTGCTGTGACCACTGCTCTTCTGAAGTGGCGTAAAGGCATATAGAAATTACCAGGGAACATCTGAAGGATGCAAAGCTGATATAAATTTAGTCTGACTCCCGCTGTCTAATGACAAAAAATTTGAGATGTAATGCAGTTGGAGATTGATGCAGTTAATTATTCTGTGTTGTCAATAGCCCCTTTGACTATTGGTCAAAATCTATTCTCAGAGGGAAGAATTTTGTTATTGAGATGAAATAGGATGTGCAAGATCATGTGTAACGTTTTTAGAACAGGAAAGATTGCTAGGTTATGTAATAAGTTGTTGAAAATAATTCAATGGCATCTTGAAGTCTGTTGCATGCTACGCAATGGACTGTTTCACATATCTTGCAAGGTATCCTCTGAAATTTCAAACGTAGTCTGTGACTGAAATAAATTGAGTTCTTCTAATTGGATTTTAAGAAGTATTAAAAAATCCACACACCCTTCACCCAAGTAGACCTAGCATAGTAATTCTTTATTACAGAATCTCATTCCTGCCAAAACTGTGTTTCTGTGCACTTGTGAAATGGACTGATCTTACCTGTCAGCAGTTCTTGGCAAGTCAGGAGATTAATGTGAAAGCTGAAAATACTTTCATTGGAGTGTCTGTTAGCTGATCATTAATCCTCTTGAAGAAAAAGAATACACGCAATGTATCTCTAGCAAAAATGTTTCTGGAAAGATCATAAACATAATTTAGTTCTGCTCTCATCCTTTCTTCTTTGCCAGCAGTGCTGTGTGTTTTTGTGGCATTTTTCTCCTTTTTTTTTTTTTAAACTTTATTTTTCTGTCTACCCATCCTCTAAAAAGGAAGGGGAAGTCTTGTGGCTGGTGCAGACAGACTTTGAGCGGGTAGTGTTAAACATTTCAAGAACTAAGAGCTTGAGTCTGACACCAATTTGCTGTTTGCATGTGCTGATTACTTCTGCACTGTGGTGACTTGACTGGCTTTCATATTAACCCTTTCTGTTCTTAATGCTTTGTCAGAAGATTTTTTTTTTTCCCAGCTTCTCTGTTGCTTAACTGAACTGCCTTTGTTTGTATTCAGTGTGAAACTCAAACCTCAACTTTACATGTTCCAGTTATTTCATTGAAGTTAACAATTGCTGGAAAATAAACTTTGTGATGTTATCAGCGTTGTGCCATGCTGCAGACTGTCCTTTCAGCTCTTCAGAGCTAGTTTAGCAGTTAGAAAAATAAAACTAGTTCCAGTTTGGCCTGTGTGTCACTTGAAATAGTTAGCAAAAGGTAATGCCAGAATTCTGTTTTGAGATAGTAATGTCTGAAACAAAGTACAGATTTCCAAGCCAGCTATGCTTATAATAGATTAGCCTTTCAACTGCAGCCTTGGTTTCAGTTCAGGGATTTATGTATATAAGTCTTTATTTGTACTTTAATAAGATGAAGATGACTCTTGTCTTTTCTGTGGTGGCAGCTTCTGCTCAATATAATGCAACTTACTTCCTATTTAAAACTCTTGTCAGTGTGCTTGGCCAGCAGGTGTGACATGATGGTCTTAGTCAGTTGCCTGTCCCAGCCATGATGAGTTGCCTCTCTTTATTAGACAAAAATATCACGTCACACATCTGTCTGAGGTCATTATACTGTAAGGAAAATTCCCATAGGTATTTCTCCTGGCAACCAGAATACTGGAAGAAGGTGATGGCTTCTTCCTGCATACCTGTTCCATGGCTTCATTGCTCTAATTGAAATTAATGTCTTCTATTTTCTAAATTGATGTGCTTATCTGTAAGACTGATTCCGTCCAGCTTCAGACCTTTACGCTATTCTTAACTGAAAAGCAACAATTCTAATTTGTCAGCAAACATGGCCATAAAAATTCAAATAAATACAGGCTAGAAAACGTTACATTTCTTGTGGAATACGGTACTTGCTATCACTTCTATTTTGCTCTCACTTCTTTCTAATCCCCCAAAAGCAGCAAACGGGCATTTAGCTTTATTAACACCTTCAAAGGAGAGAAAGGTTCAGTCTGTGGCATGAGGGCATGAGTTACAGTTTTGGGGGGGATGAACGGACACCAGGGGCTATATATAGGGCATCTTCTTTTGATTATTACATGCATGTTGCTGCTGCCGTGGGATTTGGGGCAAGATGATTGCTAATGCAGACAGTTGGAACTGGCAGCCTAGAGGGTTCTGTTCACTTGTTTTCTAGAATTCTGATAAAATTACAGCTTTTATTCTAACAGCTCAGTTGACTCCAATGTCATTTACTTCTGTACCAGAGTAAGTACTGTGATCATGCTACTCTTGAGTCTACTCCTTCTACCTCTTCATCCTACTCTGTCTTCCACTAGTGTAGTCAAAGGTCAGGAAAGCATAATCCAGTCTTTCAGCTGCTATTCTGTGCTGTAGAAATGCAGCCTGTCATGACAGAGAACTAAGGCTAAGGCAAAAGGAACTAGCATTGCCAAGTCAGTTTCTGCAAACTCCTTAAACTGTTCCTTCAAGCACTACCTCAAACTTAGCCTGACTGAATGTCTCACTGAAGCTTAGTTTCCTGGAACTTTAGAAGTCAACTCTAATAGTTTCCCACTTTGGAAAGAGATTTAGTATTCTCTGTAAGCTATTCAAATATTCTTCAAATATACATACATACATATATATATATATATATATATATATATTTATTTTTTTTTTTTTAAAAAAGTACATCTGGAAACGTATCCTGATGGTTTATACTGCGCTATGGAAAAGGAACCTTAAATACCAGTAAAAATTTTGCTTTCTGTAGGACATAGGATGAAGGCTGTATCTGAATCTGCTGCATATAAGAGTGGGCCAATTACTTAATGTTAAGCCAGCATATAAAAAATTTGGATATAAGACAACTGTGTAGTAGATGCTATTTTCACCCTTCTAATCACTGTAGTCTAATCCTTACCTTTATCTAGCTAAAGAGGCTAAATCTGATTAAGTACTCTCTGTGTTCATGGTGAAGAACTCTTCACCACTCAAACAACAGAAGAGATGGTAGCAAAAGAAATAAATTGCCAAATGTACTGTCTGCTGGTAGCATTGCAAATTCCTGTAGAAAGCTGTTATTCTCCAGATGTTTCAAAAAGCTGCCACTAAAATGGACAGGGAACTAGGGTAGCTCTAAAGTCTAGGAGCAAGGCTTGGAATGCTATTCTTAGAATATCTAGGAAGCCTCTGCACCTCCCCTTTGCAAGTAAAATGTTTGTTAGGGTTTTTTTCAGGTATTGAGATCTCAAAGATATTTTGTTTCCTTTTAAGAAGCTTAATATTTCCACTGGAAGTATTTGACTTCCATTAGAACTGTAAATTTTAACTCTGTGGAAACCCATTGAGAAATCAAGGTTTGCTGTCACACATCAATGATAGAACAGTTTGAGATGAATTAGAAGTGAACTTTGGCAAATCTTGCTGACTTTTTGAGCATGGGATACTTTGTAATTGTTTCCTATACTAACAAGTTCAGAACTGTATTACATTAATGACCTTACAGTTTTGAATCTAGTTCTAGTTATATGTTAGAAATCATATACGTTACATTATAAATCATGGAAGTGTTCAGGCTGGAAGAATCTTTAGGAGGCCATCTAATCCAGCCTCCTGTTCAGCGCAGGGTCAACACTGGATTCAGGCTAGTCCAGTGGCCTAGAAAACCTCTAAGGTGTTGTATACTGGTCTTATTTTTCTTTCAGTAACTATTTTGGCTTGAAGATTTATTATGTTGTAGCTGATCAGTTACCGGATAAATCCAAGAAATGAGGCAGAACATAATATGCATGTTTCTAGGAGCTGAGCACCTACCTCATATAATGACATGGACACTTGAATATAGGAACTCTGAAAGGAAGAAAAGCCGGTCCTAGTGGACAGTTAATTAACCAGGGAGCAGACCAGTTTGATATCAGTGTGACTAATCTGTCAGTTGATGCTCTGTGCGTACTTGGAAAGGTTGAGTACTAGTCAAATTGATATGATTTCAGCTGTAGCTCAGATTCTAATACTGCTTAACGAGAAGCATCCCACATGGCATCACTGGAAGAAACACTTAAAAAAGGACTGTTTTTTCCAAGTAAATACACTGCTAAAATGTGTAAGTGTGCAACATTTTTAATTTTTTTAATTGACTTTATTTTCTGGGGCATTTTTTTCCAGACCTACTCAGGCCTGTTCTGCGTGGTAATCAATCCTTACAAGAACCTGCCCATATACTCAGAAGAAATAGTGGAGATGTACAAAGGCAAAAAGAGACATGAGATGCCCCCTCATATCTATGCCATCACAGACACAGCCTACAGGAGTATGATGCAAGGTGAGTGCTGAGTGAGATAACAACTCTTGTTGAAATCACAAATCAAGGTTGCAGTCAAAACACTGTAGAACAACAATTCACTTCTATCAAAAGGCATTGTTGTCCCCTCTGTCCTTGCTTATAGACACCTCACATCTACTTGGTACCAGTATTTGTGTTCAGATGAATAGCTTTCTTCTGCTCTAGTGGATTGAAGAACCTTACAAAGAGTCTGGCAAGGGCTAAACTTGACATAAAGAACAGACTGCTGTGAATGCACCGGGTTCAGAGAAGCAGGCAAGGTGAACTGAGGTAGTGAACTTTCCCTCTCAGTGATGAGCCTATGGAACGATAGCTGTAGGTGGGCAAGTATGTGTATTGGTTGATAGAGGCTTTTAACAAAAGCATTTTAAAATCCAGCCTTACAGTCGGGTTGGGTGAAACAAGATTAGTCTAACATGCATTTCGAAGTGTGGTGGTCATTTTTATAGAACAGAAAGCGAGCAGATTGACCTTCCCCCCTTGCCCCGTATATACAAATGAGAAGGAAGGAACCATATATATTATCTGCTGCTTGTTTGTTACTTGAAGACTTTTAAACCTGGTGATCTGAATGTACTGTGTGTATCTCCCATTTTGAGAGGAGGTCTTTCACAGAGTTAAGTCTTGTGTTTGGGATGCTTGCAGAGTGTTCAGGTGTGGAGGTATTTTTTGCTTTTCTTCCTGTTTCTAGCTGGGTTATATGCAGAAGCATGTTTTGTAAGGTTTAAAGGATATAGTAGACAGTTTGATTTGGTGTGGCTTGTATGAACTTGATTACTCCTTTATTTTTTGATTAGCAATGATTAAGGTGTTTGTCTCTCCAAGGTCTTGTCATTGGCCTCACTTTTTTTGAACAAAGGCCAGATAAAATAAAATCATGCTTTGCAATTCTAATTACACCCAGTTTTAGAGTGCCCTCACTACCACTTGCAGCTCCAGGCATAGGAAGACTATAACAATGTTACTGCCAGAGTGAAAAGGGAGCAAGAAAAACCCCTTCCACTTTCATTGGTGGCTTTAAACAAATTTTATGTGTGAAGAGTGCTGAAAATGTTTGCTGAAGTGTGATGCCATGCAGAGCACATGGAAGAGCTAACATGATAGATCGATTAAGCTGTATTTGTAAAAGCCTTGAGTAGTGAGGGGTGAACAGTACAGATATGCTGCAGTGGACTGGTGGCAGGGTACCTATGGCAATTTGTTGAAGATGTTACAGGTCTTGAAGAAATACAGCTATGCTACTACTGATGTGTTACTGAAAGGAATGATGTATCCAGAGGAAAAAAACCTGTGAACCTGGACCTATACAGGACTTCACTTCCCTCAGACAAAGATTGAACCTGCTGTGAAAGACAAGGACAGATGTACCACCTATACTATATGTGGCAGCATAGTTGTCCATAACCTCTTATCACTGTTTTGCTTCCTTTATTATTTTCTTCTCTCCCTTGCCCACTCCTTATCAGCTCAGCTCCCAACATACATTTTTCTTAAACAAGCTGTTGACTTAACCCTACCAGACTTACTGTTCTGCAGAAAGAAATCTTTTCTATGTAGAATCAGAATGTTTCTTTGTCGTTTTTGTAAGGGGACTGGAAGAGTCCTTTTCCCTCTCTGGGCAAGTTAAACCATTTGGAACTGCAAGTGCATGCATCTTGTCCTTTACCCCCGCCAGATATATTTGTATGTGGCAGTAGGTATCTAGACAGCTGCAGTTCTGCAACAAGGGACAGGTAACCTTCCCTGGTCTGATGGTGGTTCAGAGCTAGTGGTTAATCTACATAGATATTTTCTTTCCTTTTGAAAAGAGAAGGTGTCTCAGTCCGACCACTTTAGCGATTGTCTAAAACTCAGAAGCCCCAGACTCAAATTGCTTTAGTGTACAAAGCTAAAGAATGGCAGCCTTGCCTCTGTTTACCTAGCATGGGAAAGTTGCTGTGAGCTCTGCTAGAGTGTTTACCTTTCCCAGAACAATTCTAGCTGTGCAATATTCTCAGCAGTTTTGACAGTCTAGAGTTTTATCCCAGCTCTTTGCTTGGTTTGAGATACCTTGTTGCTGACTTTTTGGAATGCTTGTTGGATGCAAGTATCATTCCCAGTTAGCTTTTGAACTAGCCTGCTTTGACCTGTTTAACTAGGTTTGGAAAAAAACTGCGTGTGTGTGTTGTTTCACATGTGTGTATGTGTGCTAGCAAGAACCATAGAGATTGTTTTAGGGTTATTTGCTGCCTTATTTCCTTATTGCAAAGGATAACAGTAGCATTCCAATGTCTGCTATGGGACTGAAGGCAAGTAGGCTGTTGCAGTCAGTGTCTCTGGTCCTGGTTAGTCTCTGGGGCAATGGAGAGCAACATTCCTATTTCAGTTTCTCAGTTTTGCTTAGTGGTGGGGGAGGCTTGGTGCAGCAGTCAGTGGTATGGCAGGAATCTGTACAGAGAATAGAAGATGAAAAAGTCCGGTGCTCCACATGAGCTGGAGGCATTTAGGATTAGGCTGCCTTCCCTAGGTTACTTTCAGAGTGCTGAAGACTGGAATCCTTCATGATCTGGAGAAGGATAGCCAGCTGTTGACTCTGACTTCTGTCAGCATGGGGCATAATTATCTCTTAAGCTGACAGAGTGGAAAAGCCTTGCATGTTAATTGATTTGGACTCTTGCATTAATTTTTTTTTTTGTCAATTTATGGCATTCTAATAAGCAGACTATTCAAAGGAATGTTCATCAGGAAAAGAACTGGGAAGGAAGAGGAAGATGAAAGCTTTATTCCAACCTCTGCTAATCCAGAAACTATTTAATTCTTTTCAGGCATCTATTCTGATGCACTATGGGTGAGCTTGGTCCTCTTTTTGTGTCTATCCTTGCTACTCCATTCACAAAAAGTGTCACGTGGCATTTATATATTAACCAAGAGGTTAAATTGCTTTTTGTTAAATTTCACCAGAAATATTCCCTTGGAGCAATAACATGGGAATGTGTTCAAAGTGAATTTGTTTTCTTTTTTCCTTCTTTCTCTGACCTAAGACATTAAGACTCAAAAATGAAATGAAAACGTTTTGCTGCATGGCACTTGGAGACACTTTGTGTGCTTCAAGAACAGAACTGTGAAAAAAGTGCAACATTTTCAGAGAAAACAACTATTTGTTTTAATGCTTCTGTTCCCTGGGTAACCTAGATGCCAGAAGCTTCAGGTCTGACTGCCTTCAGAATAATTACTTTTCTGGTGCTGATTGAAGCACAGTGCCTTCGAGTGGAGTGGTGTCTTGAGCAAACAAATCGTTATTCTAATGCAGCAGATGTACACTGAAGGGGAATGTTATTTACCTCAATTCATAGTCTTCAGAGGATCTCTTCAGGAAAACATATTTTAAAGCTGTTAAACACCTGCTTGTCTCCTTTGGAACACAGGGGAATTTTCTATGTGAAATACTTATTCATAGAAACTAGAAATTTCATTGGTATCCAGAGCATGATGGCTGTTTTAATGCCAGTGTCTGAAACTTCTGTAATGTTAGATCAGTATGGTTACCCAGGGCTGCAAAGCACGACTTGCTCAACTAAGGGATGGGTTATAGCACAGGGAATAGACAGCACATTGCTAACGAATGTACTCCCCATCTCCTTTCTCATCTAGTTTCTACACGTATTAGTGTAGGGCTCCTAACGGTTCACTGAACAAAACTCTTAAAATCATTGTGCAGTGATTAAACCCTCCTTGACCTTGATAGATTAGTCTGTAAACCTTGCTGGTATTCACTTGGGAGTTAGGTAGTCTCTGGGTTTGCTGCTTAAAAGAAAAAATTCTGAAGCATAGTAACTTTGTGATCTATGGGGGTTTTTTTATTGGCCTTGTTACAGTAAGGGAGGAAACAGTGTTAGCTATTTTAAGGCAGATCACTTGCTGTTGTAGATCTTCATGTGCACCTCAGGCCCAGTTGTCATTTTCACAAGAAAGAGTCTTCTAGATCTGCTTCTATGGAACAAGACCTTGAAGTTTTTAATTTGTAATTCTTAGACATTTACTTGTTTCTTAGGTTTCCAAGCTAGTAGAATACTTCTGTTTTAACTTCCATGATCTCAGGTCGTCTTTCTTAGCTTGGCTCTTAGCATTGGTCTGCTATGCCACACTGTATGTTTATTGGGCTGTCCCAAAGTGCATTTTTACTTCCTATACAGTATTCTGTGTGTGCTTACCAATTCAGGGAAACTTGATTGACAGAGCTGTTCAGATTAGAGGCACAGATGTCTCTTTCAAGTTGTATGTAAAGGTCGAGTTCTGTTTCCACTAAACCCAAAAGAATATAGCCTGTGGTTTCAGTAATTAGTTTCCAAGATTTGTCCAAACTTCTGATGCAAAGGGCAGCGTGAAGTTTGGATACAGATTATGGAGAATGTTCATTTTGATGGTATTTGTATACAAATGAAAAGAAAATATGTTCGTAGTTTGGATTTTCTTCAGAAATTTTTTACATGCTTTGAATTACTTGAGACTTCTAAATGCAGCTCTCAAAATCTGTGTCTCAGAATGTGGTTTTCAACAGAACAAGGAGCTAAAAGAGTCCCTTGCCCACTTGTTTTTAGTAGTTACCACACCCTTTTTGCTTCATTCCTGTAAACCAGAGCAGGAGCTCTCTGGCAGTCACTTATGTAATGCTTCAGCCCTTGCTGTCAGTTTCCATGCAGTTCACTGTTTTAGTACCATGAGCTGCCTGAGCTTTTGCAGGCTGTATACCAGTTTTTCTTTCCTGTCAGAGCTTCATAAACATTTGTGTAACCTAAAATTAGAGCCTAACATGTTTTCCTGTTTTGTTATCTCCAGATTCAGTTAGGGAATGCTAGAGAAAGGGTTATGGGCTCTAGTCCAAAAATGGCTTGGGGAAGTAAATATTTGCATTTGACCCAGTAGGATATATTTCATTTTTTGAAATTAAACTTTTCTCCTCGTGGCTGTCCTCAAACTTTAGATAATGCAAAATTGAATCTTGGCACTGCAGTGTTCCTGCCAACTTGTGATATTTTTTTTTTTCCCTTTCTCTCCTGTTTTACATCTTGACATTCTGTTGTTGAGAGCTGTCTTGGATATGCTGTGTTTGTCCTTCATTTGACTTTTTTTCTTTCTTGCCTTTTTTTTAACTTAATGATAATGATAGGTTATTAGCATTTTGAAATTTCTCTATAATGCATTCCTTAAATGACAATGCAAACCCAGACTCTCAGCTCTGTTCTGGTGTTCCCCTGGAGTGTTTTTGATCCTAGTCGAACAGGACGTAGGTTGAAGCAGCACAGTGAACATATTTGATTAGATTTTATGCCAGTGGGGTTGTTCTGAGTAATACAGTCACATGCCTGGGGCACCTCCTGTGATAGAGCTCTGGGGGAAGGACATTGGTTGCAAGATTATGTTGAGGTCAGAAGAGATGTTTGAGGAGGGACTGAGAAACTGAAACTACTGCATGGTTGAAGCGCTTGCATGCGTTTAAGACTAATGCTTGCTTTAGGTCAACTCCAACTTGGTCAGCTAGCCAGCTGCTTAAGTTGAGCTACAGGCATTCACCACGATGCTAGGGGAGCAGTGTAGTAATGGAAACCTAGAGGCCCAGGCTGCTCAGTTCTGCCAGACGCTTGGTGGTTAGGAGGTGGGTGGTACCATCTAGCTATGGTTAAGATTTTAGCCTTAATGAGTCAGCTATAGGCAGTGGACTGCAAGCCAAGCCTTTCAGCTACACTTCCTCTTAGCTGGAGAGATGATGTCACCATTGTGTGAATGCTATATTACTTCTCCTTTTATGGAGATGAACAGGCTTGAAACTGGAGTCACTCATGCAGAGGAAGTGGGTGATAAAGGCCTGCTAGGATGTTCTGTAACTGAGATGTGGAGCTTAAATTGCACATACTCCTCTAGCCTCCCAACCTTTTTTCTTCTTCTTCTGTCCCAAAACATCTAAAAACAAAATTCAAGAGTTTGGAGGTCTGTTAATTTATCAATTATGCCAATATATTCGACCACAGCAGTTCAGCATTCATTCAGATTGGTTGTTTTGCAGTAGAATATTTGCCTGAGGACCTTTTATGTACAAGATGTCTCTCTTGTGAAAACAAATTTTGGTTTAATTGAGTTTTTAATGTATGCTGAAGGTCCTGGAAGCAGTCTAAAATGCAGTCTTTTATTTTTGGACTGAAGAAAGTCAAGAATGGGTTAGATATTATGGGAGTTTTATATAGTAAAATTAATCTACTGATTTTAATATATATATAAAAATATATGTACACTGCTGTATCGCTTAAATATAAAGGATGTTTTACTTCCTGAATTTCTGTGTACTTGAGGCTGCTTCTTCTTACAATCTCTTGAATACTATGGTGATGAGAGCTAAAGAAGTGCCTAGATGAAAAGCTTCCCTTGCCAGCTGGTCTGAAGTACAGAACTGTTGCTATAATTAACTAATGAGTTGTTATTCTGGATTGTTTTTAATAAGTGTCTCTGTTTAGGATTGAAAAGCAGATGCGGATTTCTTTTAATCAAGCATTTCTTGATTGTGTTATTATAAGCAACTGAGTTTATGGTACCCAGCACATTCTCTTTTGCTGAGTATGTTGCTTGCACAACTGACAATGGAGTAAAGGCAAGTGCTGACTGAAATTGTGCAGTACGCCCATGTTGAATGATTCTTTTTTTTTTAAAAAAAAGGGGGTGTGGAGTTGGCCTCTTGTCTGGGCAACTGAATTCTGATTTGTGATGGCACAAGTCAGTATTGTATGGAGAATGAATATTGGCATTTAAAGCAATTCTTAATTGGAAGTGTATCTAAGAGTTATGCTTTTGTATGCTTTAGCTCATTGGCCCTTTGGTCGGCTCCAGTTTCCTGTTGCTCAACACATTATTTGAGTTGCCTGCCTGTATACAATTAGAAGAATTCCAGCTATCCCAATGACTGCTGCATTGCAGTCCTGGGAAAGAATTTCCCCCGGATTGCAAACAGGAATGTTGCCTTTTATGGCAGTGTCTGTATGCTGCCAGTGACTTGCCTGCACTCGCAGGTACGTTCCTGCTGGCTTAAAGCAGAGGTGACTAACCAGCTGTAGCAGGCCACCAGGAAAGTATGTTGGGGGAGGAAAATGTAGTGCCGGGAGGATTTTGAATGCTGTCTGCTACTTTTCCTGCCTGAGCACCTTTCAACACCTTGCTTTGTGTTAAGGTGCGGAAAAATCCTGTGCTTGCCTGTTTGGGACTTTCTCAGGTCACTCCAGGGTGCTGTTGCTACCTTGCCTCAGTGGAATGTGGGTCGAAAAGAGCTTCTCAACTAAAATAACAAAATTTGTCAAACAGAAAAAGTTCAGTGCCAAAGAGCTCCTTAGTATTACCTGATGTCGATCGTCTCTTTCTGTTGGGCAGCTGGTTTATCTGTGTGCATACTGATATCTTTTTGCTGGAATAAGGATCTTCTCCTGGAGGAGGGGAAATGGGAAGGCATCTGCTATTCAAGTACTTGGGGCTCCGTTGCCTGTTTGAGGACCTCCAGCTCATAATCCTAAGACCAGAGCTGGCTCCAGGAATGAGGAACACCTTCCTTAGTTTTGGGGTTTTTTTGTAATTATTTTTTTCTTTCTCTCGAATTGGCTTCTTAGAAGAGCCTCTGTAGTACCTTGAATGTGTGTATAGCCTTTTCTAGGACAAGTGGACTGCTTGTTTATAGTCAAGTTTTCAAAAGTGAAGTGTTATTCAGAGAGACAATTTTGTCCTTTCACATAGCTGCTTTGTGATAGAGAATTACACCCAGGTGTTGCGCTACCAAAGAATACATTTCCTTAGGCAATCCATAAAGGAGTAACTAGTTATTCCCCTGATTCACCCTCAAAGTGCCCAGTCATGCAGAGGGCTGGCATACGCCTTCTGAGCCCTTGACCCACTGGGAACCTTGAATGGGTGGGGCCTTCGGAGCTGGCTAACATCTACTCAGCCTGTCCCTCAGCAAAAAGGATGCATATCTTAAAGGCAATGATTAAAATTCAGCACTTGAAGAAAAATGAATATGCAGTGCTAGGATGCAGTATCTAGTTTTGAATACACAAGAACTTGCTGGGTCAAAACCATTTGAGTGGTGATTTTCTTCTGCTTGCTTTCTTCCAGTCTTAGGGCTGATTAGCTCTTTCTGAGAACAATATTAACAGGAATAAAGCAGATTGTCCTTTAATTTTTTTTGTGGTCGTCTGCATACAGTCAGTTTCCAGTAAAGAAGCTTAAGAGCAGGAGATGCCTATCTGTAACTTGTGAACCTAAAGCTTTCATCATTGGCTTCAGAATAATTTAAGAAACGGAAGAATCTCAAATTTAGTAGGTTTGCCTGCTTTCCTTATTCCATGTGTCCAAAGGCTAGATAAACTCAGGTTATAAAGAGAGAAGTCTATAGGGGATTTTTCTTGATGAGTATGGCAATCATGACATTAGGACTGAAATGCTAAATTCACTTGCAGCAGCAGTGTTTAAGGGTATAGAAAGTGTTTTCAGGTGCTTGACCTCTATCTGAATACAAAGCCTACCCTGATTACAGTTCATTCTTTTTATCTTGCACAAAACAACTTGAATAGTGACTCAGTTATATCATCTAAGTACTCTCTGATGGGGATAATACTGAGTGCACTTGGTTTCTCTCAGCTGCTGGAGAAAGGAATAAACCAGTAGGTAAAATGTGGAGACAGTCACACCCATAAACATACTGATGAAAGTTACCAGTTGCTGAAATAATTAGAATAATTCTGTGAATTCTATACTCTCGTGGATGTTTGAGGCTTGCTTTCTCTCTCTTTGGAGATTAGACTTCATCCCAACACAAAATTTGGGCTATGCAAAAAAAGGGAAAAATGACAATAACCGGATGAAATCTTAACTGCTGTGTTACTGAGGTTCTTAAAAAACCTGCTAAAATCAAGCAAAACCAAAAAACCCTCACAGCCAAATGGATAACTTAGAAATTTTGAGTTAGGTGGCAGTCTGTTCTGTGAGTGCCCCAGTTGCTCATGTGACTGCCTCTGAATGACTTGCAGTGCCCAAGTCTGTTCCATGTCTGAACAGGTCTCACTGCCCCAGTGATGACTACAAGCTGTTCTGGTGTAGGCACAGGCACTCTTCAGTTCACCCAGTGCTCCCAGCTGGTTCCTGGTAGCTTAGGGGAGGGGTGGGATGCAGACTGGGGGAGGAGGAGGGAAGGGGGCACAGGGTAGAGGGGTGGATGAAAGGTGAAACCAAGGCAGCAGCAGGGGAGTGTGTTCACACAGAAGTGGTGGAGGAGCAGTGGGATGAAGCCATGGTGGAAGGACTAGTCAGGACGGTGTATGAGGAAGTGGAATCACGGGTGAAAGCTGAAAGGAGGTTAAAGATGTAGGAGAAGATAGTGGTGGATTAGCTGAGTGAATGAGTTCTGTAACTGGAAAGATATTATCACCTACAGCTGGGACTTGGAACATAGGAATTAGTATGTCTACTGGTATGCCAACATCAAGAAGAAAAGGTTTCTGCTGTTACCAGCTGCTGTGTTAATACAGTCGAGGATGGTGCCACAAACAGACCAACTGTATAGGTCTTGGGCTGCTGCTCAGTGTTGTAGTTTTCAAGGCCATTGTGTACAAAGTAAATAACAAAAAATTCTCATTGAGCTTCCAGTGTTTGTTTTGGGGGTGAAAGCCTCTGTTTGATGTGAGGTTTTGGCACTTCGGGATTTGTAATGGTTTTTGTCCCACTTCCCCCCTCCCCCTTCCATTTCCACTGCTCTGCTGATAACTTTTGTAAGTATGGGCCCAGTGTAACAGGGGGGAGGGGGCTGAAAAACAAGTAGATGAACATCAAACTCTTAACTCTGTGGTAAAGAAATGGTCAGTGGGAGATGTGTAGAAAAATTGTTAAGCAAGCAATGTTCTTTCTGGATGTAGAAAACTAAACTGCTATGGTGCCAGTATACTTTATCATATGGTGGGAGGTTGGTGTCTCTTGTCAGAGAAGGGGTTATCTGGCCATATTCCTGAAGGTACTTGTCGGAGCTTACTAGTTCCTGGTTTTGTCTTTGGTGTTGATTTCATTCTGTCACAATTTAATTTCAGAATCTTAGTCTGACTGCTTTTTTAAATTTTATTCTAGATCGAGAGGATCAGTCCATCCTTTGCACGTGAGTGTTTACAGTCATCAGGTTGTCTGGATGTCAGAGTCTGTGTTTTTAAATTTGTAGTTGGATGACTCTTATTTGTGGGTGCTGGGGGTAGGCTCAGTAAATCAGGTAAAAATGGAGAGTCAAGGAAGGCCCCACTACAGTTCTTCCAATATATATTTAATCCTTTCTGCAGAATAATTTTTCTAAGAAGCAGACGAAGAAAGGGAGGTTTTGAAACTGTCTGTGTACTCGAACTCCTAAAGAAATTCAGCTTTGTCAATGGAAAAGGCTTGGAAAAGTCCTTCAGTTTTGATGCAGCTGTTATGTTTCAGTGCATTTATGCTCATAAGGCCAACAGAATAACAGATACCCTTGAGTCAGCAGTTTCTCTTCTAGACACACCAAAATTGGTTGGCACTCAGTTCTGCTTAAGGAATTGGTATGTTTCTTCTTACTCAGGAAGTTTCCTTTTGAAGGATTTACTTCATTACCTTTCACCCCTACCTGTACAGCAGCCTCCAAATTATTCCTCAGCCATTTGGCAGTCTTTGTATCCAAGTGACTAGAAAACATAGTTCTTTGTTGCCTTCCCTCCTATGTGCATGTGTATGGAACCTGCAGCTGGTGGCAAATGGCCTGAGGGCTAGCCTGCAGTCCAGCTACACTGCTACCAGCTTGCCTGTACCACTTGTTTTTTCTTGGTTTTAAGGGAGGTGCCACAATGGCTAGAATGCAGTTAAGGAGCTTTGTAGCCCTTTTGGGGTTAGAAATATGAGTATGTCCCCCTACTTCTTGTTTGTGAATGATTTGCAGATTTTCTTTACAGAGGTGAATCGGGAGCTGGTAAAACAGAGAACACCAAGAAGGTCATTCAGTATCTGGCTCATGTTGCTTCTTCACACAAGTCCAAAAAAGACCAGGTAAGACCTAGGTTTAATGATGCTTTATTGTTGTGCTGATATATTGCTCAATAAAAGCCAAGATACTAACATCTATCAGGGATCTGAGGAGGACAGTGGACTGTGAAACAAGTTTGTCAAAAATTGCAAGCCAGGGAATGCTGTTCTAAGTCATAACTCCTTTGAATTCAGTGGAGTTACAGTGGCGATAAACTCATCCACAACCTCTTGGATTCATGGGCAAGTGCATAGGCAAGGGACACTATAAATGAAGGATCACCCATGCTCATCTTTTCATGGATGTATTGCTTATAACCAGTCCAGGCAGTTTACAACTGATCCTTCTGTGGAGGAGCTGTCTCCTTTCTTCTGTACTTTTATAGGTTAGGCCTGGCTATTATATACACTGTCTCAAACCTGGAGAATGGAGTGATAGGCTAGTGGACGTCAGCTGAAAGCTTTGAAATTGTAGGAAAAAAAATAAAGGGTGGAAAACAGCCAAGTGTTAGCAGCACTTGAAAGAAGGGTGGTGGTGATGGTGGGAGGACTTTAAAGATGTCTCACTTATATTTTTTTCCCCCTCCCTCTCCCCCGATGGACTATTGCCGAATTCGTCAGTTGTATCCTCGTAGGTGAGCTGCACGTTTACTGCACGTTCTGCACCAGGAATGCGTTTTCTGTCCCATTGTGTGATTTTTTTTTTTTTTTGAGCAGCTTTTCACTCCACACCAATGTCACTTTCTGCAGCTAAAACAAATCCATAGACAATTCACAAATTTTTTTTTTTGTGTGGTGCACAGTAATCCTTTTGTGAGGATGTTCAGTTGGAGACTAATATCAAGAATGCTTGTATTTTGTGCTCAATACTAGTTTGCATTTAAGATTTTTCTTGCAGAATTTTGCAAGATATACCACTTGAGAAGTATTCCTCCAGGGCAATAGGACTGGACCAGACTTTCCTAGAACTATATGCATGTAGTGTGTGGTGTTCCTGGTAAGACAAATGTAGTTAGGTGTTCCGCTTTCTGTTCCCTGCAGTGAGATGTGGCTGCATGTTGTGAAGAAGGTTGAGAGGAAGGCTGCCCTGCAGACAGGGTGTTCTGGGGCTGAGCTTGTTAGCCAGAGCTGAACATGTTGGAAATGTTCACTGGTGAGCTGTGTAATGCAAGCCAGATGCCAAGTGTGTCCACTGTATCACAACATAAGGGTTTTCCCATAGTAGCTTAATGTGTAGACATCTTACGTGTGTAGAGTATATGAATAAAAAGGCATTTCTGCACACAGGCATACTGTGTGTGTGTGTGCACACAGAGTAATAAGTAACTTCTGGAATCCAACAAAAAAAACCCCAACCTTGTATGTGCCAAGGTTTCAGACGTATGAAGACTTTTTCCATGGTCTGTCAGTAGCTGTATTTAGAAACATTTTTTTTTTTTTTTTTTTTTGTGTGTGTGTGTAAAATAGAATCATGGAGTTAAGTATTCTTCCCCTGTTTATCCCTGAGCAAAATTTGAACCACTAAAGCAGGACAGGCAGTCTTCTTAGGAGACTAAACCAATTCTAAGTTGGACTGGTTGGTGATTTGCCCAAGTTCTGTATTTACTGCCCCCCAAGTTTTGATTCTTCTGACAAGTCCTGCAGCTCACATTTTGCTCTGATTTTTAACTAGACAGTAGCACTAGCCTTATTAGAGAGGATTTAGAACTGGAGTCTTTGAATGTAATTGGTAATGAGTGCTCTGTGCAACAATTCCTTACAAACCTTGAACTTGCAACCAGATTATAAGTGTTTATGAAGATGAATGCATTAAATATTTTGAGGATCTCAGGTATGCTGATCATGGCAGATTTTCTTCTTTAGGTAGAATATGATAGTGTCAAACATTTATGCTGCAAGACTTGGCACAGAACTTAAAGCACCACTACTTTCTATATTATCATTGATTATCTACCATGAAGGTTTCTTGACTGTCACCTATTAGAAGTTTCAGATGTAAGCCCCCGCTTTCCCAAGTATCAGAGCAAAATCAGATTTATAAAGCATGTCCTTCAACTCTAGCTCTTTTGTTTTGGAGACAGTGGCACCTTCCACTGATTCTAGTGCATTAGTATATTCAGCTAAATAGCTTCTAGCTGCATGGTGTGACTACTGAGCACATTAAAGCTGCTTTTGGGGGTCTACTGAATGTAATTATATAAACACTTAATTTGATGAAACTTTATTTATGGAAGTTGAGATTGATGTTTTCCCTTGTTTAGTCTCTGCTTTTCTACTGATTTAAGTCATGTAACAGTTTTTTCAAGATGAAAAATTTGCAGCTAATCAGAAATTCATGGGTAATAGTTATTAATGCTTAAATATTTGTGGTGAAGGTTATGTTACTGACAATGTTTCTCCCTTCTCCATCCAACCCACTGTTGTTGGGATTCAGTTATCCAAGAATTGCTCACATAACTGCAGAGAATGCAAAAGTATATCCCTAAAGTGTAAAAAACAAAACAACAAGCCCCACCAAAACAAACAAAACCACCAAACACCTTCCCCCATCTTTTAGTTTTTTAAATTGCATGCTGTGAAAACAAGCTGTGATTTCTAGGTGTCTTTCTCCATACTTCCAGAAGAGTAAATGGCTGGCAGAAGTTCTACATTGTGTAGAAATAATTCCAAAAAACATATGAGATTCAAAAAATGCAGCATACAAGGCAGATATCAAGGATTTTTGTTGCTTTAAATTGATGTTGTAACTTCAGAGGAGTATAAAGAGAGTGTACTGAAGACTTTGCACTGCCTAACCACAGGCTAACGGATCCAGTGTCTGTTGCTTCTGTTTTGACAAGGAATATTGTACATACTTCAAATGCATGCCAAGTATTAAACAAATTTGTTTCAGGTCAAGGAATGGTAATTACAGGTGTCAGAAAATTGGCAGCATCTTGATGATAGGAACCTTAGAATTTCTAGAAAGCTTGTGTTGTGCTGGTTTTGCTTTGCAGAATTACCCATTGTATAATAATAATGAAGTATCTTCCTTCAGTGAAAGGTGATCAAAATTTAAGATAAAAATAAACCCAACAGCGCCACCCAAAAAAAGGCTTTAAAATTTTGAAGATAATGGGATTGTCTTTTTTAAAAAAGACAGCAAACAGTGAGGAGTGGATACATTGCGGTAATCGCAGCCACTTAAGCTTAGAATGCCATGGCAATGGCACATGAGAACTTGATCTTCCCACTGTATTATGGTGCTAAGGCAAGTCATGAAGGGTAGCAGACTTGACCAGCTCTTAAGCATTTTCCTTTTCTCACAGCTTTATACTGCTGTGAGCCTGAGCTGGCATTCTCTATGCATATTGCTACCTTGGTGGTTCAAGAGACCTTATCACCTCTAAACCACAGTTTACCAACACCTACTTGACACTAGTGACATTTTTTTCCTGCGGTACTAAATAACAGAAGGGACTACAGTATGGGTTTCTGTAAACTTTTGATCTTTGTGTAGCTAAGCATGACCTTAGTTTTATCTTTAGCTAAAAAATTAAAATAGATTTTATGTCAAAACTTGACTTCTGTTTAGAGGAAAAAATGGGTGTTTTGTTTCATAGTTGGGTTGAAATATTATGTTGCTTGCATCTCTCATTTGTATAGTAACACAAAGGCCTAGGACCACACTGCAGGATGGGGAGGAGAAATGGGGTGAGGAAAAGGGTGTCCCAACTTCAGTACATGTGCCAGAATGGGAGAAGTGTGACTGCCACACAGTTTCAAGGACTAAACCCTAGTTTTGAAGGTTTTCTCCTTACAAAACCATATGCTGTCTCTGTTGTGAGAGAGCAGATGTCCCACCTCAGGTTCCCTTCCCAGGGCTACCCTCCTTGTGATATATACACTTGTCAGTGAATGAAGTTGTTTGCAGAAGTTGCCCCTTCTGTATATGTGCGGTTCTGCAGGTCCTGAGGGTCTTGTTTGGCCTTGCTCTTTGCAAGCATGAACAGAGGTCATTGTGGAAGTAAGAAATAAAGATTTGTAGTTCTTTGTACAGTTTCTCATGTATCTTCATCTTCATATATATATATTTTTTATTATTTTATTGCATGTATTTTTAGAGAGGTTGTGTAAGGACTAATCTGTTTTATAATGCCCTTTGAGAATAAATGGGAACCATTTTCCTTTAGAAATACCCTTAAATAATTGGCCCATAAATTTCAGTTCTTGTGAATCTAACTTCATTTCCATCCATTATGCACAGGAAGCCTTGAGTACTTACTGATAACTGCTAAAACAAGAAACATTAATATAAACTGTCATTTTCTGTCTAGAAGATTTTTAGGTAATCTTGAAATATATAGAACTTCATGCTTTCAGCACAGAGGACAAGTAATTTTTAAAAACAGACAGGGATATATCTAGAGCCTGCAGGGAAAGGTGTATATGCTCCAGTGGTCTAGTACTTGACAGGGGTAAAGGTTCTGAATTTTCTTTTTCTACAGCTCCAGCATTTTATGTTCCTTAAGGGGAGGAGTGTGCGAATATAGCAGCAGAATGCAAGCGATCATGCAGTTTGTGGGATACCACTAATTCCCCTTCTTGTGTGCGTGTGTGCCTTCTTACAAAGGAGTTTTTTGCTTGTTTGTGTTTTGGAAGATGTACACTCTTAGTGCAGGCCTTTTGTTTGTTGTTTGTTTGTTTTTAAATAAAAAACATTAGACCTTTTCAGACTAACTTCTTAACCTACTACTAGCAGAGTTCAGGACTGTTTTGCAGCAGCAAGACAGGATTTTCCTCACTCTTCCAGCCTAGATGGCAGGACACTTCTGGGATGAGGGCCTGTTCTTGGATGGTACGGTGTTTCACTTTGATCCTAGGAAGTCTGTGAGGTGTTACGGCAAAGTGGCTTTGAAGGGCTTCTTGTTAATAGAAAGGGAGCACTGGGGTGCCACTGTGTTGAGGAAGGGAACAAGGAATATTTGTGAATATTTCTGTTTTACCCAGATAACTAATGAGTCTCCTTTTGAAGGTTTAAGGAATCATCTCCAAAAATTTAATATGGCTTCTCTACAACAGATGCTAAGCTAGTGTGAATTGAAACTTCAGCGCTGGTTTGACCCAAGGTTAATGCAGTGAATTGCTACCTACTTTATTAATTTCTGATTTCTCTCTAGGGAGAGCTGGAGAGACAGTTGCTCCAGGCTAATCCAATCCTGGAGGCCTTTGGAAATGCCAAGACAGTGAAGAATGACAACTCCTCAAGATTTGTGAGTATTGGTATTTGGCATGGGTGCCAGTATTCTCCAATTCCTAGAGGGAAGACCTAGTCTACTTCTGGGTGAATTGCTGTCAGGGGTAGGACAACTGTCTGCAAGTGACTTCCTTCACATTAATCTGGGAAGTGAGTTTCATTCAATGAATTATCCAGAATAGGCCTGATAGGTCTCTGGAATGAATGAACCTGACTCTGCACCAGGATCATCTATACCAATTTTTTTGTGTAAGTTTATTACAGTCAGTTTTATCCTGGAAAACAAATACTGGTCCTTGTTTTGATTACTTTGGAGAGCAACAGACAGTGTCTGAGGAGCAGATGAGGGAGCTAGAGCTGAAACTAAATGAAAACGGCTGAAGCTGACATTGAGGAAGGTGGAACTGTTTAGGTCATATAGCACATGAAATTGAAGGGACCCTGGTTATGGGAAATCTAGGTTGAAACTTAATGATTTTGAACTATAAGCTGTCTGAATGTCAGAAATGGCTGAAAGCGGTGTCTTGTTTGTTAAATTGCTGGTGTGATCAGTAGGCATTGCCTATTGGCTGACCTTATGTTTTGCTGAAAACCTGCCTGACCTGTTCTGAATTTCCTTTCCTGGATTAAATAGAGAAGGTTACCTTTGCTGCTTACTGCTGTTAACCACTGAACACTAATTTTAATGCTACTATCTTCCTCTTAGGGCAAATTCATCAGAATCAACTTTGATGTCAACGGCTACATTGTTGGAGCTAATATTGAGACCTGTATCCTTTCTGTAACCACTTAAAAGGAAAAGTTAAAGGCTCTAGAAGTGGCAGTAATGGTACTAGCAGTCTACTCACAATTGACTGTCGCATTGAGAAAGTGGTAGGAAGCACTCAGCAAGATTGCTGTTGCAGTCTCCTGTTTCTTCATATAGTTTTTTGTGATCTTTGTGATTGTGGTGGAAACCTTTTCTGAATGAATGAATTCTAACTTTTGGAGGCTGAAATGGAAGCATAAACTATGATAAGATGAATAGCTTTGGAATTTTGTAAGCTGTTTTCACTTCTGTCCAAGGTGAATGGGGGATGGATAGCCACTGTTTTTCTGGGGTTTTTTTATCAGTTAAATCTCTCCTATCACAGCCGTGGTTCAGAGGCTAGCAGAACTGAGATCTGAAGCAGTGGGTTGTTGACTGGTAATGATTGCTATATCAATACTCCTGTTAATGGCATGAGAAGAACATCAAGTAGTAGTACATCAGGAGATTTTTCTCCTGCTATGGAATAAGAGGTGATTTGTATGCCCTGCCATATGCCTTGACTCTGTGCAGATCTGCTGGAGAAGTCACGTGCAATTCGTCAAGCCAAAGAGGAGAGAACCTTCCACATATTTTACTACCTGCTATCTGGGGCAGGGGAGCATTTGAAGAGTAAGTGTGACTTCGTTGTGGTCATGGGGTTCCCTCATCGCGATGACAGAGGGTCCGAAACACTTGTAGGCTAGGACCTGTTCCTTCATAGTGTCTTGTCTCTGCCTTTTAGATACAGTCACCCCTACTTCACTTCTTTTGTACACTCATACTTCCCTCTGCCTTCCCCCTGCACTTCTCAGTTCCTGAAAACTTCTCTGGTTCCTTCCTGCACTTGTCTCCTTGCCAGCGATGACTCTACACCCTTCCTTATCTAAATCACTGTCCCATGTTTAGTCTTGTCTTGTATTATGTAAACTTTTTTAGTGCAGGAAGGGTCCTACTGCAATGTACTCAGTGTTTAACTGAATTGAGCAAAGCTGCTAGCACCTAAGCAGCTATAGAAGTCTAGGATTCTAGTGCACCTAGCTTTAATACCTCAGCCTAGCAATTAGAGTCCATGGTGTGGAAGAGCTGCAGATTTGATCTGGGGGAAGGACAGAAGGACAGGACTTTTCTTATAGTTGCTGCAGTTTCAAGAGCTATGTATTAACTTTCACCTGACTTGAAACAAATGAGGTGCCTGAAATTAAAGGCGAATTTACTTTCAAGTTAATCCCTGCTTCTTACAGACTTAGGGCATAATGATGATTGACATTGCTTTGGTAGAGTAGTCCAGAGGAGGGAATAAAAAGAAATAAGGCAGAAAACCTCCAAGTTTGTCTGAAATACGTTAAATATTCAGCCTGCGGTAAAACTGGGCTTAATCTTAAATTCATACAGCACCTGCTAGCATATGCAAGTCAGAAATTTGATCTCGGTGGTAGTTTGTCTATTAAAAAAAAAAGCTATAGTAACTTCTTTCTCAATTCTTTCCTCAGCTGATCTGCTACTGGAGCCTTACAACAAATATCGCTTCCTTTCCAATGGGCATGTTACAATCCCGGGTCAACAAGACAAAGATATGTTTCAGGAGACCATGGAGGCAATGAAGATCATGGGCATCCCAGATGAGGAGCAGATAGGTATGAATCCTATGAAGGGCTTGAAAATGCAAGGAAACGACAGAGGGAAGAGATCATACATCTCTCAAGTTTTTTTTGGGGGGTTCTTTTTTGTTTATTTGTTTGGGGGGGTTTGTTGGTTTTGTTTTGCCTGGTGTCCCTTCCCATGCTGTGCCCTGGCCCCCCCAGGTGAACAGTGTGCAAAAAATAAACTTAGTAGCTTTGGAGTGACCCACCTCAGGATCTACCAGCGCAGTTTCAGTTATACGGTTAAGGTTACAAGTCAAGCAGCTAATGAAAACATGCTTCTGCTTGCTGTTTTTGTTTCGAATATGAGGGCTGTATATCCAGTTTATGAATAACTTATCCAAGATACAAGAATCCCCTCATTCTCTTGTGCAATGCATGGCTTGTGTGCTCCCCCTATCCCTAAGCAGTGGCTTTAAAGCATCTAATCCAACCACTGCTGGATTAGTACTTTGAGAATGGCCTGGTCATAGTGCCTTTCTTTCCAGCTTAACACTGAACTGCTGATCAGAAATTAATATTGTCTGATTCTGGGAGCACAGTACCATGACAGTGAAGCTAGAATTGCATACAGCCAGCACAAAATGCAGTGATACGTATTCACCAGAGCTCTGTGCTATCTCATTCATGCTCTGCCTCAGTGATTGGGAACCAGTGTTTTTCCAAAATCTCGGTTTCTAAATGCGTAAGGCCTCCTAAAGCTAGGACTTTTTTCTCTACACTGAAGCAGGCTTCTGTGGTGATTTGAGGTCATCACCTCCTCTGATGGAAGCTGCAGCCCTGAGGCTGTAGGGAGTATGTGCCTGTGCCTTACCTATTGCTTTTCCCAGTCCAGCCTGCTATATATCCATGCTGTTGTCATCCACAGTTTAATATACTTCTTGATTTCCTGAATTATCTGAGACTGAAACTGCTCTATAGAGGTGAAAAGAAATTTGCCTAAACCGAACAAAAAGAATTAGCAGTGTAATTTATTGTCAGGATGCCCTTCCGTGCTCAGGTTTTTGAGCTGGGTTTTTAATGTATGCTCTAGGGCATCTCTTTGCTGTCACATAGATGATTTATTGGTTCCAGCCACTACAGCAAAGATAGCTTTAGTGTTTTGCATTTGCTATTCAAAGTGTGAAGGGCATTCATGTTCCTTACAGGCTCTTAAGAATAATTACATACAGTAGCTGGCTGGATGGTAGGTTTACTTAGTTTTGATGTAAGTCTAAAATCTTAATTTATGAGACAACATCCAAGTAAGCTGTCCAATTACCAGGATTTCAGATTCAGCTACCAAACCACTGGATTTCATAACATGCCACTAGGAACCTATGTGTTTCTTTTCTGTTAGTCCTCATGTAGCATATATGGAGCTCTTGTTTGCTCTGCTATCAAAGATACTGTTTTAAAATAAATGTATCTGCAAGTGTCATGATTTAACCTCTGCTGGCAGCTAAGCATCACATAACCACTTGCTCACTTCCCTGCATTGCCTGCCCCCGGTGGGATGGAGGGAAAATCAGAAGGGTAAAAGTGACAAAACTCATGGGTTGAGATAAAGACAGTTTAAGTAAGTAAAAGCTGTGTGCACAAGCAAGCAAAATAAGGAATTCATTCACTACTGCCCATTGACAGTTGGGTATTTAGCCATCTGCAGGAAAGCCGGGCTCCATCATGCCTAGTGGTCACTTGGGAAGACAAATGCCATAACTGTGAATGTCCTTCCTTTCCTTCTTTTTTCCCCCAGCTTTATATGCTAAGCATGATGTCATGGTATGGAATATCCCTTTGGTCAGCTGGCATCAGCTGTCCCAGCTGTGTCCCATCGCAACATCTTGTGCACCCCCATGCTCACTGGTGGGGTGGGGTGAGAGGCAGAAAAGGCCTTGGCTCCATGTGAACTCTGCTCAGCAGTGTTACTAACACTGCTTTCACCACAAATCCAAAACATAGCCCATACTAGCTACTGTGAAGGAAATTAACTGTATCCCAGCTAAAACCAGCACAACAGGTAGAAACTAGGGAATGAAAAAACTTTGGTACAAGATTCCCTTTGCATTTGCAGTTTCCTTTGCTCAAGGCTACTAGAAGCCTCTTATGCAATGAGCTTTGATTGATACACAGTAGAAACTGTATTGATGCAATGGCATTGAAAAATGTCATTCCTGTCCTAGTGTCTGATGCTGCTCCTATTACGTGCACCATTCAAAGAGTATGAATATACCATTAGCAGTGGGTGGGGTGCTTCAGCATGTAATTAGTGACAGTTACAGTGCAGGCACTTTGGCCCACATCCTGCTGCCCTTCATACATTATATGTCTGTATGTACTACAGACTTTGGTCAGGGAGCTGAAAGTGGTACAGGGTTTAAGGGACAAAATCGTCCTTCTCTTTAATTGGTTTGTACTCTTAATAACTGTCTCTTTCCTGTGTTAAACAGTAGTCATTGAGGAAAATCAAATATTTAATTCATTGAGTGAATTTTGGCCCTCTAACAGAGAACAAACATTTTATCAGAAAATGTAGATGCTGTAGGGTACCACATTACCTTCAGTCCTGTCTCCCACTTCACTGTAACAATGTTGAGAACAGGTAAATTGGCAGGCTGTGTAGTTTGCATAGGAGGGACAGGGCAAGTCTTGTGTCCTGAATGGGAGTCGTACAGAGGAATTATCTGTGGGGTTTTTTCCCACATTCCATGAAGATCTTTGGGATGTTGAGAAGGGCCTCTTAGCCATGTCAGGAAAGGTAGCTGGGACGTATCAGGGCTTTTGGTGATGTCTGACACTAAGCTGTAATTATTATTTTAAAAGGTCTCCTGAAGGTTATCTCAGGTGTTCTTCAACTTGGCAACATAGTCTTCAAGAAGGAGCGTAATACAGACCAAGCCTCCATGCCAGACAATACGGGTAAGCAGTCTTCTTCCTTCCTCCCCACAAAGAAGAATGTAGAGAAAAGCCTACAGAAAGTTCTTTCAAGTGCAGAATAGATTACAGTACGTAGGGAATGCTGGAGTCTTGTTTTCCAATAAGATGAATTATTTAACAAAGGAGCTGATGTGCTCCTTCAGAGAAATCCATGCTGTTTTGCCAGGCATGGGTTTGCAGCCACCCATAGGCAGGAACGTGGCAGTGTTCCTGTGACAGGGCTAGGCAGGAAGCACATGTGATGACCAGATGAAAAAGATTACTGGAATATGTAGTGTGTGTGTTTTAACCAAGCTAGGAATGGTTGCTTCTGCAAACCTACATTATCAGGCTTCAAGGAATGTTCTTTGCTGACTTTGTAGGTAGACATGTGACTGTAAGAATAAGGTGCATGGTTTTGTGGTGGGTATAAAGTATGTGTATGTATTTTAATTGCACTGCCCATTGTTATGTGTGTAAATATTACACTGTTCCACGTGATAGAAAGCTATCTGTTGGAAGACTTAACTCTTAGACCTTCATAATCGATATACTGCAGAAATGTAAGAAATAGTTAATTTATCTTTAAGGTTTTATATTTTTGGCAATTATTATGGTGGAAAATACCCTCTAAATAGCTGTTTGGAGAGGAGAATAAACCATCTGGGGTTTGGATCTTGAATCTGAGATACAGAGTTGCCTCAAAGACTAATCAGTAGCTGAAGACAGAACAGTTAGCTTCAGAAATCCATTACTTGACATATCTTTAAATTGATTACAGACAATGAATTTTCTAAAGCTTCTGTGTTATTACTTAGTTGTATGAGAGTGTTCTTTTAAATTTAATTTTGTGGCTTCTCAGTAACCTGTAGTATGCATTGCAAGAGGGTTTTGGGAGATTGTTTGGGTTTGAAGATATCTTTGTCTCATCAACCTGTTCTTCATGTAATATTTTTATAAGCTGTTTCATGACTTTAGGGAAGGCAGTTGCAGGAATGTTTTTCTTTTTCTTTTGCCTTCTGTGAGAAAAACTTAACATTAATCTCTTACCGTCTTTAGCTGCTCAGAAAGTGTCTCATCTCTTGGGTATCAATGTGACGGATTTCACTAGGGGTATCCTGACTCCTCGCATCAAAGTTGGGCGAGATTATGTCCAGAAAGCGCAGACCAAAGAGCAGGTAAGCATTTTATAAAATTGAACAAGTACTTTAGTCTTTAATCTTGCCGCCACAAAGCTAATAAATGTATTAGAGGTTTTTGTAGCATTTAATAACCATCTTTATGACTGCAATGTATGGCAACCACACTTGAATGCTGTAGTGTGCATATTGCAAGAGAATGTAATTTCCCTAATTTTGGCAACTGGCTGTCCCAAGGGAGTAAGATCCTTCAGTGCTGTATCCACGGGTGAACTTCTCAAGCTTCTATAATACAAAGAGCACTATTTTTGAGTAGGTCAGTTACTAGGGTGGAAGAATTTGCTGCTCAGCCTTGACATTTTGTAACACTCTTGAATCAGGTTATGCCCTAATTGAAACCTGACCTAGAAGCTAGTAGAGTCCTGAATGGGGCAAAGCCCCTGCGAGTACTCACTGCACAGCTTCTTTATTAACACATCCTTGTTCTCAGTGCAAATAAACATGCCCCCGTAACGTGGAAGGGTTTAGGATGAGAGTGAAGTCTAGAAATAGTCACAGGCTGCTTTTCTGTTCTGCCTTTCCATTCTGATATTTAATTTCTTACTATGCATAGTACATTTTTGTCAATCCCAGGGAGGGTAGTGGCATGGGAGGGAGGCATTTGGCTTCACAAATCCAAAATTACAAAAGAATTTAAACACTTTTCTTTGGGCCTATGAAACACGCTATGTTACTATAGTCTCTGGAGGTCACTGGGCATGACTTTTTTCTTGAATACCAGGCATTGGTTTCTCCAGCAGGCAGGATCCTGAAATTTGGCTTTGACACACTAATTTAGTAAGACAGATTTTTTGCTCTTGTTTATGGAGTATTGCACTACTTCTCAGTGGGAATAACTTTTGAAATTAGCCTTGTTCAGTGAGTTTGGTGGTGGAGGGAAAATCAGATTGCAGTTGGGACAGTAGATGCCAAAACTGTAATCTGTGCCTTTCTTTAGATTCTAACCTAACTCTTGATCTTTGCCTTTTCTCTTTAGGCTGACTTTGCCATTGAAGCACTGGCTAAAGCCACATATGAACGTATGTTCCGGTGGCTGGTTATGCGCATCAACAAGGCATTGGATAAGACCAAGCGACAGGGTGCATCCTTCATTGGAATCCTTGACATTGCTGGTTTTGAGATTTTTGAGGTAAGGCGATATCAGGTCCTTGCACTTTTTTTACCGTGGAGCAAAGACTGCTGAAGGAAATCACTTTAAAACTGGAAGAGAACAGTGTATCGTTTTGGAAGGGATTTGTATTCTACTTTAGTTACTTGAGATCTCTGCTGATGTGAACTGTCAGATAAGTGGTTCATTTGTTAGTATTTGATGTATTCTGCACATGTGTTCTCATTGTGGTATATTTTGGTGCTTACATACTTTTTGGCCTGTGCGTTAGAATTATTTTAATTTCAAAATTTGAGGTGTTCTTGATTCTTTATAGCTCACAGTTCAAGAGTTTTCTAACCTATAAAAAAAATCTTTTAAAGTGTGTAGAGTTATGGATCACCATTGGACTTTAAATTTCACATCCCGTTAGTCTGTCCCAAAACATTTAAGGGATGATCTGCTGAAACCTGGTAGTATCATTAAAAATTGTTAGAAATAGTTTTGTCTTCCTACTGATGAAAAACTACTTGGAAAAAACCAAAGACACAGTAGACCAAATCAGATCCAACATAAATTGACGTATACATGCTCCTTTCTTAAAGAAGCCTGAAAATCAGGGATCAGAGTGTGGTTTCACATGCAGTTAGATTTAACAGCAGCTGCTTGGTGCAGGAAAGGATTGAACTTGCTCCTTTTCCCCTCTGCTGCTTCTGGTGCAACTGCTTGTGCTGTTCACCTCTCTAGCCCTGGGGAAAATGTTTTCTTTGGGTGTTTTGTAATTGAGTCTGTCTGCAACGGGGAATCTGAGCATAAAAACTGATGCAAGATAAATGTACGATAGCAAGAGAGGAAGGAAAGTTGAGAGATGGAAAAAGAGGGGAAGTGGGAGCTCCCTCTGTAGGTGGCAGTGAACTGTTAGGCCAAACCTTTATGTCTCTCAATTTTAGAATGTGGCTTTGCATTATACTTAGTCTGAAGCAACCTTAGGCTGCCATCAGAAAAGAACTGTCCTGCCATTATCCCAGACAGGCAGCTGCTATCAACCTGTGTTATGCTGGATCTAACTCATGTGCAGCTGCAAAGTGAATTGGACGAATTTATTCATTAATTGGAAAATTGAGACTCAGAAAAGTTGGTGGTTGTTTTTTTCCCCTCCCCTCTCCGATTAGTCTACCTTTGGTTTCATGGTTGCTGAATCTCATGAAAAGGAGGGGAGTGGAAATACATGGTTAGGAATTTCTGAAACGTGGAGGAAGTAGAATGGGATCATTCTCTTTCGCAACTGCATTGCATTTAGCATGGTCTAACATGAAAATGCACTGTGGGTTATTAACCTTGTCCTTACAGTTTGAAGAAATCTGGAGATGTTGAAGAATTTTCCCTCACTTTCATTGCTCTGATTTTATATATGAAGATTAAAAGGGGACTTTCCAGTCCACATGCTTTTAGGAATTTATCTTCAGGCTTCTGTTGCTTCTCCTTCCGATGATGAGCACTTGCCAGCTCTGAGTTTATGAGAAAATCTGAGTCTTTTCTATTCCCAGGTTAAGTAGCTGTAGTAATTATTCTTTTTTCTTTAATAATTTAAATTAATTATTCTTTTGTTTACAATTAAACATTCTTTTGCAAAGTCTAAGGAACAGTGTATATGAATTCTCTAGGGATTGCAGCAGTGATGCGGTGGCATGCGACAGGAAAGGCAGTTTGTAAGCAAATGGGGTTATTGACAAAGGGCTCCCCACTCCATGCAGAGCACAAGCTTAAATTCCTGAACTATAGATGTGATCTTTCACGCTAAGAGAATAGTAGGTTTGTCTTCAAAAACCACTGTTTAAACATCTTTCTACCTTTTTCTTCATTAGCTGAACTCCTTTGAGCAGTTGTGTATTAACTACACAAATGAAAAGTTGCAGCAGCTCTTTAACCACACCATGTTCATTCTGGAGCAAGAGGAGTACCAGAGGGAGGGCATAGAGTGGAATTTCATTGACTTTGGCTTGGATCTGCAGCCCTGCATTGACCTCATAGAGAAGCCGGTAAGCCTGTTCTTCTACCATTGAGCCGCAAGAAATGGCTGCACTAATTTTGTCATTGAGGACATAAACTGGAAATTAGCTTTCTAGCTTTTGGAATCCTTTACTGTGTTTAGAAGTATATTTATGTTTAGAAGTATATTTAGAAGCAGAAGTGAACAGTTTCCTCTTTGTCTGAATGTGTCACCAATAAGTCTGTTAGTATCAGTCTGTAGGAAGTACTGCATGAAAATAGATATAGTCAGCCACTTTTTCCTCTCACAAAATTGTCTTTATTTGTGTAGATCTGCGTGGTGCTAGATGTATGCGTGGTTACCATAAGTAGTGTGAACCTCTTTACTTAACTGTGTGGTGAGAAGCTGCAAATCTCTGTTGCTTTCCTTCTGTTCTAATTAAACTTGAATATGTATAGCTTTCATAGTAGATGTTCCAATAGTAAAGACTAGTTTGTAAAATATTCTGCTGTGGTCTTCTGCATTTAGATACCTGAATATTTGGAGAACAGTGTGATAGTATTCCTTCTCTTAAAAACATTTTTTTCCCCATGTCAAATAACCTAGACAAATGTGATGGAAGAGACCTTTTTGTAAAATGTTCAGAATTCAGATGAGGATTTTGAAGAATTGTTAACAATTTCTATTATCATAGAAATAGTTGAACTGATACCACATAGCAGGTGAATGTGATGGGGATCAGGCTTAGGTACCCTTTTTCATCTCTAGCCATCTAAAGGTGTTAATGAATTACGCAGTCTTGTATTTGATGGTGTTTTGATATTTCCCTTCTTTAAGGCTGGTCCTCCTGGTATACTGGCCCTGCTGGATGAAGAGTGCTGGTTCCCAAAAGCAACAGACAAAAGCTTTGTGGAAAAAGTTGTACAAGAACAAGGCACTCACCCCAAATTTCAGAAGCCAAAACAGCTGAAAGACAAAGCTGACTTCTGTATCATACATTATGCTGGCAAGGTAAAGAATTAGTAGCTAAAACGTGAACGTTGGGATGTCTGCTCTATTTTCTAATGTATAACCGCTGCTGCTTAGAAATGGCTACTTACCAAAATGGCTGCCTGTGGGAAACCAGTGGAAGATTTCATGAGGTCATTCCATTGCTGTGGCTGTTACAGGGCCTAAGGGTATTTGCCTGCAAGTTGTTATATGTATAGCTGAAGACAGGCCAATCAGACACCAGTTTAAATTGTTCTCTGTGACCTGGTGAGACTGAAGGTACTTTTCAAAAATGCTTCTGAAGTCTTGCATCAAGACTTCATCACCAAAAATGATGATGCAGTTGTTTTTTGTGTTACACTGTGGGTGGTGCAAACTAGCATTGCAAATCCATTCCCTTACTGACAGAACAGAACATGCAGCTGTTTGTTAGGGTTTTAAATTTGTAGGTATGCTTGCTTAGATGGCAAATCCAAGAGTGATTAGGTAAT
>JAVJGJ010000057.1:34284133-34325295 GCA_035590215.1 Microhierax caerulescens | reverse complement strand
CAACCGGAAATGAAATATTGTAGGTTTGGGTGGATAGTTCACACCAGGTGTCACAGTGTGAAAATACTGGTGATTTCCACAAACTAAAGCAAATTCAAATAAATGTAACAACAAACATCATTCTACACCTGTAACGACATTAAAATAAATTACGTTTCAAATATGAAACAGTAGGAAAATCTAAAGAGAAGGTTGTTAAGTAATGTGTGAAGATGTAGGAAGTTCCTGTCGGGTCCTGTAAAGTACGATGATGTGAGATGATGATGCCATAGAAAATGTTGTCACATTCACTGGAGCTAGGTGCGAGGAGATATTTTGATGCACTGTGACCCTCTTGGTGGTGTAGAATGATGAACATTGGTTGTGCAAACTAGCATTGCTAATACATTCCCTTACTGACAGAACAGAACATGCATCTGTTTGTTATTGTTTTAAATTTGTATGTATGCTTGCTTAGATGGCAAATCCAAGAGTGATTAGGTAATCTGTTGCTGATTGTGCAAACCTCAGTGCTGCTTTTATAGACTTTGCAGGATCTTGTTGCATCTTGTGCTGCAGAAAATCCCCCCCAAGTTCCTTGATGTGTTTATCTTCTCCAGGTGGATTATAAAGCGGATGAATGGTTGATGAAGAACATGGATCCACTGAATGATAACATTGCTACTCTTCTCCACCAGTCATCGGATAAGTTTGTGTCTGAGCTGTGGAAAGATGGTATGTAATTACACTTAATCTCTTTTTTTTTTTTTTTTTTTTCCCTCCTGTTTTATGTGGAAGAGTTTGATCATCAAAAGTCTGTGGTGAGCTGTGTTGCTTTTTTTCCCTGAAGACTAAGCCACCAAGATGAGCATTATCTAGAACATCCTTTGCTTAGGTCATGGTATTTCATTAAAAGTTCGTTGTAACTCAAGAGAAAGGTTCACTTACATCAACTTAGGTTAAGCTTGCTGCATATATGGCAATTATTTCTTGAAACCAAGCATACCAGGATAAAATATGAATGCACCATTATGTCCCAGCAGCTTGCATAGCTGCAAACACAGGATCTGAGGTTGAATCTGGTTTCAGTCCTGCAACTAGTGTGTTCTTTTTGCAGTGTTCAGTATTTTACTCTTCTCTGGTTTTACCTGCTTTTGAATCTTACTGTTGCTGTCACTTTCTGCGGTGGGTTTTCTTTGACGTCTCTGTCTGTTACAGAGATGCAGAACGTTCAGAGAGCCTATTTCTATCAACACTTTCCTATTCTTCATCTAGAACCAGGTGACTGAGAAACCCAGCTGTCGTGTCATGTGTGTAATGCATCCTAGAGCCATGCAAGAAATGCTTCCGTTAACTTCTCTGTCCCTTTGTCATACCTGCTTGTCTTTCTTGTTCATTTCCTCTGCTTTGCGCTAGTAGCTCCTCACAGACTTTAAACCAAAAGCAAAACTCACCTTGCAAGTGGATACAAGAAAAATATAGACATATTCAGGTGCTAAAGTTTGCTCTTGCAAGACTTGCATAGGGACAGCTAGAAGCAAATCCCTGACAGCTGTTTGACCATAGAGCTAGTAAGGCTATATTTCTTGCAAGATTTGGAAGGAAGATTTCTGAGACTGCATTTAAACTGAAATTCAGTTTAATATTGATTCTAGTATTGGGATTTGACTTCAGCTGCTGATCATCTGAAAGAAAATTTGGCAAAGGAACTTGTACTGCATGAAAAACAGCCATCAACAAGTTGGGCCTAACAAGACCTTTGCTGTGTGTGACTCCTTTTGGACTTGAAATGTCAACTGAATCATAGCTTATCAGTTCTCATTTATTGTTCTTAGCTGGATCTTCTGTTGCAAACGACTGTCCTTTTTGCTATCTTGATGTAGATTGCAGGGCCCAAGATTGTTCCAGCTGCAATCTGGGACACTCTTCTGTGGATTTCTCTGTGATGTCATCTAGTAACTTAACCTTCTTTTCTTTCTGATAAGACAACCTTGACCCTATTCTAACAGCTGCTCTAGAAGTGAGTAGCTCTAAACTAATACTAGCTGTAAATCAGGATATCCTTTCTTGTTTCTTTTGTAGGGGTTTCTCTTAGTTGTGTTTTTTTAATCAGAAGCCAGTTGACCACAAGTTGATATATTTTTCTGAAGTGAAGATTGTGATTGTGAAGTGAAGTGATGCCTGAGTAGGCATCAGCCAACCACTAGAGATAAAATGTAGTAGTAGCTTGGAGCCCTTAATAAAAGTGTACTAGGGGTGTGGAAAATTACAGTGATTTGGTTGTGTGGATGGATTTTTATTTCCATGAAGAAGAGCAACGGGAAAAAGTAGTGCTTTAGTTTCTTCTTGCCCCTGCTACTCTCAGATCAAGCTGGCTTCTGTTGAAAAAAAAGGATCAGTGGAGTCCACACATCAAGGTGATAGCTTCGTCAGTGCTTGGATGTCATTGTGGCACAGTGGAGAAACTGTTGGGGCAAGGGATTCTGACTTTCTCCTAGTGGTATTGTTCATGTCTCTGTCATAGAGTGCTGTCATAAAATACTGTACTCTAAAAATAACTCAAACGGTGGTATCTTGAGGTTTGGTTTCTATCATGCCTTTTACCATGTTTCCTCAGTTTACAAGTAGGTATGGCTTTTCTGATCACCGGTCATGGCCGTTCTGCCTGTAATGCAAGAGTGAAGCTGGGCTTTTTCTCTTTAACTGTGGCCCCTTCTGGGTCAGAGTTAACTAATAGTTGACTCTGCTGAGCTAGCAGCTAGAGCTCTTGATCTGTTGTTTTTCATTGTAACCTAAGCAAGTAGAAGCATCTGAAACTCACTTCTAGATTGCTTTTCCAGAGCTGCTATCCAGAGCATCAGTAGAATATGTTTGGGAGTAAGTTTGTCTCCATCACTCAAACTTCCTGTAGTGAGCTGTTGCTTTTTTTTTCCTTCCTGCTCCTATCCCTGCACAAATTCTGTACAGGAGTCAACATCTGTGTAGAGATGAAGCAAAAAGGATCCTGCAGCTCCGCTCATTTATCCTGTTCTTCCCAGATGTTCTTTGTACATTCCAGTGCTTCCTCTGTGGAAGAATTTTAATACCCTTTCTTGTGTTCTCTCTAGTTGACCGTATTGTTGGGCTGGATCAGGTAGCTGGTATGTCAGATACAGCATTGCCGGGGGCCTTTAAAACCAGGAAGGGTATGTTCCGAACAGTGGGACAGCTCTATAAAGAACAGCTGGCTAAACTGATGGCTACCTTGAGGAACACCAACCCCAACTTCGTCCGTTGCATTATCCCCAACCATGAGAAGAAGGTAAAGACAGTACAGCCTGTGCAGTCTTACATGGGCTTCCTTGGGGCATGTGGCTGGGTTGCGCTCTTTGTCAGGGTTTGCAAGAGATCTTAAGAATGTCCTGTATTCTCAGGATATCTTTTTAAGGTCATCCTAAATAACTGTAGTTACCAATGTTTTGGAGACCAATCTTTGCAGTTCTTCTTAAGGTAGCATAAAAACTCTCAATTGCTTGTGGCTGGAAAATTGCAATTGCTTCTAGCTTTTTGCTTTACAAAAAACAGGGGGACACAAGGGGGTAAGCCCCTTTTGTAAAAGCTCTGTGGTATTTATGGAGTGTACTTTTTTCCACTAGGCTGGAAAACTAGATCCCCACTTGGTCCTTGACCAGCTTCGCTGTAATGGAGTGCTGGAGGGAATTCGTATTTGTCGTCAAGGTTTCCCCAACAGAGTTGTATTCCAGGAATTCAGACAAAGGTAAGGCCTAGAAAAGAATCTGAAGCAGTCTTTACCCTGGCAAAGTTAAGACAGACATAAGTGCACAAATGAAAGCATTTTATTGCAACTAGATTGCCACTGTTTTCAAAGGCAGCACATCTGTCCCTTTGTATTTGCTGGCACAAAGCCTCCCGAAAGCATCTTTGACTTCTCTGCTAAGTGTGTAGTTAAGGTGAGGCATAGGGAACCCTGTCTAAGACTGCTTCATACTCTGTCTAGAGATGCAATTTTTTTCCTCTAATGAGACTGTAAACTGTCAAACTCATAGTGGCATAGGAATGCATTACTGAATTTTTTCCCTGTTTGTTTGTTGTTGTTTTCAAATATACTTGTGTAACTACTCTAATGCTTTCTCCTTTTCAGATATGAAATCTTAACTCCAAATGCAATTCCCAAAGGATTTATGGATGGAAAGCAGGCTTGTGTACTGATGGTAAGACATCCCAGAAACTCTACTCAAATAGAATAAACTTTATGGTTGTGGTTTGGAAATCAGAGTTGTGCATGCTAAATATGTCTTTTACTCACAGACTGAAATTCCAGAGTTAAGTGTTTTGTTTGGTAAGAGGAGGGTGCAAAAAGTTTTCTTTTGGCTTTGCAGATGGAGGCTTCTGACTAGCTTGGGGATCAATAATCCTAGCCAAAGAGGATCTTTCTGTTTCCACAGATGCATATACTTTGGGATTCCAGCAGTATTCATGAAATCAAAATGCTTAGAAGCATTAATATTATCTTTACCTTATACTTAAAGCATGAGCTTCAACAAACTCTTTGTAACAGCCTGCTGATGACAGATGCTTTCAATGAAGGCTCCAATTAATTTCTGCAGCATTGCCTGCTTCAGAGGGAAAGCTTTGGCTCTGTAGCTTGAAGACTAGGGGAGACTGAATTGAATTTGGCTGTAAGGGATTCCTGTTTTTTCTTTCTGAAGAGGAATAAGGTATACTCCTTTAACTAGTATAAGCAAATCCTTTAAAGGACAGGAAAGTTGGTTGGGGGGCCTCTTTCTGACAAAGGTTAGGACTGGGAAAAAATAAATAGGAAGGATCAACAGATGTGTTTCCTTTAGGAAAGGAAGAGGGCTCTTGGGACTGGCATATGTTCCTCGCAGCATCCTTGTAGTTGAGTACTTGATGTGGTGTATTAAACAATGCTTTCTATCACTTTCTGTCTCTGGTTACCTCCTTTTCATGCTGTGCTTGGCTGACCTCCAACTCCTCTAATTGGGACAGGACTTATTTGGAGCTAGGAACTTCGGTTGGCCTAGGTGGCTCCTTGTAGGGAGCGGGTGTTTACAGCCATGAAACATAAATACGTTTTGTGATGTTTCACATGAAGCAGCCTTTGCATGACATGAATGCTTCTCTCATTTTAGATTAAAGCATTGGAGCTGGATTCAAACCTTTACCGAATTGGACAGAGTAAAGTGTTTTTTAGAGCTGGAGTCCTTGCTCATCTTGAAGAAGAGAGAGATCTGAAGATCACAGATGTCATTATTGGCTTCCAAGCATGCTGCAGAGGCTACCTGGCCAGAAAGTAAGGACCATATTTTGTAAAGTACATCATAAAAATGTACGGTTTTCCCATTGAGGTACAAGTTTCTTTTTTTGAAAAGCTGACTGGAAATTATTTTTTGTCAGAAAGGCTATGATTTATTTGTTGTATATACAATAGCTGAAGGTGGTTTTGAGTTTTCTGATCTCTGTAATGCCAGACTTCTGGCACCTGCAAGAAACTCAGTGTGCTGCTATCCCACATACTACCAGAGCAGTAAAGTCTCTTCCTTTCTGTAGTAATACTGTACAGCAGGCAAAGATTTTGACAGAAATGATCAACCTGCAAGTGTGCAAATGAAAAGGTCTTAGTATGGTACTGATCCAGGAGGTGTAGGATTTGTCTGAAGTTATTGGGTAGGACTGCAAATGGTACAGTTCTTAAACCAAAAATATCTGTCAGATTGGCAGAAAAACATGTCTGTTACAGATCTCCCTTTTTTGAAATTAAAAGAGTGAGGCTTTTCAGATTAGATGACGTTAGGGAAAAACTTCGTTAAATAGGGAATTGAATAAAAAAAAAAAATATATTCTTACCTGAGCAGAAAAAAACTTGAAAAAGATAGAGGATGTTCACTGGAAATTTTCCTGGTTTTTTTGGGAGGGAACCTTGTAAAGTAAAAACGTAGAGATATCTGAGAAAGGGCTTGGTGGAGAGAGTTGTGTGTTGCTGTGGGTTCCTTTTGTCTGACTTCCACTTACCTTGCAGAGCCTTTGCCAAACGCCAGCAGCAACTGACAGCCATGAAAGTGCTTCAGAGGAATTGTGCTGCCTATTTGAAACTGCGGAACTGGCAATGGTGGAGGTTGTTCACCAAGGTAATAATTTTTCCCTTTGCAATTTTGGAAGTTTGGTTGCAGTTTCAGCTTCTCAGGTTGAACCAGAGCCCCCAAACCACTTCCTCCACAATTGGGCAGGCTTGCAGTTGCACTTGATTCATTTAGGCAGAGAATATTTGATAGCTGTGCAGTATGCCTGCATAAATCACGTGCAAAGCTATATCCAAGTAATGCTGTGGAAAAGCAGAAGTAATCTTTGAATGCTTTATGCCTAAGAGGAGTAAGAGAATCCACTTGCTTTGGTGGTATGGTACTTTAAAGAGTCATTTACTATATGGCTATTCAATTTAGCTAGACAAAAATTGTTAATATGAGGATGGCTTGCCATCTCTTTTCTCCAGGGTTGTAAGTGCAAAGGAAGAGTGCTGATCTTGCTGTTAAGACTTGTAGATATTTTACCTTTATAAAGACAATGAACACATGAAGAAATTGTGTCTTCTAAATGTGTGGGATTTCTTGCTTTTTAGCCATGAGACTGCAGCTAAAAGAGTTGAGAGCAGTCTTTAAACTTCTCTTTCCTATGAAATGATTTGTAAGTGTTTTTGATGGGGGAGCACAGAGATGGGTGGTGTTTTGGGTTTGTTTTTTTTCAGGGAATCATAGAATAGTTTGGGTTGGAAGGGATTTTTAAAGGTCACCTAGTCCACCCCCCCGCTGCAACAAACAGGGACATCTTCAACTAGATCAGGTTGCTCAGTCCAGCCTAACTTTGAATGCTTCCAGGGATGAGGAATCTACTACCTTTCTGGGCAACCTCTTCCAGTGTTTCACTACCCTTGCAAAAAATTCCTTCTATCTAGTTTAAATCTACCCTCTTTTAATTTAAAACCATTGCTCCTTGTCCTGTCACAACAGGTCCAGCTTAAAAAGTCTGTCCCTGTGTTATAGGCCGCTTTACTGAAAGGCTGCCCTAAGGTCTCCCTGGATCCTTCTCCAGGCTGAACAACCCCAACTCTCAGCCTTTCTTCATAGGAGAGGTGCTCCATCCCTCTTGATTATTTCTGTAGTCCTCCTCTGGACCCATTCCAGCAGATTCATGTCTTTCCTGTGCTGAGGGCTCCAGAGCTGGATGCAGTGCTCCAGGTGGGGACTCACCAGAGCACAGTAAAGGGGCAGAATCACCTCCCTCAGTCTGCTGGGCATGCATGCTACTTTGGATGCAGCCCAGGATACAGTTGGCCTTCTGGGCTGCAAGTGCATATTGCCAGCTCGTGTCCAGCTTTTCATCCACCAGTACCCCCAAGTCCTTTTCCACAGGGCTGCTTTCAATCCTTTCACCCCACAGTCTGTACTGATATCCCAGTCCAGGTGCAGGACCTTGCACTTGGCCTTGTTGAAGCTCATGAGGTTCACACAAAACCACTTCTTAAGCTTGTCCAGGTCCCTCTGGATGGCATTTCATACCTTGGGTGTGTCAGTCACATCACTCAGCTTGGTGTTGTCTGCAAACTGGCTGAGGGTACACTCAATCCCACTGGCTGTGTCCTTGATGAAAAAATTTAAGAGTACTGATACAGATATGAACCCCGACTTATCACCAGTCTCCATCTGGACATTGAGCCATTGACAGGTACTCTCGGAATACAACCATCCAACCAATTCCTCATCCACGAAACAGTCCACCCATCAAATCCTTATCTCTCCATGTTCAAGAGAAGAGTATTGTGGGAGACTGTCAAAGGCCTTACAGAAGTCTGGATAGATGGCATTGACCTATCTGTGTATTTCCCCACTGTATGGCAACTTCTTTATTCTCCTGCTATTACAACTGAGCCCTCAGGGGCCTGGAATTTACCAAACCCTTTCCTGATGCATTCTGTCCTGGAGGAAAAGCTGGGCAGGCAGAAAGTGTGTTATAGGCAGAGCAGATGATAATTAGCCCTCTATGATCCTCCCAGTATTCACAACAAAACAAATGATCAGTCTTTCAAATATGACATTTATTGGAAATGTTGTTTTATACAATGCTTATCAAGTACAAGAACATTTCTTCATGTTTTCCTAGTTCCTTATACATGTCTCATTGCGTGGGTTTCCCTTTCAGGTGAAGCCCCTTCTGCAAGTAAGCAGACAGGAAGAGGAGATGATGGCCAAGGAAGAAGAACTAATAAAGGTCAAAGAGAAGCAGCTAGCTGCAGAAAATAGACTGAGTGAGATGGAGACCTTCCAGGCCCAGGTGAGTTTGCAAATCTCATGTGTAAAAGTCATTCTCTACCTGGCCAGCTGCTTTGCTTTTTTGGTCTGATAGACAAGCTGCAGGATACCAACTTGTTGAAATGTGTGACTCAGCTGCCATCTTGTTCAATTTCCTTTGCCCTCCTTCCCAGCTCAGTTCCTCTAGCAGGTCATTTTATACAATGACCACCTGTCTCCCTTCTGTGGCTGTTATATGAAGTCAGGTCTCCTTTGGCTGAGTATTGTGGGAAGCTCATTGAATTCAACCTCATCGTTATTGGGATCCTTTTTGTTTGGAATGCAGAAGGTGGCAGCAAGATTGTGTTTCTGTAGGGCTAATAAGTGTGCTACTCTTGCAGGGAAAAACTAGACAATCTTCTTACTTCAAATGGGTATGATCTTGAGAAATTTAAGGCTAACTATATGTAGTTGCAGTGGACAGTTTGAGAACAGAAGGAGAACACATGCTTAAAGACTACGTTTTGATATTTAGCTTTTGATTAGCAGCAGGAGACTGCTGCAATGATTAAGACTGTAACGGTGGAACACAGGAGCATGTAACTTCAGTGAACACAGATTGCCAAGTACTTCGGTAAATTGGAGCTGCTCTTATTTCTGGCTTTGTGTCCAATGTAGCTAATGGCAGAGAAGATGCAGCTGCAGGAACAGTTGCAAGCAGAAACTGAACTCTGTGCTGAAGCTGAAGAGATAAGAGCCCGCCTGACAGCCAAGAAACAAGAACTGGAAGAGATATGTCATGACCTGGAAGCAAGGGTGGAGGAAGAAGAAGAACGGTGCCAACATCTGCAGGCTGAAAAGAAGAAAATGCAGCAGAACATCCAGGTAATGCCTTAGGAATGCTGTCTCTTGTCAGTAAAGAGGATAAGTAAGGGTTAGAGTGATTCTTTTGTCTCAGCGTGGAGGGAAATGGGCGAGAGAGAACAACAATAAAAAAGCATAAAAAATCCATTTGTGAAAATAGCGATAGAACACAGTGAGTCTGGTGCTGAGCCTGAGGCATTCAGTCGGTCATCTGGAATGAGCTGTTTCATTCTTGAAGACTAAGATGGTGGCCGCTTGTCAAATAGTTAGACAAGTCTTTGCTTAAGCCAGGGGTTTTAGAAATGGTGGCATTCTTTGCAAAGTAGCATTGTTTATTTTGCTAGAAAACTTGCCTGCTAGGATGCAGTGTGTTTCATTAAGTCATGATAGATGTCACTTCTGGAAAGTATATATAATACATAATAATACTGTAAAGGAAGGGTAAAGGAACTTTCCAGGTTCTAGTATTGCTTCTGTGCTGTTACACTGGTTGGTGATGCCTTGCTTTTCTGTGGGTGTTGTGAAGGAGCTAGAGGAGCAGCTTGAAGAAGAGGAAAGTGCAAGGCAAAAGTTGCAGCTAGAAAAAGTGACCACAGAGGCCAAACTGAAGAAACTAGAAGAAGATGTGATAGTTCTGGAAGACCAGAATCTCAAATTGGCTAAGGTAAGATTCCTGCAGCTTCCCTATATAGGCTAAAAATGTACAGGTGTTTCTCGTGGAGCTACTCACCAAAGGCTGACCTTTCCCATAGTACAGGGAAACTTAGGAATTAATTCAGCCTTGTCTTGGACAACTCTGACCTGAATTTTTGAAATTAGCTGCCTACCTGTATTCTTTTGTATGCTATTTAGATAGCCTTGACTAAATAACGATCCATGAGCGAATGTTTTCTGATACGTTGTTATGCCAAACCATATCAAGTTATTCATAAACAGGCTTCCTTTAAGTTTTGAAAGGACTATCAAATATAAATCTTTAAGTAGCCATTTACTTGAAACTATCTGTAATCCTGAAAGGGTTTCTTTTATTCCAAGTTTCTTTGTAGCAGGAGTAGTCAATGTCATGAGTGTCATCTTAAGAACAGTCAGCTCTGGAAGAATCTCCTGTAATTCCAGCAACTGCTTTGACACTGCCTTCTCAATTCTGCAGGAAAAGAAACTGTTGGAAGACAGAATGTCTGAGTTTACAACAAACCTGACAGAGGAAGAGGAGAAATCTAAGAGTTTAGCCAAACTAAAGAATAAGCATGAGGCCATGATCACAGACCTTGAAGGTGGTTTATGGTTTGGTTTGGTTTTGCTTTGTTTTGTTTTAAAGGTAGAACCTCCAAAGGACTTGCCTGTTTAGTTTTAGGTGGATCTCTGTTAAAATCTGTTGAACTGCGGTTTCATTTCTAGAGTTTTAGTCGTCCTCGGTTTCTGAGGGGTTAAAAATTAGTCTATAGCGTGTATGCTATTGATTGGTTTGATAGAGCTGTTTGGTGGCTGGCTGAAGGTTATGTGCCTTGTCAGCTGAGCCCTTGATCTAAATAAAAATTCTCTCTAAAGCAGCAGGCCAATGGAGAAGGGAGGCTGGTTCTCTTTCTTCTCCTGCTGTGGAAGTGTCTCCGCTTTTCTACTTCCAGCAGCATCAATCTGTCAGGGTTAGTGCTGTTTCTGATACTGTGTCTGCACAAGTTCTTCAGACTGGAGGCACTTACCTGGAGACCGCCCAGGTTAACGCAGCAGGAGCCAGCCTATTTAGTTTCAGTAAAGGGAGAGCAGACCTTGTGTTCAGCATCAGTTAATCAGCGCTTATGCCTATGTGGTGTGGGTGTTGGGAGAGACTGGCATTGTGCTGGCATTGTTTATTGCAGTGAAAGGGGGGAAGGAGGCTTGGCTGTAAGATGAGGGGAAGGGAAATTGCTCAGATATATTTTGAGGGAAAAATATGGGGGCAGTTGCATGTATAGATCCTGACAGAATAAGGCACTCCCGCTACAGTTTGGACAGTTGTATTATTAGGAAAAAACCCTACTGCTTAAATAGCTTTATTTTCTCTGCTTGTACAACGTTCTTTGAGTATATGTTGTCTGTGTAACTTAATGTATCCCCATCTCCATCAGAACGTCTGCGACGTGAAGAAAAGCAGAGGCAAGAATTGGAAAAGACTCGCCGAAAGCTTGAAGGGGACTCCAGTGATCTGCATGACCAGATTGCTGAGCTGCAGGCTCAGATTGCAGAACTCAAAATGCAGCTGGCCAAGAAGGAAGAGGAGCTGCAGGCAGCCTTAGCTAGGTGAGAACCTGACCTGCAGGGTTCAGGTACCCACCAGGTTGGGAAGTATTGCTCTTCTTGTGTCACTTTAGAATAGGGACTAAGTGGAATCTGTGGCTGTTGTATTTCAGCCCGTGGACTGTTAAGATCAGTGTCCTCAGCATCAGAGTTCTTTGGCTGCTGCTCACTGCCACGTTGTCTGTACAGAGCTAGACTATGAATATGATGTGCAGTGCACACGTTTCACTGAGCAGTAAGATTTCAGATGGGGTTAAAAAGTAGTGGCAACACACTGTCTTTCTGGTAGTTGCTATATTCATCTATTCAGTACAGTCTCCAATTTCCAATGTAAAATGGTGCTTTCTCTTCTGCTTTCTTCTGTTGTCAGTCTCTCTCTGTCCCGTTCTTTAAGGTAAGTAATCGTGCTCTCTCAAGTATTGGGAAATAGAACTTAGAATTTGTAGATAATATACAGATCAAAGTTTGAATGTAATATTGTAGAGCTGACCAATACCAGCTTCTTTCTTGATTATTCTTGGTAGGACAGGTGGTATTAATTTACATATGGTTTAAATCTGGCTGTGACCACAAACCTATGTTGAACACAGGGTGGAAGAAGAGGCGGCTCAGAAGAACATGGCCCTGAAAAAGATCAGGGAACTTGAATCCCAGATCACTGAGCTGCAGGAAGACCTGGAGTCAGAGAGAGCATTCAGGAATAAAGCTGAAAAACAGAAGCGGGACCTGGGAGAAGAGCTGGAAGCACTGAAAACAGAGCTGGAAGATACACTTGATTCTACAGCTGCTCAACAAGAGCTCAGGTAAGTCCAACATGTAGCTGCATTGTCTTACTTGGTTTTGAAATTTTCATAAATTTCTCCTACCAAAGCAAGTCTTTGCCTTTGTTAGGGTAGTCTGGTTAGCGGCCTCAATGACTATGGAAGGAGGTAGTGTGCAAGCTGTAGTCAAGACTGCGTTACCTTACCTGATGTAAGAAAGTTAATTTGCTCCCTAACCATAGTGTTAGTGATGCCCCTGAAACATTCATACTTTCAGGCTGTTACTTCTTAGGCTGAAGGTAATGCTGCCAGCTTGCGCTTAAAAAGGGTACAGTGCTAAGTTCTAACTTTGAAAAGGTCTGCCTTTATATCTTGTAGAGCTAAATAACCCTTGGCATTATTCTGCATCAGAGATGCTGTTGGTGAATATACACATCTGCCTGATTCCCTCCTTGGCATCTAAATGGAATTTGTGAATTTTGCAGGTCAAAGAGAGAACAAGAAGTAACAGTTTTGAAGAAGACCCTTGAAGATGAGGCAAAGACTCATGAGGCTCAGATCCAAGAGATGAGGCAGAAACATTCACAAGCTATTGAAGAGCTGGCAGAGCAGTTAGAACAAACCAAACGGGTATGTGAACAGAAAACACAAGGCCAAAGTAGTCAACCTCCCTGAAATGACAGGCTGCTTCATGAAGTGTTTGTGACACTAGACTTCTGATACATGTGCTGTTCTTCCCTTGGTAGATAATTTTTCACTGTGAAGCATATATGAAGCTGTTTTAAATAGTTGTGTTCGTTCTTATTTCCCATTAGGCACGTTATACTGCATAGCCAAGACGTTCTTTTCACTGCTAGGGCTTGCTGACTTGTACAGCGTTTGATTTGGAAATCTGATGGTGCAAGACTATCTCCTGTATTGTTGTCTTCTTTAATTGTTAGATTGTCTCCTGCTTATCAGGACATTTTTCAAATTATTTTTTCTGAGTAAGCAGTCTATAACTTAGCTGCTAAACATGCAACATTATCTTGCTTGTTGGAAAAAAAAAACTGTACGCAGCGGAAGGATCCTGCACATCTAAAGTCTGAGGGGTTTTGCTGATTTTCCTCCTCCCCCCCCCCCCCCTTTTTTTTTTTTCCTTTTCAGGTGAAAGCAAATCTTGAAAAAGCAAAACAAACTCTGGAAAGTGAGAGGGCTGAACTGTCCAATGAGGTGAAGGTTCTTCTGCAGGGCAAAGGGGATGCTGAGCACAAACGGAAAAAAGTAGATGCTCAGCTCCAAGAACTGCAGGTTAAATTTACAGAAGGTGAAAGAGTGAAGACAGAACTGGTTGAGAGGGTTAACAAATTGCAGGTGAGTGGCAAGTGTTTTCCTTAGCTTTCGATTCAACCCAGGGCTAGAGAGAAATGGTTGTAGGGTGGTACCTCCCCAAAGCTAGATCAAAAATCTTGTTCCTCCTGAGGATAAAGTTTCTACAAAAAGCAAATCCATAGTTTGCTTCCCAAGGACTGTGCAGACTCCTTAACTCATTGCTAGGGCAGGACATTTGGAGTGATGTTGCTTATCATGAGCAGCCCTGAGAAGGTGAAGTAACCAGTTGCCATCTGAGTTTTGTAAGCCTTAAAAGTATCAGCATGTCTGCTCCCCTTCAGCATGCAGCGGTTTGTACAGTACAGTTCTGTAAACACCCAGCTGCTTGTGGACATGGAGTGCCCCAAACAGACTGATGATTGTGTAACTAATTTGGAAGATGGTGTCCTGAAGCTTTGTAATATGGTTGATGTTAATGAGGGGTGACTCAAGGGTGAGGTGGAAATCTAGGGGTTTCTCCTGCTTTTCTCAAGGGAACAACAAATCCATGTATTTTACACAAAGTGTTACCTTCTGCCTTCTTTGTGGAGGCCTGTCATTAAAAGTTGAGCATTAGTGATATGTGCACTATCTTTTGGAATGTGAAAATGTAATTCTGAGACTGTAGATTGAGTCCTGAAGCACATAGTATAAAATAGAAGAGAACTTAATAGAAGCTTTTAAAATTCTTGCCAGGCTGTCTAAAATCCCATATAGGCTTTGAAACAACCAAAACCAGAAGGCTGTTGCAAGAAGTGATCCCAAGAAAAATATCTTTCTGACTTCTCATCTTTCATCCCTGGGACTTCAGAAATAGTGCATTCATTCCTCTGAGAGATTATAGACGTGCTTTACTGTTGAGAGGTGCCTCAGCTTTCACTTCTGGGTCTCATAGCTACTCACCTGTTCCTGGCTTGGTTTTTGCTGATGCATTCAATGACTGATACTCTGATCTCTCCTTCAGGTTGAGTTGGACAACGTCACGGGTCTTTTGAACCAGTCTGATAGCAAATCAATCAAACTAGCAAAGGATTTCTCTGCTCTGGAATCACAGCTTCAGGATACTCAGGTGAGAGCTTTGAAAGGCATCTGTGTGTGGTACAGCCAATGTCTGTTACAAATTCTCAAAGTGAGGAGTCACTCTGGACACCATTATATACTGGCTGTACTACCCTTTAAAGGATTGGGTCTGGCTTCTTTTGTTAAGGGGTTTTCTTGCATGATATTGAGAACATTTTGCCAGAAACAAGCTGTTTATCTTCCTTCTGCTTCATCAGTATGTGGTTCGTATGTAACTTTCCTTGTCTTAAATTTAGAATTCCTCCTCTATCACCTTTCTGCTTGAGAGCTCTTTATTGCTAGAACTGCACTGGAATGCTAGATTATTGTTTGAGATCTTCACAGTCAAGTATTTGACAAGGTTTATGTGTATGTGTGATTTCCAGTAAATTTATAAAGTTAAGCAGAAAGTTTTATTTCCCAGTGGTTGTCAGGGAAATGATAGATTCAAATAATTCAGTATTTATTCAGGAAAAAGTCATCCTTACTCTTACACTTTGGGATAAATCAACCAGTTAGTAGAATATAACTCTTGGTAAGGCATGGAGTACCAAGCAGAACATTGGAAGGGAATGGAAGGGTAGGCCAAACCTCAGATACTAAGTAACTTAAATGACCATTGATGTTCTGTCTACTTATTACTGCTTTTAAAAAACAGACTCAAAAGTAGTGCACAATACAAAAGTTACACACTAGTTTGAAGACTGGTCTTTATTAGTCTCTACAGATCCTTCAGCTCAAGCACTGGCAGCATAAGTCAATAAATGTTGGTGTCTTAAATTGGTAAATGACTGGTGTCTTACAATTCTGCTAAGACCAATGTTGGGTTTAACCACATTAAATCACTGTAGACTGTTGTCTGTTTCTTTGATACTCGAATATGAGAAAGCAATTTAGCAGAATACAGTCACAGTATTGTTGGGAAAGGTTTTAATGCTTTGTGTGCTACTCAGAGGACTTCAGAAAAGACTGTAGATGGCTTGTGTGGTGAAGTAGTATGCTTTAATCGTTAGAGTATATGGAGAGAATAAAACCTTTCTGAATATTTTGTTTCTGTACTGACTGACTGGAAGACAATTATTTAAATTCTCTCTTCAGTTGTCTTTTCTGTGAAGTAGGTTGCATACTTAAACTCAACTTGAAAACTACTCATTCTGGAGAGAGTGGGTGAGGATTGTGAGCTTTTAAAGCCAAGGAGTGATGCTGAATTCCACTGGGGTGTTTGTTTTATAGGAGCTGCTGCAGGAGGAGACTCGCCTAAAACTGAGCCTCAGCACTAAGCTGAAGCAAATGGAGGATGAGAAGAACAGTTTCAAAGAGCAACTGGAAGAAGAAGAAGAGACAAAAAGAAACCTGGAGAAACAGATCTCTATTCTTCAGCAACAGGTACAGAGTCTGCATCGCATAAACCAATGACCAGTGACTTTTCAGAAGTGTTAAATGCAGGTCTCTTTTGAGGAAAGTAAAATCTAAATGCAGATTTGACTAACAGAACCTTTCCTGGGAAAGAGTGATAGTGCTGATTTGGGTGAGAAAGAAATGAAGTAATCTCTGATTATAATTATATGAACTGCTTTTAGATTTCTATCCAGGAATTCCTTTGGGAATTCAGTCATGTAGGAGTATTTGAAGGGGGAGTAGTACCTTCAGAAACAAGCAGATTTATTTCCTCAACTTCTGGTGCCAGTAAACTACATATTGCACTATTTGTGGCATGGTTTCATGCGCTATATTTTCTGTCCTTCAGGCAATAGATGCAAAGAAGAAGATGGATGATGGTCTGGGTTGCCTTGAGTCAGCAGAGGAAGCCAGAAAGAAGCTGCAGAAGGACTTGGAGGGCTTGAGCCAGCGTTATGAAGAGAAGACAGCTGCCTATGACAAGCTGGAAAAAACAAAGACCCGCCTTCAGCAAGAGCTGGATGACCTCACTGTGGACCTGGATCATCAGCGGCAGATAGTTTCCAACCTAGAGAAGAAGCAGAAGAAGTTTGATCAGGTATGACTTCAGTCACTGGGCATTCAGTAGGAGCATCTTATTGACAGGTCAGCTCTAAGAATACAGAAGCAATTTCTGAACTAAGGTATAGCACATAGAGTGGAGAAAAAAGCTTTCATAGAACTAAATTAATTCTGTTCCGTGCATACGAAGCTTAGTGATGATCCTTTTCCCAAAGGGATAACATTTATATCAAGACCAAGATCAAGTTCAAAATCTTGTTTGCAGATCGTCTTTGAGAGAGATATGGAATTAATAGGTTGGAGGCCTAGGGATTCAGAATTTTGTTCATTGGGCGTCAATACAGTTATTAAAGTTGGGATGGCATGCTTCGTTCTTTGAAGCTTTTTCTTGGTTCCTTCTGTCCATGGCAAAACACTATTAAGAAGGGCTAACAAAAAGATGCATGTTTACCTTATTTGAAAATTGTCAGTAATTTCTCAGAATACTGATGCTGTGCTCTTCTAGCTACTGGCAGAGGAGAAGAACATCTCTGCCAAGTATGCAGAAGAACGGGACCGTGCTGAGGCAGAAGCCCGTGAGAAGGAAACTAAGGCCCTTTCCTTGGCCAGAGACCTGGAAGAAGCCATAGAGCAGAAAGCTGAGCTGGAACGAGTCAATAAGCAGTTCCGTGCAGAGATGGAAGACTTGATGAGTTCAAAGGATGATGTTGGGAAAAGTGTAAGTATGAAGTTAAAATATCATAGCATCTAGGTTAGAGAAGACCTTTAATATAATCAAGTTCAACTGTTAACCCAGGACTGCCACGTCCATCACTAAACCATATCCTGAAGTACCGTGCCTGCATGGTTTTTTTTAACTCTTCCAGGGATGGTGATTCCACCACCTCCCTGGGCAGCCCATTCCAATGCTTTTGACCACCCTTTCAGTGAAGAAATTTTTCCTAATATCCAGTCTAAGCCTTCCATGGTACATCTTGTCCTGTCACTAGTTGTCTGGGAGAAGAGGCAGACCCTCACCTGTCTACAACCTCCTTTCTGTAGAGAGCAGTAGGGTCCCCCTTGAGCCTCCTCTTCTCCAGGCTAAACACCCCAGTTCCCTCAGCCACTCCTCATAAGACTCGTGCTCCATGCACTTCACCAGCTTTATTGCCCTTCTGTGGACATTCTCCAGCAGCTCAGTGTCTTTTTTGAAGTGGGGAGCCCAAAACTAAACACGGTATTTGAGGTGTGGCCTCGCCAGTGCTAAGTTTAGGGGGACAATTACTTCCCTTGTTCTGCCAGCCACACCATTTCTCATACAAGCCAGGGTGGTACTGGCCACCTGGGCACCCTGCTGGCTCACGTTCAGCCGGCTGTCAGCCAGCACCCCAGGTCCTTTCCCACCAGGCAGCTTTCCAGCTGCTCTTCCCCAAGCCTGTAGCGTCATGCGGGGTTGTTGTGACCCAAGTGCAGGATCCAGCCCTTCTCCTTGTTGAACCTCATACACATCTGTCCAGCCTGTCTTGGAACCCTCTGTAGAGCCTTCTTGCCCTCAAGCAGATTGACACTCCCACCCAGCTTGGTGTCATCTGCAAACTTACTGAGGCAAGGAAATGGAAATGGCACATTCTGGGCCACAGATGTGGGCCCCAGTGGCTCAAATTTCTGGGCAGGAAATGTCACACAGGTGATACTATTAGTTTAATAATGCAAGAAGCTCATGCTAGTGTTAACGCAGAGGGATATAGTAGAGAATACTGGACACACTGTAAGTTTGTGAATGTTATGTTTGTTATTACATAAGTGAGAAAGATGGGTTGGAAGAGCCTGGAACTGGCCCAGTTGAGGTAGTGGCAAACTGAAAATTAACTGGTATTGTGGCAGAGATGAAGGCATGATGTGAGCCTGATACGTGAAATACAGGGATTAGCCAGGCAATGGAAGACAGTAACCCAAAAAAATGTTATGGTAAGCAGGAAGGAAAATTTAAAAATTCAGAGGCTAAAAAGTATTTTATTCTGTCAAATCCAGAGGCATCCAGTTCTGATGATTCCGCAGTAGGTCAGGACTGGGCTAACAAATGCTTTCCTCTTTCTCCCCACTGCCACTACGTGATCAGAACTGACAGGTAGTTGATTCACACTTGCATCTTGCAGGTATGCTAGCAGCTGGCTTTGAGGGGTATCTCTGCCCTAATGCAAGGGATGGGTGCAGCGTTCTTGCACATAATCTTAACGCGAGTGGCTGTTCTTAGATTTTTCTGCTTTTAAGATAGATGAAATTGTCTCCACTCTTTGAGGAAACCTCATGTGTGGTACTGTGCTGTAGGTCCATGAGCTGGAGAAGGCTAAACGAGCCCTGGAGCAGCAGGTGGAGGAGATGAAGACACAGCTGGAAGAGCTGGAGGATGAACTGCAGGCCACAGAGGATGCCAAACTGCGACTAGAAGTGAACCAACAGGCCATGAAGGCACAGTTTGACCGGGACCTCCAGGGCCGTGATGAACAGAATGAAGAGAAGAAGAAACAGCTGATTAGACAAGTAAGAATTGCTCTTGAAATCCTGAAAGTGTTTTGTACACAAAGGCACTTGTGTCCAGAGATGGTTAGACAGACAGTGCCAATCCACAGATCCTTGTTAATGGTAACTCTCCAGGCAGCACTGCAAAGCTGTGAGAGAATTTCCCCCTTGTGTGCATGATTGTTCAAACAGCCTTTGTCTATCAAAGGAACCCATGTGGCTTTATTAGTGAGGAATGTTAGCCCCATTCCCCTGCCAGGAAGAATGAAAACAGGTCACATGCTTGCACTTATGTACAGTTTGAAAGGGGGATGTGTAACATGGCTGTTGGGAAATCAAGGAGCTGAAATGCTGATGCCTGTATTTCTCCATACAGGTGCGGGAGATGGAGGTGGAGTTGGATGATGAACGAAAACAGCGTTCCATTGCTGTGGCTGCCAGGAAGAAGCTAGAGATGGACCTGAAGGATTTGGAAAGCCATATAGACACTGCTAACAAGAGTCGTGAAGAAGCTATCAAGCAGCACCGCAAACTGCAGGTGAGACTGCAGCTGGTTTTGCTGTCAGTGTAGAGCATTTACCAGGGAAACAGGATATGAGATCTAACCTCATGAGAACCGTATATCAGTGTCACAAGAGCAGCAGAACCTTGTAGCAGTTTACCACAAAAGATTTATTGGCATTTCAAATATCCTTCTAACCCCAATCTGGCTGTTTAACTCTGGGAGACAAGCTGTAAGGGAAGTCCACTCTAGTGCTTGCCTCATGTCAGTTTTTTCAGAAGGGATTACAGAGCTGCAAAGCTAGAAGAACTTAAATATCATTTAGGCCTTCTGCCCCAAGACAGTTCTGTTGTGCTTTTGTAATTCCTACAGGTATCTGTCTGATTTCTTCTTAGGGAAAACTCCAAATCCTCCCTAGGGGCTGTCCATTCCATTGTTTCACTAGGAAGCTTCCCGTACCCTCTCTTCCCCCCCTTTCTATATCTGACACATTTTTTCCCTTTCTGTGATTTAAGCAGCCCTGTTTGCTTCCATTACTACTTTTCCTTGATACTTGTGAAATGGGAAAAGGATGATTCCTTTTGTTTTAACAACCTTCTTAGTAGCTGAAGATTAATGAATCCATGTCTCAGTTTTCCCTCTGTGTTTCCTGTAAGATAAAAAATGTGATTTGTCAATGTTGTTGCTCTGAAATTAACGTTTTTCTCCCTTTTCAGGCACAAATGAAGGATTATATGCGGGAACTGGAGGACACACGTACTTCCAGAGAAGAGATCTTGGCACAGGCCAAAGAAAATGAGAAGAAGTTGAAGAGCATGGAGGCAGAGATGATCCAATTGCAGGAGGTAATGGAATATGTATGCAGGTCAAGGGTTGGTTTGTTTTCTTTGGCCAAGAACTAACTGTAGCAGTCTAAGCTCAAGTGGTTATTTCCTTTCTTTTGTACTTTTTGCTTTGCTCAAATATGAGGTCCACTTCAAAATGCAGAATTTGGCCCTTTCTGACAGCTGTGATAGGAGTGTGCAAAACAAAAGAAGCTGTGGGGTGGGTGGGGAACAGACCATGTCTTCTAATTAAGCCAGGATCTAGCTAGAGACCATACCACCCGTTCCCAGTAACTGCTTTTTCCTATGCTGCGTTAATTGGTAGCTTCCCATTGGATCACTGACTGTCTCGTTTTCATTCCAGGAACTTGCAGCTGCTGAGCGTGCCAAGCGCCAGGCCCAGCAAGAAAGGGATGAGTTGGCTGATGAGATTGCCAACAACAGTGGTAAAGGGTGAGTAATGTTCCATGTTTAAGGGTGGAGGAGCTGGTTTGAGAAAATACTTTGCAGGCTGTTATTTTTATGTAGACTGCAGCATGCGTTGTATCCCCATTGGTCTTGAAAGACTGAGCTTATTTTGTAAAATTAAAAGCGGTGAATTTTCCCCAGGGCATGAATGCCACCAACATTGCTTTAATGATTCTGTGTCCTATAGAGCGCTGGCCATGGAGGAGAAGAGACGCCTGGAGGCCCGGATAGCTCAGCTGGAAGAGGAGTTAGAAGAGGAGCAGGGTAACACAGAGATAATCAATGACCGGCTTAAGAAGGCAAATCTTCAGGTACCTGTTCAGGCTGTGTGTGCTCGTAGGGGTTCTCTAGTCTGTGCAAATTGTCAGACTGCACTCTGAGTAATGCCAGCTGCTGCTTGGTGTACAGTACAGGCCCTCAGGAGTCCGTAGATGCAGGCAAGATAAAACACCTGAATACCACAATACAGAAAACAGGTTGGGCAGTCAGAGCTGATGTTAACTCACTGTTTTTGGTCATTTAAAACATTGGGTAGCTGGAACAGTCTCCCATGTTTACTGAAAAAAAAAACCCAACCAAAAACCCACACAAAAAACCCTCCCAGTCCCTTTTTTCTGTATTAAGGGATTATAAGAAAGATGATCTGTAGCATGCTGCTCCAACCTGGCGTGCTGAACAGTGCCACGATGTCTTTGGAAAACTACATTTCTGCTAGTTCTATGCTGCTTCAAATGGACTAACCATATGGAATTTGTTAGGCTGCTATAGAAACCATGATCTTAATCTGCCTGTTCACTGCCATGTTTTATCTGCCTAGCTGTGAGAGTCAAGCATCTTGTTCTTATCCCTCTAAAGCCAAGGAGCTAGGCTGATGGTTTTCCAAATGGTTTGTTTATTCTGGTGGATGAGAGCATAGTTCTTTACTTGGTTGATTGTCAGCCAGAGTCCCGGCTTGGAAGCAGACTTGTCGCTGTTTCACCTTTTGAAAGTCAGTATTTTTAAGCTGCTTCTTTGTAGTGGAAGTAGACAGACAGCAAATACATGATAAATTAGTGAAGCACACGTATTGGATCCCCTTGCCTCAGGACTTTTGTTATTCTCTAAGACTGATAATTACTGTGTTAAGTGCTAAACCATGGCCTTTGCCCCAGAAAGCATTGTACGGGACTGGCAAATTTAGCCCTAAGAGGAGGTTGATTAACCTGTTATTCAAGGAATCACTTTGAAAATCTGGGTAAACTGAGGTATTTTGGGAAATGCCCTGCCTACAGACAGCTGCCTCTGCATCATAGTTATTTCAGGTATTCAGCTTGCCCAGAGGGTCCTTTTTTCTTTGTGTGTCAGCACGCATCTGAGACATAAACGAGCCTTTCAGGCTGGCATCACGCTGACTCCTCCTCCTCTCTGCAGATCGATCAGATGAATGCCGACCTGAACGCTGAGCGCAGCAATGCACAGAAGACCGAGAATGCTCGCCAGCAGATGGAGCGACAGAACAAGGAGCTGAAGCTTAAACTGCAGGAGATGGAGAGCGCAGTGAAGTCCAAGTACAAGGCTACCATCACAGCCTTAGAAGCAAAGATAGCACAGCTGGAAGAGCAGCTGGACATGGAGACAAAGTATGTTCTAGTAGAAATTCTGTCTGATGTACAGGCCTCCACCCACTCTGGGATTTTAAGCTCTTCAGAATAAATCCTGACTGGTCTGAGTGAGGGCTTCATGCTGGGTATGCTGGGTAGTACAGAAGTAAAATTTTGGTAAGCCTTCCTTATTTTTCATTGTAGAGATTTCTAGCTGCTTCTGGATTTAATAATTCCTAAAACAGCAGCTGTGATTACACTTGCTGCCCCTCTGTTAGCTTCAAGAAGGGTCATATCTGAGTGACATCAATGCCTTTTTTGGTCATTTCTGGGAAACATTGCCTCCCGGCCCCTTTTCTCCTAAGTTAAGAGGATTTTTATCCATCTTCCTTGTTTCTAACTTACCCAAGCCAGGTCATCTTGGTGGGGAGAATGGGAGATAAGTTCTTGCCTGAGCATCACTGTATTTGTAGGGAGCGCCAGGCTGCCAGCAAGCAGGTGCGCCGTGCCGAGAAGAAGCTGAAAGATATCCTGCTGCAGGTGGATGATGAGAGGCGTAATGCTGAGCAGTTCAAAGATCAGGTGTGTATAGTTACCTGCAACATTGGTGAGTCTTCTGGTGGAAGGATTTCCCTTCTGTGACCAAGGCATCATCTGCATGTAAGAGGGCTCTAGCATTAACCTTCCTATGGATTTCTCTTTTTTCTTTTTTTTTCCTTCCCCTCACTGTGCTAATTACAAGGTGACACTGATGAAAGTGTAAAGCTTTTAAGGAAAATATTGGAGCTGTCAAGCCCTAGGCAGCTCCCTTCAAAAAGGGAAGACAGGGCTTTGAAAACTCTGCTTTTTGCTGCTCTAACTATTGTGCTGTAACTCTGGGGAAACACAGGTATCTTTATCCTTTTCTCTCCCCCCGGCCATGCTCAGGCGGACAAGGCAAACATGCGCTTGAAGCAGCTGAAACGCCAGCTTGAGGAAGCAGAGGAGGAGGCCCAGCGAGCCAATGCGTCCCGTAGGAAGCTCCAGCGTGAGCTGGAGGATGCCACTGAAACAGCTGATGCAATGAATAGAGAAGTCAGCTCCCTGAAAAGCAAACTCAGGTAAAGGCAGAGCATTTTGTGCAATACCTTGGCAGCCAGACCAGCATAGTTTTGCTGTAACTGCCCACAGTGACAGCTGCCCACAGCAAACACTGTGGCCAGGTCCTTCCCTGCCTCTTTCCAGAGCCTGTCCTGTCTGGTGAGCTCAATGAAACATGTTGCTGACGTACTGTCTGTCCTTCCCTAGGCGTGGGGACCTGCCGTTTGTCGTGACACGTCGAATTGTCAGGAAGGGTGCAGGAGAGTGCTCCGATGAGGAAGTGGATGGCAAGGCAGACGCTGGTGATGCCAAAGCTACTGAATAAGTCCTCCCATTTGACCCAGGTTACACGTGATGGAGTGACCCATCCACCCTCCCCTCTTCCCTTGGACTTTCAGCAAACCCTCTCCTAAATTGGCTGGGGATCTGCAGAGCAAGCCCAGCTCTGTGTGTCTGGAGCCATCGGGCATCTGTGTTCCCAGTTTCTTCCTCTTTCCAGTTTCCTAATCTTTTTTGTATTTAATGCCAAAGAGTCGAGGTTCTGAAATCTGACCAGCAGTTTGGCCCCTACAAAGGCCTGTAGAACTGTCTGTGCCATGTCTGCTGGTGAATCCTTACACAGTTTGGAGGGAGTGGGCTTAGGGAAAGATTATTTTTGCTGTAAATCTCCTTTTGTCTTCATTTCTAGCTGCAGGGAAGCTCCTTCCTGTATTCTTTCCCCTCCCTCTTTGTTTGCTTTCGGCAATCATGTTCAGTGACCTCAGACTTCTGCCTCTTCTAATCTGCCCACCCACATGGTTTGGGAGCAGTTTCAGGAAAAACGGTGTGCTTTGGCCATGGCAATTTGCCCTTTCTTCTTTCACATGTTTCCAGGGAGAGGTGAAGAGGGAAGCTCCTCTCAGGACCAGTTACCTGGAGGACTTGCCAAAGCTGTCCTTTTTTTTTTTCTTCTTTTTTTTTTTTCTCCTTTTCTTATTTTTACTGTCTGGACAGATCTCTGAAGTGCAATGATGTCCTGTTAGTGTCTCTGCCTCTGAGCGGTTTCATCTAAGGTAGTGTGGACCAGTAGTTAATGACAGACTGGGGAAGCAGAACAATGTCCTTGTGCTTGTCTGAGAATCTCTGGGGGACCAAATATATTTAATGGTAATAGACAGAATCTAGGGGAATTTAATAGGGTAGTGGACAGAGGGTGGGAATAAGGGGAGGGAAATCCCTCTTTTTATTGACATGTCCAAGCCTCTTGCACCTGCTCTGTAACCAGGGGTTGGGATTAGTTATTGTGCACCATTGACTAAGAGTATATTAAAAACCCTTTAATCTGCACAGATATACGTAAGGCCTTTGTATCTCTTGTAATAAGTAATTAAGAAAAAAATAAAGGTCTTTATCACTGCCTTTCTATTGGGACCATGGTTATATATAGATAGTCTTTACTTTTCTACACCGTACACTGGTTGCTGGATTTACCTGTATTCTTAACCATATTGTATATGCTGCACTTAGACCTACTTATGAGCGAAGTAAAAATAATTAAATATGAAGCACCATACTGTATGCCTGAAGCGCTCTAAATGCAGGAGCCTCGTGTCCCAATTGCTGTCACAAAAAGATTAATTTTTTTTTTTATAATAAAAGTGCCTTAGCATGTGCCTCAGCTGTGTGTCACCACTACAGTCAGTAATGGTTTACTGGTGCTCCACTGATGTTACCAATAAAGATTATCCATGTGCTGCAGTCTGTGTGTGTGTGTTGCTGTTCCCTCCTTCCCCAGGTGCAGTGCAGACCGTACTCGTTGTACGTGTTGCCTCCGAAGGTGGCGGCTGTGGTGTCAGAGCGTCAGCCTGTCCTGTCAGCGGTGCTGCAGACCTCCCCTGACAAGCTGAGTGACACTCCAGCTGAAATCAGGTGTGACAGTACCTTCGGCATGTCACTGGGGCAGCTGGCAGTGGCCAGCACGGGGGATTTTGGAGGAAGGTAACGCACCTTGTTTGTGTGCGTTCAGAGGGTTACCTATTCAAAACACGAGGCTGTGAATTTGAGCCAAGCTAGTTCTGTTCTTGGCCCGAAAATGGTATTTCTGAGTCTGTAACTAGCAAACAAACTCTCCTCTTTGCTTTTATTTCCAGTCTCTAGAGTGACTGGAAGGTAATTAGAAATTGAATAAGGAGCTTGCGGTAATACTCATCTTCTGGTTTGTGGCCCCTGAAACTGCCCCAGGTGCTCCTGTATTCTGGGTGCTGCAGTGGTGGCATAAAAAGCTGGAGTGTGACACCAGCACCTGGTAATTGTAACCTCATCCCTCTCCAGCTGTGTTGATAGGGGTTTAAACCTGGGTGAGAAGGTCTGAGGTTGTAGCTGGGGCTGGGTCAGACCCTGGGTGGCAGCGATGGGGAAGTGCTGGTGTTCACCATGAGGGGTGTGGTGCTGCTGGCAAACCGTGAGCAGGGAGCGCGCAGCTTACAGTAAACCCCTTCTCAGGGGAGCACGCATGTCTGCTGCTCCCAAAGGGTGGGATTTCTGGCTAAGCAGATGTTGGGAAGGGGAGAAGTCTTCTCATTAAGAAACTTGAGCGTGGGTAGAACTTTTTTAAAAAAGAAAGGGGGGGGGGGCAGGGGCTGTGCAGAGGGAGGCGAAGACTCTGCATGTGCTGCTGCGTAAGTGGGTGTACTCACATTAAGGGGTAAGCGTGACCATGAACAACTTTTGACATTACATTTCACAGGCTGTGGCTTTCGAAAAGCTGGATAGGGGTTAGGGTGTGAAGGGATGGAGGTGTGCGCGTGGGGTGTGGAATACAGGTGCCGCTTGGCTGATGTCTTGAGTTAAAAATGGCTGGAGTTACTCTCACCTGGGAGTTTACTGCTTTTATTATTTTTTTTCCAAAGTGTTTTGCAGAAACGTGGAGGGTGTCTTTGTGAACAGCATCCCTTTAAATTACATGAAAATTACTTTCCCATCATAGGATCATCTTGAAATAACACCAGCTGGCTGGGCATCGCTGTGATACAGAGCAGAACTGCTGTTCTGTACCAGGTGCTGATGGCATACTGATCCTTCGTAAGCACAGGCTGCTTTTCACGTCCTTTGCACTGCTCTGCGTGAGCCGGTGCGCTGCTTGGATGCTGCTCTGTCCAGTACAAGATGGAAAGAGACTTGTTTCTTTTTTCTACTGGCACAGTATTTCAGTTTCCCACCACCTTGTGCCTCCCTGTGGAAGGGCCAAAATTAGTCTCCTACAACATTTTCCACTTTGCAGAGTGCAACCTTGAGTTAACAAGTTCTCGTGGCTCCAGGTTAGTTGCTCTTCCGTAGATCTCCAAAGCTGCTAAATGCCTCACACAGGTGCTCCTGAGATTTTGGGGATGCTGTGAGTAGGTGAGTGATTATAAGTGCTGTAGTGAGCAAGAGTGGAAAAAGATTGAACCGGGACCTGGTCTGTGGTACCTACAAGAGAGTTGTTCCTGGGAGCTGGTGCCAGAGCTCTGTTGCCTGCACCGTCCAACCTCAGGGCTGATCCCAGCAGGCATTGGAAGGGTCTGAATGAAGGGCACACATAGGTATAGTTGCAGAAGATGTCAGGGGTGATGGTAAAGTTGATTTCAAACATTCCTGTTCCTGCACTGGACTGTTGTGCTGGCACAAAGAATCTGTAAACCAGATCATTAAATACAATAAACGTGGCTAAAAAGAAATAGTTGATGCAGGTTACAGTGTGGCCCTTGCAGGCTGTTGTAACAGCAGAACCGAGGGGCAGAGCAATCAGCCCTGTCACAGCCTCAGGGAGATGGAGGTAAATCGCTGGTCCTGCAGCATCTAGTCTTGCTGCAAAGCACCTTCTTCCATGGAGAGCGTGCGGCAGCACTGACCTGCCAGGTTTAGGATTTAGCCCTCTTCCGTTTCCTTCCCAAGTTGTCTCAAATACTACTTAATGTACTTGAAGAATCACTTTTGACAAAGCCAGGGGTGCAGATTAAATAGCTGTGGAGCTGGGATGGCTCAGTGACAGCGCTTGAGGGAGAGACCTGTGGTGGAAAACTGCAGCATTCCCTGCCTGGAGGGCAGGCCCCGGAGCAGTGGGATGAACAAGCCGAAACTGAAATGCCGGTGCTGCAGCCCAACCACAGATCTGCCGGTGCTGCAGCCCAACCACAGATCAGCGGGCCCCAGGGCATTCCAAAGCGGTAATTGTTGGCTTGTGCTGTCCAGGAGTACGGTGGACACCCCTGCAGGTCCACGGCCTGGTTTGTGGCGCTTGGTGTGGGGAGGAAGCTATGGAGCTGGTGTGGAGCTGAGCCTATGGGGCTCCTCTGGAAGCCCAGCCCTGTCCTGAGAGCCACTCCGTCTGTTCTGGAGAAGCTTTGTCCCAACCCTGCTGGCAAGATCCCAGCTGCATGGCCTTCCCTGGAAAGCCTGATCCGAACTTTGCTGGGGGTGTGTCCTTTTGAACCTTGGCTCCAAGCACAGCTGGAGACAATATTCCCAGTTCCAGGACAGATAGCTAATACTAGCAGATAAGCGTTTGCTGTCTGGACCAAGTTTTTTTCTTCCCCTGATGTTCCAGCAGTGGGAGCAAGAGCAGAAGGAAAAGGAGAAAAAAAACCCCAAACCCCTCCAGTCCTAAATCTGTAACTCTCCTGTCCTTGCTATCATTTTGAGGCAGTGTGGCTGAGCAAAACAGTGAGCAGCAATGCAGCTAGAGGAAAAACATGAAATGTCTCAAGCAACGGTGGTCTGGCACATGAGAGGACACGTGCTGGAGCCCCTTCTCCAGCCAGCTCCCTGCAGCGGAGCAGCCTCCCTCGCTGAGATTGGGGAGGGCTGGGCTGCGGTGCTTTCAAGTTGGGTAAAATGTGCAGAGAAAGGACAGTTAAAGCCCAATTTGCTAAAAATATGGTCACTCTTTGTACTGGGCAATTACTTTGTTGTGCACAAGGAGCACGTGAGGCAGGCTGCCTTCCCGCTCACCTGCGGTGGCTGAGGCCATGCGCAGGCAGCAGAGACCTGTGGGGACGCGGTGCGGGGCCACGCTCGAGCCCCACAGGAGGGGTCTGCCCTACCCCACGGGAGGGGTCTGCCCCACGGGTTTCGCTATTGCTTAGCTCCCCGGCCCTGAGGAAGAGCGAGGGAGGAAATGGAGAACTGATGATGATGGAGTGGCTGGCCTCGCAATGCTGTGTTGCTCGTAATATGGCTGCGTGTTGCTAATTAATCTGCAGCTGTACTGTGGATGGCTTTGTTCACTACAGCCTTGATTGACTTTTGAAATTGTGCAGAGCCTCATGGAAAAGGGTGTTACGGCAGGGTGTATCACGCAGGAGGAATGGATTGCTTCCTTCGGCTCCTTTTTAGGGGAGGAGGCAGCACTCAAATCCCAGACCTCGTGTAAGGCTGAGGCTAAAGCGGGTCTCTGTGGCCAGAGAAAGTCTCACTGGAGACAAAGTACTAGTGGAGGGCATTGGTGGTGTCAGCTGAGAGATTTGTCTAGAAGTGGTGAGATGCTGAACCATGTAGCCAAGAGGCACGCTGATCAGCCGGCCCCGCAGTGCAGCCTTTGTGGCTGAAGTGATGACTTGATGGAAGAAAAAAGAGGAGGAAAAAAAAAAACCATCCCCTTGGAGCTGTGATCAAAGAAACTTGCTTCTTGCTTTTTATTCCTACTGTATCCAGGGAACAATTTCCCCATCTTGCCTTATAAAGAAACAGCATTGTACCAGAGCCAAGCCCACCTTTCGCTTTTCCTCTCCCAAACTGCTGGCACCAAGTGCTCCTGGTGTGGCAGCAAGCGAAGCATCCTTCCTCCTAGCCCAGGCTCTTCCCTCCCAGAACCTTTTCTCAATCCTGGGCAGTCCCTGGAGCTTCAGAGGACCCTGGCAAAACTTCCCAGCCCTGCAGGCTGCTGGATGGTTGTAGTGTCCCTAGGCTGCCCCGTGGCCAGAGGAGATGTGTCAAAAGCTTGTTTCGTTTCCCTCTCAAAACTTCCCCGCTGGGGCTGAGAGGGGCATGGAGGCTGCATGCACCGCACGTGCGCTGCCAAATTCATCCTGGGTTGGAGCCGGCTCTTTCAGACCCTGTTTCTGCCTCCCAAAGCCTCCCCTGTGCCTGGTGCAGGTGTGAGGAGCTCGCCTCTGGAGGAGCCCCGGCTCCAGTGTCGGGCAAGGCTCTTGGCTTGCATAAGAAGTGCTAATGTTGTCACTACGAACTGTAGCAGGCTTTGAAGCAGAGGCGTTGGTACAGCCAAAATAGGTTTTAACGAGGTAACGTACAGCCCAATTTGCTGCGCAGGCTTTTGATCCTTTCTGCTGTCGATGTAATTGCGTGCTGCACAGCTCGCAGCTCGCCAGCTCATCGTTTTTGGAAGCACGAAGCACCCAGCTGTCTCGCCCTGATGTGTCCTTGTGGGTAAGGCACGGATAAAGCTCTTGATCAGCTTTTGCCTGAAGCTTGGCTCGCCACTTCCCTCTCACCTGCAAAGTTTCTGGGAAGTGACTTCAAGGACGTGGTTGATACTCCAGCCGGGATCTGCAGTCATGAAACCGCAGGGGGACCCCACGTGAGGAAAGGTGCCATGTTTGTGCCGTCCATCTTTATGCAGGGCCCTACCGTGAAGCTGAGGGGATTTTATCTGCACCTTTGTTTATCGCTCCTCTGCTCAGGGAAGTGCGAACTGCTGCAGCCAGCGAGTTTGGTTCAGAGGAGATGGCCCATGCAGCCGGCAGGCCGGTTCATGGGAGGGTACGTACAGTATCTCTACAGCGTAAGAAGAAATCTATGCTGAGAGTAAAACCTCACCCACCCCAGAGGTCATTTCCCTGCGCCGCTCCCCTGGGCAGCACATGAGGAAACCAGAGCGGTTTGAACAGAAGAGCCAGCAGAGCGGCTGGGGACAAGTGCCTGCATTTGTGGAGCTGACTGGGGCACGTGGCCCCACTGAGAGGAGCATTGGGACATGGATGGGACCCGTACAGGCACTCTGGCGGCCGAGGATGTGGCATCATGTGCCGTTTGGCCTGCAGGGCTGGTTCTCCCCTCACAGGGTGTAGCACGGCCCTGGCGTAGCTTTGGGAGGGGGACACTGAGGATGAGTAAAGTGTGCCACCGGGTCCCCACGGAGGGTCCTGATTTGTTTGCTTTGGGCAGCGGATGGGTGAGTGTTTAGGGAGAAAATCTCTCTCCAGGGAGACCAGACGTGGGAGCGAAGAGGTGTGTGATGGCAAGAGGAGGTGGACACCCGCCGGATGGACATGTGGCACAGCATGGGTGGCGCTGCATCCAGGATTATCGTGCAGGGTCACCTGGAAATAGCCTCTTTCTGAAGTGAGATTTCAAGGTCTTGGTCCCCTAGGCAGACAGAGCAGCTGTTTCCTGCTCTGCTATCCAGGCGCTGACAGAGCGGTCCCCCAAAACCTCCCCTCAGCATCCCCCCAGCACCTCCGTGGGTTGTGCTATGGGACACCTGCTCTCCGCAGGGCTGCAGTACCTACCGCTCGCCCAGGAGGAGCGGCTGCCTCATGACTCTGCCTCAAACTATTAAAAGCAGCGAGATGATTAAAATAAACTGTCACGAGGCATTCATACCAAACAAAACGTGCGAGCTGGACTCCTTCATTTCCTAGAGAAGTTAATCTATATTTTCAGGCAAGGGAGATGCCCTGAAGTTGGGAGGCAGTTAGGTGATGCTGGCAGGAGGCTCCCCAGACCCGCTTCTCCAGCCGTGAGTGGGCAGGAGCGGTGCTGCGGGAAGCTGGCTGCGGTTCCCCCATCGAACAAAGCCTTTCCTGACTGCTGAGGCAGAGGAAGGAAACACCCTGCAGTGGGCACCGCGGTGGGAAGAGCCAGGGCTGGGAAGGCCAGCGCTCTTCTCCCGGCCATGGCAGAGGGCGGCTGTGATGCAGGGGGGTGAGAGGTGCCGGGGTGGGAGCCCGTGGGGCACCTCCTGGCCACAGTCCAGCTTGCTGGGGCGTGGGGTTGATCCCTGTGCTGGTGTCCCTGGGGTAGGTGTACTTCAGAGGCAGGAAACCCTCCGCCTGGTTCCTCTAGGGCCAGGCACATAAGCTGCAAAGGGTGCCACGCAGCTTGGGCTTCCTGGTGTTCCCTGCAGCAGGCAGAGCATGGGGCTGGTGTCTGCCCCACGGCTGCGTCCCGGGCTGGGTCCCTCCCAGCACCAACAGCCCCACGGGCCATGCTTGTGCCTTGCTCATGCCCTTTCTCTGGGCTTGAGCTCCAAACAGCCCTGTCCCACCAAGGCAGAGCGCTCCCTCAGAACTGCAGCAGACAGGTAGGGCTTCCACTCACCCTGGGGCCAACCAGAAGATCCCACAGCTCCCTTCTGCGCTCAGTTTCCTCCAGCACAGGTTAGAGACTCCCTGACAACCCTCCAGCTGGTCCCAGCAACCCTCCTGCCAGCCCAAAGGGGGTTCCCACCTCTCTGTGGGCAGGTAACCCCCCTACCATTAATAAGAGGCACTTAGGCTCTTGTTTAGGCTGAGGGTAAAGGCCTGACTGCAACCGCTCAAGTACCTTCACTGCGGATGATCACAGCCACCCTGTCCCCAGGTCTACCAGCCCTGCATCGCTCCTGGTGTGGCTGAAACTGGGGGCCCAGCTGCGCACGGAGCAGGGCCAGTCCATCATGTTGAAGTCGCCAGGTGAGAGTGAACCAAGCAGCAGCGACGGGCTGCACAGACAGCAAACTTCTGCTTCGACGTGATTTGCTCCCTTTACCTGCTTGGCTTTCGGGTACTGCCTTTTTCTTCTCCCTGGTTGCAACTAGCACAGCCCTTCTCACTAACCTGGGCAGATACTGCACCAGGATAACGACTGCTCTCATGGTTTTGATGCTACTGCTTTCTGGTTTTGCTGAGCAGTGAATAGATAAAATATTTACTATCTTTTCTTTCTTTTTTTCTGTTTTTTTTTCTTTTTTTTTTTTCTTTTTTCTCCTCTCCTCTCTTCTCTAAACTACCCAGCAAACACTTTGATGCCAGGGCAATCACAGCACAGCATTTCACAGAAAATAAGAAGTGCTCGTGGCAATACCTGCCCTGCAATTTGAACGTCTGTCCTCTAAAAAAAAAGACAAAAAAAAAAAAGACAAATAGTGATGGAAGACCAGTGTTGAAAATATAAAACCTGTCTTCAGTGCATGCTCACACCCATGACTGCAGCTGGGCATAGGCTTATGCAGAAGCTGTTGGATAAAATTTGGGGATGCGAGGATCTGGTGGGGTCCTACTGCTAAATTACAGCCTTAGAGGATGACGTGGGAATTGTGGATGGAGAATACTGGCTGTGACTGATGGACTGGGATGCATTTAAAAATTAAGTATCTCAGAAAACTAATGAAGAATGGTTTCAGCAAAAGAAATTTCTCATGAGTTGAAAACTGGAAGAAGGGGATGAATTATCAATAATACAGCAGGCAAAAAGGAGTTGCCTTATTTATTTCCGAAGCACAGTGGAACGTGATTTGTACTTACCTGTGTTGATTATGAGCCCCACTGAGCTTGATTATAATCCCTTCTCGCAGGCAAGCAGGCTGCACTCAGCGGCACGGAGGAAGTGCAAAAGGAATTTGTCTGGGCTGGGATGGAATCTGATTACCGGCCGCACGCTGCAGCAGGGGCTTGTTTCTGAGGATCGGGGATCCCATGCCTCTCAACCAGCCTGTGAGGGCTAAAGCACATGGGGGAAGTTTATTGCAGCCAGTAATTTTTTTTTTGGCCTGGTTCTGACTGGTTTGGTCCTGTGACACCTAAGGTGGCATTTTGTCACAGCCTGGAGCTGACAGCATGAGGCGATCTCCTTCAGAACCAAGCAATGGCTTGATAATAGCTTTATATTAAATAGAGAGCTTTGCTATAAACTAATTCTAAAGCAGCCATCCCACTGAAGTAGAGGAGCTGAAAGCTGCTTTAATAGTGGGTTTAGTTGGAGCTTGAGCAATTTATGAAAGGGATTACCTGGTGTGATGTCTGTGCTAGCAGGGCTTTGGTGACACAGGATGGCCAAGGGCAGCACAAGCAGGGGTTTTGGGTACACTGCAGAGACCCTGGTGGGTGAGGGCTGAGCAGAGGCAGCGTGGTGAGCCCTGGGCTTGTAGGCTCACGCTCCCGGTAGCTCTGGAGCCTTCAACGGGGTTTTGGCAGCAGAGGGGTGACTTTGTGCCTGTTCGCAGTTTCCAAGGGAAAGCTCCTGCTGCAGAAACAGGGAAGAAAAGAAAAAAAAAACCAAATGCAGAGGGCTGAGGGATGCAGGGGGAAAACAATTCCAAGGGGCTGGCCGGCTGAAGCAGATGCAGGGGTGCTGGTGAGGAGCTGCAGTGGGGGTGGACACCCCCCACCGCCCCCGTGCACCCCAGGCTGGGGTTCCCATCAGGCCAGGCCGGTGGGGAGCTGCACAGGGTGGTGCAGGTCGAGGCACAATTCCCCAGCGACCTTCTAACAGCAGGAGCCCAGGGGCTCCCGTAAGGCCCAGCGTCTGTCGCTGTGCATGGTGGTGGGGAGCCAGAGCATCCTCCTCCAGGTGGGACGGGCAGCTGGAGGAGATGCAGGCCCTGGGAGAGGCACTGGTGCGGGGTGAGCAGCCTGTGTGCACAGAGCATGCCCCTGAAGGAGTAGCAAAGAGCGGTGCTGAGGCTTTCTTAAACCCTTACGTGTATGTGTGTGAACGCGGGTGTTTGTGTGCGTGCGTACACGTACATGTAAGCTTATAGATGGGCGTAACCAGATGCATGTATGTAAGATTACGTTAAGCAGAATGTGGATGTTACCCAGGGTAAAATCCATCATGTGAATATTGTAATTAACCTCTAAATACATACTGCAAACTGAGGAAACTCAGCGTTGAGGTCAATTACAATGTGTATTTGGTACATGTATTAGGGTAAGAGATGTACAGCTGAGGCACCCAACCAGGCTGATGGCTGGAGAATGGGAATCAAGGGGACAAGATGATACTGTGTCTTCAAAAACCAGTGTGAGTCTGAGAGATAAAATTAAAGCGACCCCTCCAGAATGACATCATTATAGCCTGTTACAGCAATGATGTTTATTTAGGTGGCCTACCTGTGCATTCCCACTGCTGAAGAATATGCTCTGACTGCTTCCAGCTCTCCCCTCCGCCCTAAGCTGCCTGGATTTATAGCAAGTACTTGGGAGACAACGGCCATTTCCCTGTTCCACATTTAAACCCTGTTACCCAAACCACTGTAACTCCCATCTGAGTGCAACTTGTGAAGAAAAGTGGCATTAATAAAGTTGGAGGCAAGTTTCTGGGGGGAGTGGGGCCAGCACGGCAGTGGTAATCCTGAGCCACACAGCCGGTTTCTGGGTTAGCTGGACCCTGTGGCGCAGGGCTGGTGTCCCCAGGCTGCTCCCGTGTCACTCAGGCAGGGATTTCCACTACTGTTTTATCATCGGCCTCGCAGGGCTGTGGATATCCCCTTCTGAATTTTTCACGGGCTGGTTGGGTTTTATTTTGGTTTGAATTTGTAGCCCTGCTCGCTTCCAAATGGCTGTTCAGCAGGCAGGAACAGGAGAAGGGGCTGGAAAACATGACTAAATATGGCTGTGTTTCGGATTGCTACAGACAGCGGGATTAGCGGCCCCTTCATGCCAGCAGCCACAGCTGAAGTTCCCAAGATTTGAGAAGCACCAAGAAGAGCCGAAGTCCAGCCCTCCCCCCAACTCTTTTTTTTTTTTTTTTTTGGGGGTGTGTGTGTTTTTTTCTTGTTGTTGTTTTCCACAGAGAAATCTGCAACCTATTGTGTGGGCTAGCAAAGCTGGCACCCTCCAGCCGCCTATAAAATTGCATTAGGCGTTTGTGTTTCCTGTAGCAGATTATGTGCTGTCTGGATTTTTGATGATTCTGGGAGGGAGGGTCAGCCTTTTTTTCAGTGGGGTCTACAAATTGCATTTGAAATAATTTCATTTTCTTGGCCAGAAGAGAGCACTGGCAATTGGCAGGGCAGGTGGACATGTTCCGAGACAGATGTAGGCAGCTTCCCCTGCCTGCAGCTGGCACAGTTGCTCCGGCCGTGCACGCAAGGCACAGTCCTGATTCAGCCCGGCACCAGAGTACTTGCCTCATCCAGAATCATGTCAATAACTTCATTGATTGCAATGATATTTCTCATGCTTAAAGTTAAGTAAGTGCTTAAATGTCACGCTGAATCACAAGAAAAGGATTTCTTCATGCTCTTGCAGTCAGTTCTCTTGACCTAGCTGGCTCTGTGCTCATGCACACATCAAGTTTTTATGCAAACTCTTAGTATTTATGCAGATGTGTCATGTACAGGAGATCTTTACAAACTGGGGTTTGCCTAGCTTTGAAAATATCCTTTTGGCTCATATGTAGAGTATTTATTGTGCTTTATTGCGGTTTTCTAATTTAGACCTAAAGACAAAGAGGCAATAACTATTTCAAGAGTGGAAAAATTGCACTAAAAAAAAAAGAAGCATGTTTTCAAATCTTATTTGAAATGTGTGTGGTATCAGCAACAAATAGCTTTGTGAAAGGGTAAAATCAGATTGCAAGTGCTTATTGGTACGATGTTATCATAAATTCACATAGCACTTTTCTGTGTAAAGGAAAATGGATAACCTTTTGCAGCAAACATACAATTTGAGGGCACAGTTTTGTGATCATATTGATGTAATCAAGTACTAAGTGTCTCATATCCCTCTGGATATGAATGCTAGACTAGCGAGTAGCCAGCAGGTGGAGACGACTATAATGTCTGCGTTGTGATCTGGAAGGCTGAAGAAGTACAGTTGGACACGTGGAAATTCCAGCTGAAAGTTGAGACCAAGGAAAATACAAGGAATGGAACTGGAAAATTCTGCAAGTGCGGAGGACACAAAGAGCTAAAACTTTAGCAGCAGCAGAGGAGGGACCTGCAAAATGCTTGGAATAGCAAAAAGCTGGAGCAATCATGGAAACACTCCTGTGGCTTGGATCCCGAGCCGTAATTCATGCTGTTGTAATTCGCACAGATGGTGGCTGTCTCAAGGGAAGGCTTCAACAGCTGGGAAACATCAGGGTGTGGGCCTGCTTCAACTGCACACCCTTTTTTTTATCCCTGCCTCAGTCACAGAAGTGAAAGGTGATACAGGGATCGCTGCAGAAAATATCTGCAAGCTATTAACTGCCCTGAGAGATGGCTCCTCTTGCTAGTTGAGTTGTGTTAAGGACCACCTTAGTTTGGCATTTTGTGTGCAACAGTGCACTTCCAGATGCTTTTCAATAAACCGGTTAGGGAGAAACAATCAGCCTTGACTCCAAAGATCAGCCATGCAGTAAATTAAGTCCTAGCTAGGGGCCCCTAAGAAACAGGGCGCCTCACTGAAAACAAACAGGCGTTACATGATAACACCCGTTCTGTTTGCATGATGTGCCCAGCCACCACCGTGGGTGTTTTGCTGTGTCCTTCGCTCCGTCTGCCTGTTACACCAGGAATGAACGCTGCCTCCAGCAGGACATTCGCCCTTCTCGAGCTGCGCCTCCAGCCTATTTGGAAACAAGCAGTTGCAAATAATGATTTGTACCGTCTGTTTGTTTGTGTGCCCATGTGGGCTGAATAATAATGCCATGACCACTCGGCTGCTACAGACTTGTTTCTGAGAGTGGAGAGGGTGGCACAGCTCTGAGGTACTTTGGTGGCACAGCCAGGGGTGTATTTATGCACGGGCTGTGGCTCCAGTGAGGTTACCAGAGGACCACATCAATGGTCGTTACTGTTGGACCATTGACGTAGACTCCGGCCTCCATCGACCTCTGGTTCATGCAGCACAGGCAGCTGAGGTGAATAAACGCCAATATTTGCCCGCTGCTTGATCTCTGGCACCCAGAGGGTGGGGAAAGCCAGCACTACCTGTGGTACCTCCGTGGCTCACACTATTTATCTTGAGCCAGGCAAGCACTTCTGTCTCAACAGGAAAGCAAAACCGTTTCATTTCGCAGACATGCTCTTCACACAGTTTCCTATTATTACACATTTCGGGGATATGGTGGGAGTGCTGAAGGACCTACTTTATTCCCCATCCTCGCAGCCACAAGCAGTGCAGGCAGACAGCATTTTTACACTAACTGCATATAAGCAGATGACTGCATCTGCACTGCAGGTGGTGTACTGCTTTAGCAGCATCTGTATACCTGAAACAGCACAACTTTTGTATACGACGATACCCCACAGAACCACAGACCAAACCACAATTAGCAACGATAAATGCACTGCAGCGATGTTTGAAGCCAGCAGGAAAACGAGTCAGGAAAGTTTTACTCTAAACTCTCTGGTTGATTCCCAGCTGTTGACATTGCTGCTTTGCTGGAGCGCTGAGGTGCTCAGTGGCTTTTGCTGAAGCCAGGTGTCGTGGCACTGGGAAAAGATAGGGTTCATTGTGGATGTTGACCCACTGACTGACAGCTGACAGCACCCTTGCGTCACAGTGACATATCAATATTGGCATCCTGCCACTGCTTGGGGACTGGCATCCTTTTGGCAGACAGTTTAAGTCAGGTGACAAGGTCTTTGGATTTTGTTGACTTAGGTTATGTATTTTTGGCTTTGTGCTAATCGGTGAGGAGAAAAGGCACCTTCTGTTAATAAAATTTTGCAGCAAAGACCCGGCCTGAGATAAGCAAGGAGCAACATTTACCCATGCTCGTTGCTACAGAAAGCTCCACCACAGCTTCCTGCGAAACCAGGACTGAAGTGCAGGCTGAAACTTTACCTTGGCAGCACTTCATTACCTTGTGGGAGTGCGGCTGTCGGGAGGATGAGCGTTTGGCTCCAGGAGCTTGGCTGGCAGGACAGAAACAGCAGGAATGAGCAGGGCTGGGCAAGCCACTAAACCTCCCCTGACCCACTTAGCAGGGAGACTGAATCCACTGGGAAGGAGAGGGGCAAAACTGCAGGAGGCTGGGAGGGCAAGAGGGAGCTAGTCAGCAGGATGAGACGTCCTCGTGTGTAGATGATGGAAGCAGCAAGAAACTGTTCTCAGTTGTGGTGGAAAGGACAGATGTGCTCTGAACTGTCTCCTAATGATTTCTATGCCTTCGGGTCAAAGATTAATAGTCAAGTTTGTGCCTCACTTCACGCCTGTGTCTCAGAACCTACATGAATCATTGCCTCTGCTCCATCCAAGTATGTCATGGGACTCAGGTGTACTTCCATAGGTGTTTCACAGCCAGCATCCTATGCCACCTGATCTCCAGCCCAATGGCAGCACCAGCACATACATGTTCGTTCCTTCAAGGAATCCCTTCAGAGGATTCGGGGGGGGGGGGGGGGCACAAACACACACCACACCTGCTAACTTTACGATGAAATTGTATGAATCTGCTCAGAAAGATATATTCTTCATACCAGCGTCTTAGAGCTCTCTGGAAGGATAGCATTTCATATAGCTGCCTCTCATTGACCTGTCAAAGACAAAGCACTGGTGAGTGCTCTGCAAACTTGTCCATAAAATTATGGCACGTAGGAGCCTTTGGCAAGAGCATTGTGCAGCAGTGGAAGGGTTAACAGAGGAGTCAGCTGTTTAGTATGTCTCAGATGTCACATACAAATACCTAAAAGGCAGCTGGGTTGTGTGAAAGGAAATCAACGGATTAAGATTGTAGTCCCAGCTCAAAAGCTTTTTTGTGACTTCAGGAACGCCTCATATCCCTCTCCTTAAAACAGAGATACTATGTATCCCACAAACATACTGTGAAGATTAATTCATTAATCTTTTTTAAGAGGAAATGGAAAGAGCTGGAGAAATAATAACATGAAATATCACAGCAGTAATGACACAAAGCAAACGACAGCATAAAGCATGGCAGCAGCAACTGCAGGTCAGTTTGGCAGGGAGGGCACAGTACCCTGCCTCAGCTCTTTTCACCCACACCATAACTGAGGGTTCCCTGTGCTCTGCGGTGGTCCTGGCTGCTCCGCTGGCAGGCTGCTGACCACGGCCAGCTGAAAATGCCTCCCCAAGGGACCTGCTTATGGCAGCAACTTCTGGGTGCTGCTCTGTGACACAGACCATGTGAACACAGGATGCAAGGGGGAACTGGCAGTAGCTTTGGCACCTGCATGGCAGAAGATGGTGGAAATAGGCTTAGGGGAAGATGAAGAGAAAAATGGAGGCTGGGCACTGCAGAGCAACTCCTTGCAAAGTCCCTCAGGGGAAGTATCAGACAGACACCTACATCACAAGCGCACACAGAGATTTGATTCCAAACCATTCGCTCGTAACTTGTCTTCAGGTTGAAGCCTTCTGCAGCACCTCACAGACAGTATCTTAACCTGTACCTTTCATCTAGAGCCCCTCATTAAAACTAAGAGGAAGACAAATACAAAAATGTTGCTTTTTTTCTGAACGAGTAGCATCCCACTCACGAGAAACTCAGCTTCTTTTCAAGCCAAGAGCGGACTGAACACATTCTTTCAATGTTGTTTGACAGTCTGGCTCACTTTATCAAACCCAGTCAAGACGAATAAGACATGTGTTTAGCCTTGGTAGGTGAGCAGACAAAAGCTGCAGATAATTGTCCTCTGGGTGCCTGCCACTCCATGGGGATTTGTAATCATTTTGAAAAAAGAGATTTTCCCCATCACTGGAGGAGACAAGCTGGCACCTCAGCACAAAACATACCACTTAAAATAGCTTTTAACGTGGCCTTGAAAACTATTTTTGGATCCAGAAAAACATGGTGTATGGGAAGACTGGAGTCACGTATTGTAACTGTCAGTCAAAACCCAAAGGCTCTGTCATTTCTTGAAGATCAGCAGATGTGTAAAGACACACCAAGCTAACCTAATTGGTCTGCAGGCTTTGTTATACATGGTGATATTAGAGACGTCAAGAAGGGCTTCCTCCTATATGCATTAGCTCACAATGACCACCTCCATTCCTGGTTTTCTCCTTTTTCTCCAAAGTGTTGGCAGGTGGAGGAAAAGTGCCATTCTCATCCTTTAATACAGCCATCCACAGATTTGTATTATGATCTGCAAATTGGATTCTCCATTAAGATGCTGTGGCTTCCAGAGTACTTTCAGGACAGTATGGGCTGCCTTTGTGTTCCTCATTATAGAGCAGACATCGTCCTTGGTGCTACCTGACAGCAGCTGCTTAATAAAATCTTTACATTTCTGTTGAGAATCCCAAATTTGTTTCTCAAGAGCAAAAATGTGGAGACATACAAAAGGGCTGATGAACAGGCTTTAGGTTTTTGAACACCGGTGCAATGTCTTCTTCTGGTTGGAAGTCATCTGCAGCAGAACAAATTAAAAGTCACATATAAAAATGCCAGAGAAGTGCACGGAGGCTATTAGGACCAGAAAGCAGATCAGTTCCTTTCTCAAGAAACCAGAAGCAGCCCGGGGCAGTGAAAGAGTCCCAGGGTGAGCTGCCCAGAGTGGTCCTGAGAAGGCCACGAGTGATGGGAGGTCGCGGTGCGCGGGGGCAGGACCAGGTACAGCACTGGGCAGCACATTCCCAGAAGCTGGATGCTCCTGCAGCAGGGGATCAAGTGCCCCTCACCCCCCATCCGCCTCAGGTCAAGACCGCTCCTTACGGGCAGAGCCCCAGAAACCCCACCGGTGGCACCACCCGGCCAGGATCACGGCTGCGGTGGGGGCTCGGGCACCGGCCCTGCCCGGGGGCTCTGCA
>JAVJGJ010000057.1:34249522-34272984 GCA_035590215.1 Microhierax caerulescens | reverse complement strand
GGTCATGGACTTCCTATCTCCTTCCTTTTTCTTGTTGCATAACATGCCTCTGATGCATCCCACCGCTGCCTGCTTTTTCTTGTTTTTTCATGGGTTCTTAGTTCTGTTCTCTTTTCTTCTTAGCTGAATACAGCACTGAGAAAAGGGGGACCAGAAATGTGCTGTATGGTTGGGGCTCTGTCATCTGCAGAGAGCCCTGGAGAACAAGACCAGGATTTTTGACTCGATGATGCCCTATCTTGTTGCCAGGATTGTTGTACTGTTACACTGGAAGTAGTATAAAGCTGTAGGGGAGGAAAAAACACCCCATCCCACTGCTTTTTGCCAAGAGGAGATAAAGACCAACTTGGCGGTGCCGCCTTTGTGCCTCAGCATCTACTCTAGGAGTTCTTGTTGCCTTCAAGTGAGGGAGAAGTGATGAGGCTGGAGGCCTCTTCAGTGCTCACACAAATCCAGTGGAGACCTGGCATCTGCTAATGTCACAGCTGGATCTAACAGCTTTTTCTTTGTGACCTTTATACCTAAACACTTACTGGAAATTTCTGACTTCCTGGGCTAGTTGTATTCCCTAAGAGTGGTGGTCTGCATGCCCAGTGCCTCGTGTTGAGAGCTGGGCTGAGAGGTCACAGTCGCGAACGGTGGAGGCAAGGCCATTGCTAGGGTGGGATGGATTCAGCAGCAGGTGATGGCAGCATTTGTGAACAGTGTTGTCTAAGACATGGTTAAACATCAGCCATGGGCTGGAGAAAGCCTCAGAGAAGAGGAGAAGGGGAATTAAAAAGGAAGTGGACCAATTGTGGATTTTGACTTTCAAATAAAGAGGGTTACAGTGGGATTTAACTCTTTGTGGTGTTTCTGTCTGTCATGGTTTAACCCCAGCTAACAGCTAAGCACCACAGCCATTCACTTGCTCCCTCCCTCCCTCCCTGGTGGGATGGGGAGAGAATTAAAAGTGAGAAAACTCATGGGTTGAGATAAAGACAGTTTAAGCAAAAGCTATGTGCATGGGCAAAGCAAAATAAGGAATTAATTCACCACTGCCCATTGACAGGTGGGTGTTCAGCCATCTCCAGGAAAGCTGGGCTCCATCATGCGTAATGGTTATTGGGAAGACAAATGCCATCACCCCAGATGTTCCCCCCTTCTTTCTTCCCCCAGCTGAGCATGATGTCATATGGTATGGAATATTCCTTTGATCAGCTGTTTGGCTGTGTCTCTTCCCAACTTCTTGTGCACCCCCAGCCTGCTGGCTGGTGGGGTGGGGTGAAAGGCAGAAAAGGCCTTGACTCTGTCTGAGCACTGCTCAATAGTAATTAAAACATCCCTTTGTTATTAACACCCTTTTCCACACAAACTTGAAACATAGTCCCATACCAGCTACTATGAAGAATATAAGCTATCCCAGCCAAAACCAGCATGTCATCTGTCCATCCTTCCTTCCAGTGCCTGCTTCTCATCTGTGAGTTAGTATTGTCCAAGAACTAGACTATTGTGATGGGACTTGAATATGTTGAATGAGACTGAGACTGGAATTTGACTGTAATGTTGTTGGACCAGTTATCAGATGTATGTGTCTATGTATGTCTGTCTATGCCAGGAAATCCAAACGATGCTTGTAATTAGGTCTGTGGTTTTTCGTGTGTGCCTCTGTCCACTGATAGCATGCTTCCAGAAAAGACTTGATGCATTTCACCATCTTGCCTGATATCTCTTCTGCCTCCTTTCAACAGGAGCATCATATGGTTAGTGCCAAATAACCGCAGATTCAGAAAAATAACTTTTCTCTGTCAGTAAATCACAAATCAGCACCACTAAGAATTCTTAATGCTTCATGTTCTGACCTGAAACCCCTCTGTCTGTGGGGTGAGAACATATCTGAGTTATTTCAGCCAGACTGTGGTCATTATATAGGTTCTCCTGGGCAAGGGTGTTTCCCATGGGGAAGATGCTAACTAGAATAGATGGAGGTGCTGTAAAACTTTGCATGTGTGTGTTTTCCTCCTATTATTCAATGCTTTAAGGGGTGAGTAAGGATTTCTCCTCTGCTGACCAATGAGTTGATGTTTTCATCTTGAGTGGTATCAGGTATTTGTGGCTGCTTTGCATGCCAGGAGGAGCATGGGTTGGATTAGCATCTTGGACCATGACTCCTTTAAGGACTAGGAATTCTTTGATGAGTGATTACATTTAACTCGGGGCTGTTAGTTGATGGATGTAGATGGAGCATGTCCATGTGGCTTGGGAAGTTTTCCTTAAATAGGCATGACCTTTCCAGTGAAAACAGGAAGATACTTTCTGTGTTGGTGTTTTTTGTGTTTGGGTTTTTTTGTTTTTTTTTTAGCTTGGGGTTTGTTTCATTTTTGGAACTCATGATTACTGCAGGCATTTACCATAGAAGTAGCTCACAGTCCTTGGTAGCTTCGTGGGGCAGCGTTTGGCAGCTCTATTGGAGGTTGATAGGGAGATTGGCTTTCTTTGCAGTGTAGCATTCCGTACAGCATTTGTTCATGCTTTCTGTATTTGTTCTATCCTTCCTGTACCAGCTGCTATTTTTCATCATTGGTGATCTGGTTCTTCTTCCTTATCATGCTGGCATCTGAAAATCTGAGGCATCTCTATAGCAAAAAGACTAGCCAGTCTGCGTATTTTAACATGTAGATGGGGAATGGATGGTAGTTCACTAGGTCTGGTTCATCCTGATAAAAAATGTTTCTGTTTCTGTTGGATTTTAGTATTGCTCGGTGGGTTGCAGGCAAATCCTGTCCCCTCAGAGCAAGTAACTGGTTATGATGTGAATGTGGTGACAGTCTGCCCAAAGTAATGCCTGTCCCTGACTGTCCTTGGGAGGTGTAGGAGACAGATGTTTTTGACTCCTGTGTGCACTGAAATTTTCCAAGATGCTTGGTCTCAGCCATTTTGTCAGTGTTGCTGACGAGGCATTAGCAAGCTCCTCTGTGAACTCTTGAGTCTCTAAGTAAGCATAAAATTTCTCCGCTTGGGCTCCCATATCTATTATAAGGTATTGTGTGGGGTTGCTTCTTTGGATTTGGTGCTTGATAAAGCGGTGTGATACAAGTGTAATACAGTGGTCAAACTGACCAGCCTTGATCACATGGTAGTATCAAGTGTTTTGTTTGGTTTGTGTGGTTTGGTTGATCCTCAGGGTTAGTCTGAAATACAGTTTTTATGTCTGTTCTCCTGAGCAGTTTCTTATTCTAGGTCACCAATTTCTCAGTGCCTGAATTCTTGGGAGTTTGTAATTAAGATTCAGAGGTTTGTAGATGTGTCTGATTGTTTTGGGGATTAGCAATCTTTACTTTTGTTTCTAGAATAGGATTTTAAAGACAGTCCCTAAATCTCTGGGCCCTTTGGGCAGGAGTAAACATGTGGCATTGTTCCCCTTCCCTGGGTGAATTCCTACCATTGTCAGAGGCAGAGAAATCCTTATTTCCTGGGCAGGGTTTTGATGATGAATTCAATCACACTAAGTAGTGGTTAACTTCTTAAAAGATAACTTCTCAACTTGAATTCTCAGGTAAGTATTTTTCTGTCTTCTATGGATTTTCCTGGGGTATGGAGGCTGTTGGATGATTAACTTCATTCTCTGGATGATCTACTTTCTGCAGATGGTTATTGTGTAGTGCTGGTTATGGGGGTAACTATCTCCATGAAGTTGCTAGAAAATATTACAACAAATTTTGTATGGGCTGTGTTCAAGCAGATGCACTGGAATCAAGATTGCAGTGGGAAGGGAGAATGAGTCTTACCATGTCCTGATCTCCCAAAGGTTGCTCCGTTCCAGCAGAGACAGGGCAGGTGATGCTGCCTTCCCTGGTGATGGCACGGGCTTTCACCTCTGGCTACGGTAAAATTAGCCCTGGGTTGGAATTGCTGGAAGTGTCTGATCAAATGCTAATTCAGCATGTTATTTGTGAAGCTGATTGGCAGGGTAGAAAAAAAAAGATCTGCCTGTAGGAAACTTTTTGCCTGGAAGAGCTTCAATAGTAAAAAAGTAAAATATCTGTTGGGAAATTTTTTTCCTCTTTGCCCAGTTAGTAGTGATAACCAAAAGCAAATGATACAATGCTGTGTTCAGAGCCCTCTAATTGTATTGTCATGGCTTCTGCTTCTGTTTACAGATTTTCCATGTAACTGAATTAAATTAAACAAGACTGGTCAATTCACTGCTGCTGTATTTAACCCCCTGGGCAGCAATGAATCTGCCAAGGATGGAGCATCATTTTCTTGTGCTGCTTGGAAAGGGAGGGTGTACAGCAAAGTGAGGTCATGTTATTTCTTGGGGGAGAGGTTCACAGTCACTGCTCAGGTGTCAGATGGAGGAAATGGAGAAGTTTCCCAGAAATCCTTTTCCTCCACCACTTCCAGCGTGGCTCAATCAAAGGGGTAAGTCAGGTGGTAGTGAGTTTTTTTGTCATGTATGGGCTAGCCAGAGATTAATGTATCCACAGTTTGTTCAAGATAGCATTACAGGAATCAAAACACATTTCTTATTTCTTGTTCATAAATTTAATCCTTTGTTTTTAACAGTTAAATATCCCTGTATTCTTTAGCCTCACCTCTGTTACCATAGATTTGAGCCCTTCTTAAATCTTAACACATGTAATTGCTTAACATTCAGGTTAGGAAGAAAGTGTGGTGCAAGGTAATGCAAGAAGAATGAAAAGCCACCACATCACCTGTGCAGGAGCAGAAGTCTCAGAGCACTGGGTTCAGTGGGCCGTCCTTCCTCCCCTAGTTTAAACGAGGTGGCCTCCCTGCTGAATTGCTGCCCACTCCATCTAAGGATGGTCCTTGGAACATATGGTGAGCTCCATGCAGCAGCTTGTACTGCATTAACTTGCTGTGTTCACAGAAGATAAGCTCTGCAACATTTTAACTACAGCATCTTTCGCTGGGACCAAAATTCACTTAGAATTAGATACATATATGGATCTGCATCCTGTTGTTAGAGATCTTTCCTATTTTCTTTAGGCTTGTGCAAAATATGTGTTATGGTGGGGAAAAGTTGTACAGATTTCTTTTTTTTTTTTAATGCACTTTCCCATGAGTCAGCATAGTTTGTGAGAGTGAAATGATGCTGTGTGCTTAGCCTTGCAGCAGGTTTGGAAATCTGGGCTTTGCCATGCCATGCTTGCTTTTCTTGTCTCTTTGCTTCAAGTTTTCTATGTAGAGTTTATAGATGTTGGTGCAATTTGCCTAGCAGAAACTGTCCCTTTGTAGCAGCTGATGAGTGGATGACAAACAAGCTGATTAAGCCAAAGGTTCAAAAGGCTTTTGAAAAAAATAGTAGTATTAAATTTACGCTTTGCAAATGTTGTATCAATACTACTGGGTTGAGCAGTGTTAGGCCACCTGGTGAGGGTTGGTCTGATTGGTATCAACCCTTTGCTGTGGGCCACCAAGGCTTGTGTCTGTGGGGTATCTACAGCAGGCACAGCCCCTGCGTAGTGACTCCCTGTGTTGGTGTGCATGGTGTGAAACCTTACCTCTAGGCTAAGCTGATCTGATGGTCAACAGCTGCTGGAAGTCGTGATCCTTTCTCTCTGCTCTCCATTTGGCTCAGGGTTTCTTTTTTGTGATCCTGTAGAAAATTTGCAATGCCAAAGTGGAGTTTATCACTAAATCCAGCTGCCTTCACTGTGATGGCTCTCTGCTTGCTAGGTCGTGTTGAAGAGGGGGGGATGGCTTGTGAACCCACTGTTTGGGGAAGGATGTGGGACACTGCCTTTTGGGTCCTGCCAGTTGTTGGAGTAGTTTGTCTGTAATGCACAATTTCACTCTGTGTGCAGCAACGGCATCTTCCATGGTAAACTGATCTGCAGGTCGGCCTGAGGTACCAAAGGCCTGACCCCTGTGCCTGGTGCTGGGACCAAGGGACACAAAGCACCAGCAGCTGCCTGGGGAGTCTGGGTGTCCTGAGAAGCTGTGACATTATGGAACGGTGCAGGTGCAGGAAAGGTCCTGCCTGTGGGTGCAGTTGGGAGGAGGGGAGATGCTGTAGATGAGACCATGACAGGTAGCCCCAGACACTGAGGCTGAAGTAAAGCAGTGAATCAGAAGGATTTTTCTGCGTGTGTGCATGGCAAAGGCAAAACTTTTCTCCTTAATACTGATGTGTTAATTTTTTGTTTATTTTTTTTTTTTTAACACCAGTAACTGCATGTTGACTTTTTGGAGCACAGGAGATCTGGGGAATGACCTGAGAGGAGATTCTGGTAGTGTTGTAGAAAGAAAAGCTGTTGAAAAAGCTGGGTTGCCTCTGCTGCCCCTTTGAGAGGGAAGGTGGTGTGGAGTGCTTGCTGTGCCTGTCTTTCTGTTGCTGAGAGCAGCGTTGCACACGTTGGCATGGCATGCTGTACCCACAGCACAGCTGCATGTTGCTCCTGTCACCTGGGCAGCATCTGTGGCTCTTGCAAGGAATGCCCTTTGCATGTTTAGTACCACCACATTGTTGTCTACCTCTCATACCCATATGAGTGAGTGAGTGGCTGTCCTCTCCTCCTGCAGAGGAGGGGGATAAACATTTATTCGTCTGTGGTTTCTCTGATTAGTCAAGTTTTCAACTCTGCCATTGTAGCTGATGGCAGGCCCTCCTTTCCCTCAATGTGCGTCTGCAACACACTTATGTGCTGGCACGCGTGTGCTGCCCTTGAAAACAGACCATGCTTATTAAAATCATTGTTAGTTGCCATGGCAGCTGTTGTCGCTGAGGGCTAATAGGAAAGGCAATTACTGCTGCATGCTGAGGAGTGTACAGGGAGGGTGTGGGCAGTGGGGGACAGGCGGTTGCGTGCTGATGAGCAGTGTGACTGATAGATCAGCTGTCATGGTGAGCAAGCAGCAGACGAGAGAAAGGCCGGAGATGCCCTGTAATGAGGTTTGGCTGAATATGCTGTATTTCCACCTGGGCAGGCTCATTGACAGATTCCCACCCTTCCTTTGATTGTCAAAGGGAGTCTCAGGGTTGAGATTCATGTTTGTAGCTGGGCGCAGTGCAGTGCTGTGCAGTGACTATCAGCTGGCCCAGGAACTGAAAGAGGGAGCTGGAAAACTTTATACACGTTGAAGATTCTCATCTAGCCCCTTTCCAGCTGTTCCTTCTCTGTAAATATTCTTCCTCAGCTCTTACTTTGGCATTTCCTATAGGTTGAATGTAATGATGTAAAATAATACCAATTTTCTTGGAGTGAGGAGGATTGGTTATGGAAACTGAGGTCAGTTATGTTTCAGGATGCTTCACTGTTTCTTGTGCACTACTGTGCCAGTAGAAGGCCAAAATATTTTGATTATGGACCTGTGTGTAGACCCCTGTGTATCTGCAGCTGTTGTGTGGTCATAAGGCAGATGCTGTGTTTTCATGCTTTTCGTAGTGAATTTATAGCTAAAAGGAAATTGCGTCCTTTTTTTTTTTTTTTTCACTGAATTTGGATAACATGTGCCCAAGCCGTGCCAGCACTGTTTATGCTCAGTGCAAACATGAGGAAACCAGAATACTTTATGGTGAGTCACTTGTAGGATATCAGTAAATTCCTTGAAAGATTTGAGTTGGGGAAATAGGTGAGAACTGTAAGTCTGCAGCTTCTGTAAAAACTCAGGGATACCAAAAACTGCTTTGACAGTGTTTGACAGAGCCCTGCACCCCCAGATCGCAACCTTCTGTCCCCTCCAATTTGTACTGCTTTCCTTTTCCCTGGTGCCAGGAAATGGCCTGAGACCTCACTGCACAGGAGCTGTTCCAGGAGTCCCTCCCTGGCCAGCAACAGGCATGTCCCATAAGTGTCTTCTGTCTTCTGGAGTCCATTACGGGGTCGGTGAAGCTGAAATGATGGTTGTGGTTCCCTTTGATAGGAAGATGGTCCCAGGAGGCATGGGGGAGGCTTGTGGTCTGGGCAAAGTGAGAAGAACAAAATAGTCCTCTTGGAGCAGGCAAAATCGGGACCTTGTCTGAATTTCTCTCCCTGTTCGGTTGATCTCGCAGCAGCTGTTTCCAACTGCCCTCTGGATCACGCCCCATCGGGATAGCAGCAGTGACTCACTCGTCTGGGGTGGTTTCTGCAGCGTGCGAGAGTCTGGCTTCCCAGGGAGCTGTGGCACCAGGAAGGGGAAGGTTTCTGGTGCCTTTGATCCCTCAGTAAAGATTATGCTGCAGATGTTTAATTAGAGACTGCTGCTTTCTTTACTGGTATACTAAATATAAATGGAGGAGTTGGTCTAATAATACTCGAAGTTGCAAATGTCAGGAGTCAATAGCTTTGTTTTACTCTCACCAAATCTGATTTGTTTTTAAGTACTGCTACTAAATCTAATGATGCAGTAATTCCTGTTTGTTACAAGGAATAAGAGGTTTAGACAGAGGGACTTCATATTGTTCTTGCCCCCTGTCTTGTCCCACCTCTGTTAACAAAGGAAGAGCCACTGGTTTGCAGGTGTTTGTACAGTATGACCTGAAGTGTCAAAAGGCATGATCTAAATATGCTGTGTACCAAGTTTATATTCAGCTGAAACAAAAAGGTTTTCTCACTGCATGTTTTTTGCTACAGATTTGTACATTCCAAACATTACCTTTATGACAGTCAGCAGAGTGCCAAAAAAAGTTTAAAAATACAAAAAATGCAGTGAAGGTAAAGAAGCTGCTGCTGGAGCTGGAGCCCAGACTTGCAAGGATTTACTTGGGGTTTCATGTTTGGTTTGGGATTCTTTGTCTGCTAAACTAGTCTTTAAGTCCTGGCAGGCCCTAGGGACATCTATAATGGGAGAGACATCTGTGCTTAAGGTGCCTTGCCCTGTCCGTCTGCCTGTGTAGGAAAAGGAGTAGGTAGTGAATGAGTTGGTTTTTCTTTTTTTTCCCATTCTTTTCCCCCTGGGGCCCCTGCTGGGCACAGTGGACCCAGTCTACTTCCATCTGCTTAGCCTTGTACAGTGCCATTGCACGTGCTGTTTGCTTGAGCTGTAGTGTCTGTAAGCTGCAGTGCAATGCCTGGGAAGTACGGCTTGCTGGAACAGTGCTGGTGCTGCTGCCATGTGAAGAGCTTGGCCCCGAATCGGTTGGAAAGTCCTTGAGAGCTGAAACGGTGGGGAGAACTCATGGTGAAGACTGACTCAGTGCTGTTACCAGCTGTCCGGTATGCGCTGAGGCTCCGCATCTTGCCATTGGCTGCTGTAACCACTGTTTGTTCCTGCCCTGGCCGAATCGGGGTGCTTTTGTTCCAGCCAGTGGGATAATGTGGGGTACCTGGTCTCAGCAAAGCTGGCTGCTGGGCTGGAGGAGGAGGGAGCACGCTCATTATGTGCTGGAAGTATTTTTGCCGTGTTACAGCATGTGCTGGGGAAGGCATTCCTTAAAAATGAGAGCACCCAGAATGCTGGGTTGATCAGCCAGGTCTCTTCTGGCCTGGAGCATCAAGGTCTGGCAGGACAGTTTCAGCATTAAATATATTTTTGCAGAAAGGAGAGGGAAGAAATCCAGAGATACTTTCTGCCCTTGAGGTTTTCCCATTCCTAGTGGTGGCGAGAAGAAATTGTGTTTCTGTAGTGTTGAGTTGTAATCAGTGTCTGTTCTCAGTCTGGGTGGAGGAGACAGAGACTCTTCCCAATGTTTCAGTGCTCCTGGTCCTAAGTAGGCATTACTGACCGGCATAGAGAATTTTTTTCCAAAAGCCATTTCCTCTTCTGTGTGATGCAGTGTTGACTCAGTAATTCTGTCACTTCAAAGGCTAACATTTTTTGTATCTCCAACAGTTTTTTAAATTGTTCTCCCTTATCCCTCTTTTTCCCCTCCAGCTTTTCCTATTTTTGTCAGACTAAGCTGGCCTTTCCTAGGGAAGAGCAGTGCTGTGAGAGATTAGCCTCTGTCCTCTTCTGCTTTAAGCCTTGCGAGCTGGGCTGATGGAGTGCACATGACCCTCCCGGTGGCTTTTCCTTCCTGGAGGGACACAGGGAGCTGTGTGCGAGGGGAACAAGCAGTGCTGTGTAGCCCATCCGTACTGTGCTCCTGCTGGTGGTAAGAACAGACTGGGCTCGCCAGTGCTTGCCAACGTGGCACAGTTTGGCAAGCCGGCAGCCTTCCCAGGCAGCACGGGGCTTGCACGCTCACGTGCTGCTTGTGCACCGTTTTCCCACTTTGACCCTGAGCGCAAGTGTGTGGGGTGGCTGGAGGCAGATGCAGGCTGGCTTCGTCTTTCCTCGACGTGGTGTAAGTGAGCGGAGTGCCTGAATTATTCACTGCTTCTCGGCCTGCTGTTGCTATTGAATTCCCTGTGTTGGGGCACCCTGCCAGCACCCAGTGATGAACTCATCTCTGTGCCTGCCTGGGGGCACCCTGCGCCGTGTGTGTTCGAGGGAGTGGGGCAGGGGGCAGCCACCTGCGCCAGGCTTGCCTGGAGTTTTGTGGGTTGGTGAGACTGGGTGGCCACTTCCCATCCGCAGCTTAGGTGGGCGCAGGCCTTTTCGCCGCTCGAAGGGTTGTTGGCAGGTTTGTGTCTGTTTATGTCTGTCTCTGCCTTGCAGCAGTGCTGAAGTCTGCCTGGACTCCCAAGGTCCTAATCTTCTCCTACCATCTCTCCATATGTGGTATCTTGTTTTGTATCCTGTCTGTATTTCACCTTCAGGGCATGGATTTCTCTGCAAACCACGTCCTTATTTTTTACACACAATTTGAGGTTCTCCTCTGAATCCCAAGTTTTCAGGGGTGGTTGTGCTAAAAAACAATAGTGTTTCACATTTTATGAGAGGAAATGTTTCCTTTATTGTTCTAATGGAAACCATTTCCCATTTGCCTATGATGTTAGTTCTACTAATCTGAATAACTTTTTTCTTAAACGTTTAGAAGATATCTACTGTTTGCATTATTACAACTCAAAAAGCTACCAAAGGCATGTTTTATACTTTGGAGAAGATTGTAATTTCTATTTGCAAGAACTTCTGGGTGTATGTTTGGTACCATCTTCATTGTGTTGATCCCTTGCTTTGTTTGTCTGTATTTTATTTTTTTAAGCAATTACAGCAGGTGGCTGGTCCCTGGGGAAGCATCCTTTGACCAGAGTGCTCTCTGGTCCTGGTTGATGGAGTCGGATGGAGTTTCAGGTCCTCCTCCTGGCTGCACAGAGGAGTGTGTTTTCCCCTCTAATTGGATCATGTAAATCAGCTCTTTCTTTGTCTCATTCTCTTTGTCCAGAATCTCCTTCTGGTGATTTTGATGAATAAATCAGCCTTGACACTGGATTGAATTTTTGTTTAGTAGTTATGTTGATATTTTAAAACTAGTATATCTGATGAGCAAAATAGGGGTAATAATCAGAATTGAGACCAACAATTTCCCTCAAAAACTGATTTCTGCAGTAGAAGTGGTATGTAAATGACTGAGTACAAAGTGGCAGGGGCTGACTTTTTTTTCTTTTCTTTTTTTAGTTTAAAATCCTGAGCTGTTACACTAAAATCCCAGAGGGTTGTTTGATAAAGTGCTAAAGGGTCCCAGGGGTCTGACAGATGCTGGACAAAAACAGAGCTCCCTTTCCAGAGAGAAACCCAGTCCTTTCACACCAGTGCAAATGCTGGATGCTGGAGGAGTGCATCTTTCTGCTGGCCAGTGGAAAGCTTTTATTGCTGAACATCATCCCCCTCAGCCAAAGGTGAAGTCTTTCAGAGTTGCTGCTTGTCTTCCCGGCCTCAGTTTGCAGTGTGTGGTTGTGATGGACAACCTGGGAGGAAGGATGTGCTGTCCTTTCTCCCCCTTTGACTCTTATGCCTGGAGCAGTGGAGTGTGCTGTTTCCTCTGAAGTGGTGGCTGCAATATCGCTTGCTGTGGCTTCTGTGCAGCAAACAGCAGAGGAGACTTGAAGTGATTCAATGGAGAGAGAACTAAAACAAACCCCAGGGAAGCCTAGATCATTGCCTTTGTCCATGAGCCCTGAGTGGTTATTGAATCAAAAAAGCTAGAAGGAAGGGAACAAAGGGTAGTCACCCGTTTTCTCCTGTCCACAGGCAGGAATGGACAGAGATGTAGTGTTCCTTGTCAACAGAGGAGAGGGAAATGTCTGCAACAAGCTTCCTCTACTGCTTTTAAAGTTGGGTGAGTGAAAGGGAGACAAGTTGCAAAGGTGTGAAGCCTGCAGTGGTGTTCATGCAGTGACTGGGAGAAGGTCTGGGGCTGTGGTTTCCCATTAGCACACAGGGTTTGTGAATTTGCTTTTGCTGTGGGCAAAAGCATGCAGCCCCTCCAGGAGTAAATATAAAAGCTGATGGACTTGGACTTGTGTATGGTGAGGCCTGCATGTAGTTAGCTGAGAAGCTAAGCCTTATTGTAACATGTGGCTTCTGGGATGCAGGAGAGAGCTAGAATTGCCATCGCCAGAGCTTAGGACAATATGCTTGTATATTATGTTTGCATAATAGAGTTTTTAAGCTTTGGAGCTTCTCGTTTATACCCATTTTGACTTGAATAATGGGATCAGGAGAAAGGGAAAATTCCTCCCTCTCTCCCTCCCTTCCTTCCTTCTTCCCTCATGAGATTTTTTGACAGTTTCCAGACAGGAGCAGATTTCTCGCTTTTTCCCTCATCCTCCTGATCCGATTGAACAGCAGCAGGGGAGAGGAGCAATCTCATTCAATCTGTGATTTGCATGTATTCAACCCTTCTATCCTGAATCTGTACAGTGCCTTTCTGTGTGGCTTGATATCAAGCTTTCCCATGAAGCAGCTGCATCTCTGTGAAATTCCAGCGTCTTTTACTTTTTTTCCTTCTCCTGCTGCTGCTTTAAACCTGCAAGTAATCCTCCAGGCACCAGCACTATCTTTCAATAGACTCTAACTGTTGCAATGCTGTCTTCATATGGGATGGGATTTGGGAGGTTCAGTTTTTCACCCAGGAGGATTACAAGCTTCATTTTGACACAGACATTTATACACTGCAGGTGGTAGTGTTGGTCCCTCAAGACTTGATTTTTGGCACTAGGAAGGTGCACTGCAAATCCAGCAACTTTCCTAGGCCTTTGTTCCTTTCTGTGACAGTTTTAGTGCTGCAGAATTGCAACTTTTGGTTGTTGCCTAGAAGGTTTAGGCATCTGTTATGTTTCGGTTTTGGTCAAGTTCATGTATAGAAATGTATAATCTATGTGCACAAATACATATTTTATATATGCACTCTTTACCTTTTGTGGTCTTAGTTTGTGTGCTTTATTCTAATACATTAAGCAATGTGGCTAATGTATTGAGATGATGTTTGTTCTTCCCTATCCTCTTTAGGAAAAGCAATATAAGCTTCTTCAAGGTTAGTTTTTGAAGACTTCTGTTCACTTTTTTAATGTAAAAGAAAGGCGCTTTTTTTTTCTTTTTCTTCTTTTTTTTTTTTTTTTTAAGAGGACTTGAAATAAGCATGTGCCTACCACTCCTGTAAAGTGATGAAGTTTGTGATGCTCCTTGGCTTCAAGAGTAGTGTGTTTTGCAGTATGACCTGTGTAAATGTTCACCCTGAGATCTGCATAGCCATTTGTATGGAAAACTGCAGTGGCTCAAGGCATGAAATTGTCAGCTCCAGTTTCTATGTGATTTGGAGTTTCTTAAAAGCTGAAGTGCTGTGCTGTTACCACCACCATGCTGTAATCCAGTTGAGAGGCAATGAAAGCATTAGTCATTGAAGCCAAGTCATATTCCAAGCTGGAGTAGAGTCACTCAGCTCTTGGATGTGTGCAGGTCTTGTTACTGAAGGCTGTAGCATCAGGTTAAGAAGCAGGAACGTTATTAACATATGGATAGCTCTGATGACAGAGGATGCATACTTTTAGCATAGTGAAGTCACCTGTGTGCCTCAAACTGCCATCAGCATCCTCCCCAGAATAAGTGTCGGCCAATACTTCTGCAGCTGGTCTTGCCAAATCCTTGGCAGTTCTTTGTGACAGTGGTGTATGGGTCTGTAGCAAAGAGCAGTACTTTTTGTCTGAAAGTCAGGGAGGCCATGAATCCAAAGCATTGAGAGCAGAAGGGGTCTACATGTGTTTTCACAAATTCAGTGGGGCAAAAAATACTAGCATCAATTTTTATAGGTCCTTCCTGATTACTGATCTGGAAACTAGCTACCAAGTGTGGGTAGATTTAATTGGTAAAAATGTCTTTTCCCTTCTGGATTCTCGCAGTTCTAAATAATTAACAGACTAAGCATGACAGTTGGGTTTTAAATACTCATGGATACTGTCTATAGAGCATCCCTTTGCTCATGAAAACTCGCTTAAGCAGCTCAGGTCTTTGGTAGAGCAGCAGCAGACTTGATTGCTCCCTGATTGTGAGGGATGAGGAAAGGGGAAAGGTATGAGCAAACATCACTCATGTCTAGTTAGGCTGTATTGGAGATGTTTTGGCATGAGGAGGGGAAGCCGTGAAATGCAATCAGAAATAAGACTTTTTCTGCTGCCTCAGATGACTGGTTGATGTTTCTTATGATCAATTCTTCGAGGGAGCAGAAACTCTGAATCTTAAAGCAGCGTTAATGATGCTTGTGTAAAAGGCTCTGAAATGCATAGAGGTCAAGGATTGGTAGTTTCTTAGAAGGAGGCTTGTCAGCATGCTGTTGCAGTTTCATCATTGGTTTAAGCTGATGTAAGACTATGCTTTCACTGAAAGAGGAGCCCTACCTTCTCCCTGACTCCAACCATGTGGTCCTATGCCTTCCCATGTACCAGGTGTTAGGGATTACGTGGCCTGTAGTGACCACCTTTGTTCATGAAGCTAATCCTTCTCCTTTTTTGAGGGATTAATTTGCAGGAGGATCAGCAAGCTGATCTGACTTGCCATGTTCTTCTGTGATCCCTACTGTGCATGCAAGAGATGAGGTAGGGTTGCATGACTGGGAGCAGGTGGGGGAAGAAATAGAGTGATTCCCTTTTGTAGTGTGATGTTTTGAGGTTGGCTTAATCTGACTGTAAAAAACATGCTCTTAGAAGGTTTGCATCACTATCTAGCTCAAGGGAGTTGAGTTTAATCTCTTTATACTTGGGTTGAGCAGTTGTTACCAAGTGTGCAGAAGGAAGGAGTAAATAGCACTGAATTTATAGGGCTGCAACTGTCTAGAGCTTTGGATAAAAATGTTGGCTATATTGACAAAGAAACGCTGAAATAAAACAAAAAAGGCAAGTTGTGCTTTGGCATGTTTTGAAGCTTTGACTGGCCATCTCGTCTGCTGTTTGCCATGGTGCCTTCCGTCTGTTCCAGTTGAGGAGTTTGCTATACTGCCAGTTTTGCTGTACCTAATTTAAGATGTTTGTGTGTTCGGTGGGAGGGTGGCTCCATATTTTTCTTATCTTCTTCTGAATGTACTGCATAGGAAGATACATGATTCTGTAATTTCAGGAGCCGAGTTTTTTTAGATCTCTTGTGTTCTGCATTTGTAGGCTCAGGGATGGAAATGTAAATTCTTAATGCAAAGTCGTCTCCAGGGATTGCACACAGAAGAGGTTTTCAGACTAAATTGTGAAGGAAACAAGCTTTAGGTGAATGTTCTGTGACAATCCTTTCCCACGCATGCACACTTACAAACCAATTGGTAATTTCAATCACACTTAAAAATTGGTAGAATTGTAATGCTACTGCCTTCCTAAAAGCTTTGTGAAAAATGGTCATGGAGTAGGGGCAGGGGGGGATGCAGACAAGTTCCCCACAGAGGGCAAGGGGGTCATGATTTATGGATTATGCATTCCATATGGAGGAGGCGGACGGATCGGTCTGGCCATGACTGCTGTGCGCTCCCTTCTGCCCGGCGGGATCGTGGCAGGGGACATGGCGAGGGGGGCTGTGGTTATAACTGCGGGAGGTAGGGGTGGGAAGCAGCCAGGGGGCAGAGGGTACAAGAAACTCTGAAGAACTAGTTTCGGTTAGTTCCACGGCTGGTAGAGCTGTTTGCTTATTACATAGCCTTGCAGGCAGGGACGGGAGGGGGCTTTGATGCTTTTGTGTGGTGCTGGCAGGAATGTGCAGTCCGGGGGTTTTGAGACCTCCTGAGGGGTGTGTGTGGGTCTTTTTCTAGTGGCTTTGAACTATCCATAAAGACAATAGGGTGGAACTGAGGCTCTGTAAGGAGGTTATCTGCTGTTTCTGCAAACTTACTGTGCTTTAAATAAACCTAAAGCTGGTAAAAAGAGAGAAATGTATTGCAGGCTTATGGGATGCTGCAAGCAAGAACTGTGTCTTACTTCCTGTCTGTTCAGCAGAGCCAGGTCTTGCAGCCTCCTAGGTGCCCGGGGTGCAACAGCTTGGTGCTTTAATGCTGCAGTCACTGCAAAGATCGCTGGCACCTGTCTAGACCTTTCACAGGCCCGATTTTGTTCCTGTTGACCTCTTGCTGTTCAATTACAATAATTTCTGTGGTTGACAGCCGTATTTAAATGTGGGATGTACAATAGTGTAAGAATATCCAATGGCCAAGACTGCTGATTGACTCTCACTTCATTTACCCGTTAATACATAAAGTTCTTGGCCCAGGCAGCAGCAGCTTTTCCTTTATAAACAGGTCTAGTACTCCCATCTGGGTCAAACTAATGAATTCAGACCACTTACAGATACCTCTCTGGATAATTTTGCTCTCCACAGTAACACGATCTTTCTTAGAAACACCTTCACAGTGGCTTGTCTTGCTTCTGTGTGCAACAATATGGGAACAGTAACTTACCGTAAATGCCTCCTTTTGTCCCCATATTGGGGTGGGTCATGTTTTGAATCTTCCTCACTGCAGAGCACTGTCCTGACTTCTTGGATGCAACCTTCCAAATGAAGGGCAGGCCTTTCTTCCTTTCTTTTAAAACTTTGAAACAAAGCACATACTGAAACTCCTCTCAAAACCGTTCCTCCTTTGGGAGGAATGGAGATTCTTTGATTAGTGCTGCTTTCCTCCCTGTTCTAACCCCTTTTTAGCTGTGACAAATGTCTGCACAGGGATGCTTCGTTCCTCCAGCATAAGTTATTTGGCTAGGTCGGGGCATCAGCTATAGCCTGCCATACTGGACAGTTTGTCTAGGGTGGGTATTTCTGGTAGCTTAGGCAGGATTTCTCCCTTTCCATATGCTCAGTAAGGTGTGACCACTACTGTGCCACCATCTTGGGGCAATCGCGTTTAGCAGTAATTAGCTTTAGAGGGTCAGTGAGGAGATTTGTGTAACAGCAGTGGATTCCAAGGAGTCCTTGGTTAACGGCTGAGAAACCTGCTATTTTAAGACTTTTTTTAATTTTTATGAATTGCACCCTGGTTATAGAGGGCCTTGGCATGTGGCCACATGCCATCCAGACTGTCAGTGGCCCATAAAGAAATGGCGGCACTCAGTTACAGGATGGATGCCAGAAGAAAAGCAGAGGTGTGTTTTCTGTAGTGGAATGGCATTGTGTTGTAGCAGAAATCACTCATGTTACTTTTCATACGTAATTGCTTAATTGGGATGTTGAAAGGTTAGCTTTGATTTTGTTTTGGTATGTTTCTACGTTTTTGTAGGTAAGTGTGTAGCACTTGGGTGTCTAATTAGAAGAAAAACCCTGAAAAATCCTGATGTGTGTGGGAGAGGTGAATAAAGGTAAATGCAAGGAGGGAATGGTAAAAGCCCTGCAGGCTTTCCTTCATTGTGGAGATGGCGACCTTTGGAAGGGGAGTACCTCTCTAATAAACTGTTACATGGGGATTTATTCTGGTAAAATGAAATAGTCATGACCTCTCCTTTTGCCTTTTAAAGTACTAATGAACAACGTTTTGGAGACAGATATCCTCTTTGTCTCCAGGACATGTGCTGAGGCACTAACTGGCTGTCCTAGCCCTTTATCAGAAGGAGCCCTTTCAGGGATTGGAAATGGCTGCATCAGTCTATCACCTTTCTGATTCTTGCTACCTCTGAGGCAGCAGGGGAGCATTGCCACGATGATGTGTTTTGCATCGCTGTCTTTCTTTCCTCTTAAGAACAGAATTAAATCTCTTGCATGTGTCTGGAATATTAATCTTTGCTGGAGTGGTTTCTCTCACATAATGTGCTCGTTTATAGCACAGAAATGAGAGCTTCCAAGGGGACAGAATTCAGGGTGAACCCTCAACATGTGTGACTCCCATTTGGGAATATTCTAGCTGCAGAGTGGCTTGTGGTCCATGTTATCCCCATGCTGGTCTTACTAGATGCAGTTAGTGCCCTGGATGCTCTTTCACCCTGGCTGCTTCTGAAGCATTGTACTGCCCAGGAGATGGAGGGTTTCTCTGTCCCTTGTGGTGCTACTTTGGGGTTCCCCCGGTGAGCAGAGGGAGTTGCCACGCTGTGCACATTGCCCCTTGCAGCACTTGAGGGGGTTCATTCCCTTTTATAGATGCCCTTTTGTTTCCTGCTGTTGGAGGGAGAGGAGCTTTCCAGGAAGGGGATGAAGAGGCTGGGGTTAACGGTCTTAAGAATGGATTTTTAAATTTTTTTAATTTTTTTTTTTTAAATTCGGGAGGGAAGGCCTGGGAGTTGTTTCTGACTAACTGTTTCCAGATGGTGCTGCTGGAACACAAAGATTTCTAGTATGTTTGGGATGGCGGTGGCCGAGACCCCTAGCTGCCCCCCCAGCGCTTCCTGTGCAGCTCCACAATCCTGCAGGCTTAATCAGAAACAGCCCTGGCTGCTGAGGGGCTCCTGAATCCTGCCTTTTCTTCACCCTGTGCCCCAAGCCCTGTGCTTTCTCCATTCTGCAGACTTTTTAACCCTTTGTCATTACAGGTCTGGCCCATCAGCCTGCCCGCCTTCTCTCCTTTCCCAGGCTGGTGGAGGGCACTTGGAGTGCCCCGGATATGAAACTGCATTTGGCTAGGTTGCTTGAAGAAATTATGTCTTTGGGGAAAGGGAAGCTGGTTTGTAATGTGAACCTGGGAAAATAATTTCTCTAACTATCTAGGGCAGTTTATGCAATCAGGCCAGCATGTCCAGTGCATAGAAATTTTCTCCTGCACCTATCTGCCAGCAGCAGTTGGTATATAGCATGATTTTGTCTGAATCATGTGCTGTTGTGCCTCTTATCTTTTTTTTTTTTTTTTTTTTTTGTGCCAATTTCCCTAAAAGCAAGGCAGGTTCAATTCTGTATCATAGCCTCTTCACACCCAACCAAGAAATTAGTTTCAGCCTTCTCTTCTGCAGGTAATGTAACATTATTTCATTCTGGAAAGTAGGAGTACTCTCCTTTTAGCCTTTAAACAACAGCTTCTGAATGTCAGTAAAATCAGCCAAGAAGCTTGTGATCAACTGACTTCCCTTACGGATCTGAGGTCTGTTGTCTCCCTCATCTTGTTCTCTCCTGTGTTCTCCATCTTGGTTTTTTAGAAAGCAGAAGTAATGAAGCCATCTACTAGGACAAACCTCCATAGTCCTCTTCACCTTGCAAAAGCTTGTAGCTGTCATGTTTGAGCAAGCCAGATTTTCATGCCGTGAGCATGTTGCCCTGTAATGAGTGGCTTAGCGTGAATTATGTGGGAAATGCTTCCTTAGCCCCATATAACAATTATGGGATCCAAAGGTGCCCCCAGTGCTGGATTTTAAAGCCTTGTTATGAGCCCTGTCCCATTCCTGTTGAGGAAGTGTAGAAGTGAAGATGAGCTGCCATTTTAAAATACTTCTGCGTAGTAAAAAAGGAGGGAAATCAATATTCTGTGCTATTGACTTCTGTACATGCAGAGTGTCCTTGCATTTGATGGATCATAGACGTCACACTGTGCACAGTATTCCCAGGGGCTTTAACTCACACTGGATCTATTGTTGCCAACATAGGTCACGGACCAGCAGAAGCAGGCTGTATTTCCTTTATGCCCAGAGCAGTATGAGGATGCTGCTGTATGTAGTTTAAAAAGAAAAAAAAAAAAAAAAAGGTGTGTTTTTCACATTGAAATAACACTAAATTAATAAAATCTCATCTCTTTTGGAAGCTGAAAACACCCCTTGGTTGGTCTAGAAAATTAAAAACTCAATTGGTGGAAAGCTGCTTCTGATCTCCAGAAAGCTACTTTCATTATTTAAAAAAAAAAAAAAAAAAGAGAGAGAGAAAGAAAGGTCAGGGAAGAATCTGCATGGTTATCAAAGTATTTTACAGAGTTTGTTTTTTTTAGCTGTGGAAGTGCTTTCTGTGTATGAAAGTCCCCCTTCTCTCTACAAAATTGGATGTCTGTATTCTAACTTCATATGGATGCTATCAGTTTAAAACCCAAGTGTGCACTTGTAAACTTGTTGCATACTGAAATTTTTAACGGACCTGGAAGTTTAAATAGCGTCTTTCTGTGTGGTTTGGTCAGAGGTGCATTTATGTGTGTTCCCTTCTGCTATACCAAACAGTTACTGTTCCTGTAGTATGTTTAGAGTTTTGTGGAACAGAAGTGCCAGGAGGTTGTAGTTAAGAAAATATGTATCTCAAATACAGAAAATCACGCTGACATGTTTGGGCAGCTTCAGTGGGGCTCTGTTTAACAGGGATGCAGCCGCCCCCAAAGTCGCCCTGTTCTGTCTTGCTGGTCAGGTCATGGGCTTGCCTGGTTAGTTGCTCCAAACTGTTCAAACTCTGGTTGGGGCAGAAGGCTATTTTTATTAATCTGACATCACCTTCCTTTCCCATCTTTACTGTGTCACTGGGCTTCCCGCCCAGGGAGACTCTGGCAGGCCTGGCCTCCCTCCAGCTGGGCCTGCAGGCCCCGCGGCGGGTTCAGGGCTGCTGGGAGCTGTGGGCTGCTGTGTCCCCGCTGCAGGGGAGGGTGTCTGGGTGGGAGAGCCATGGGTTTGAAAAGCCTTGAGGCCGGTGTGGGCCCCCAGGGCAGGGACCTCCTTGTGCTGGGGGGCTGAAGTGGGTGAGAGGCCAGAGGTGGGAACTCCATCTGCTGTCCCCTTGGGAGATCTGGAGCCCGGTGGAGCACCAGCACAGGAGCTCTCCTGTACCACGCTTCTGGTGTCCTGCCGGCTCCTGCTGAAAAAAGATATTTTCAGGAGAAGGGGAAACCTGGGGCGGGGTGTGTGTGGGGGGGCAGGCCAGAGGCCGCCGTTGCTGCAGCAACAGGGCCAGAATTCCAGGAAGGAAAAGGGGCCGGATGGGCCTCCATCCCAGCCTCTGCTAGGCCCTGGCCTCCAGGCCCTGGAGCGGGGGAGCCAGTGGGCGCTTGCATGCTCCTATGGGCGCAGCTGCCGGCATCAGTCCTCTGCGGCCAGAGTGCTGTGCAGGCTGTGGCACCGCTGGTTTTCTGTCCCTCAAGAAGTGGCTGCAGACGTTTGGGTGGGCGTGGGAAGCCAGGGCTGTGCTAGCTGGCCTGTGTCTTCCCAGCCATCAAGGGCAGCAGCAGCACGCAGTGTACTTGGTATGGCATGTTTCATCAAAACCTCGGGCTTTTAGTCCCCATATACACTTTAAAAAAAGAAAGGGGTGGATGAGGAATAAAATATAAGTCCTGTACTTGCACCCAGAAAATCATACAGACTGTTGATGTCAGGATACTAACAAGGAAGCAAATAAATGGAAGTCCTTTGCTAGATGATGTCTGTGTGTGTGGAAACGGGCCAAAGCTGAGAAGCAAGTTTAACTGAAAGTGAAGACAGCTGAAGGGAAGCATCCCACACTATAGATGCAGTTATTGGAACTGCAGAGTGATTAGCAAGAGCTATATATCAAATTAGGGTAAGTAACGAGGGAGATGAGTGACATTAAGATCCGTTTAAAAACTGCTTTAGTTCAATTTTTCATTAATAATTGGTAATTCACCCTTAGATGCTACTTTTCTCATTAATTTTATCCATAGACAGTTTGGGGTAGGGAGATGGCACACACAATTGACATGGCAGACTGACGGCATTAGATATGTTTGGACAAAGAATCGGGTGTTTCCTTTTTGCTTGTATGCAATAATTTGGATTTGCAATAAATTGCAATAAGGGTGTGATGATTAATTACGTATTTTCTTGGTAACTGTTAAGGTCAAGGCATTTACAGTTTAACTGTGGCAGAGTACTAATAAAAGTACTACAAAGCCTTTTTCAAGACCCCCACCTCCCCCAGCACAGGGTTTCTGTTTTTTCTGCCATGCAAGAAAAAACAAAAAAAGATGGTGAAATCACTGGGCTGTAGTGAACAGTGCTTGGATTCCTGTCTGGCTTGTGAGCTTTGCTTTTTCGAAACTGTCACTTTCAGATTAATAGCTTTGTTGCCAGTGTTTTCAGCCTTTTTTTTTTTCTCTTCTGTTTTTCTCCCTCTCCCCCCCCCCCGCTTCTGTTTGTCTAACAGAAGTCTGATAAATGCGTAGCTTGTGGTATCTCACTTCAAAATCTCATTTTGCTCTCAGGAGGAACAAGTAATTTCTTGTTGCCTTTATTTCATTGCTCTGTGTAGTCCAGGGGTTTCTGGCTTTCCAGAGCCTTTGCCACTTCTGTCCCAGCCACCAGGCTGCTGTGCTACCAGTAAATCTTGGGGTAGTCAGAGAAGAGGCAGATGAGCTGTTCTGTTGGATTTGCTGCTGTTGTTCAGATCCGGAAGGTGGTAGTTGTGAAACTCGAAGGAATTTCATTAACTTCACTTCACGTTTCCTAGCATTGTCAGGAAAGCAGGCATACCATAGATCCAGGGAAGAGATTGCTTGGTCATGTTTCTGAGGTTATCTTTGCAACTGAAAGGACTCAGTGCTTCAGATTGAAGCTTACGTTCAGCAGGAATTGATTCTCTGGCTACGGAAATATGGATGAACTTACTAAGGTAACAGTTGCTACCAGCAGAGTTGTAGTCTGCAGGTTTTGGGTTAAGTTTGGCTGTCAAGAAACAATTGCTAATCAGGCCTCACTGATTGCTGCATCTGGCAAAATGGCGAGTCCCTGATGTAAAATTGATTTGTTCCAGGGTCAAGTTAGGTCAAAGAGAATTATTGCCTCTTTAAGGTAAAATTTAGTTTAATTTTTAAGGAAAGAGTAAGAGGCCTTTCAGACCTTCAGTTAGGTGTTACAGCTGTGACATTTCCTCTATAGGGCTGACTCTACTCCAGTCCTCTGTGACCTTTCAGAAGTCAATAGCACCTGCTGAGCTGATCGCTTTGTACTGGTGTCCTGGTTTATTGACAATTCCTCATGTTTTCAAGATGTGTTTAATTCAGCAGCTTTTAAAATTTATCAAGTTGAGGGATGTCAAAAAAACTGACAACCCCAAGGCCTGGCTGTTCTGCTAGTGCAGGAGTGCCTCCTTTGCTCTTCAGTCATCTGCAAATGGCTGTACTGTGTTTACCTTGTAAACCTGAGACAGTACCTTGCAGTTTGTGGCAGGCCAATAGAACTTGTGTGTTAGCAAGCCTGGGAAATTAAAGAAGGAGGGAAATTTGAGGGAAAGGGAAAGCAGGGTTAAAGGCTCAGAGCAGGGGTCCTCAAACTACGGCCCTGGGCTGGATACGGCCCCCCAGGGTCCTCAATCCAGCCCCCCCGTATTTACAGACCCCCCCTGCCCTCCCCGTCGGG
>JAVJGJ010000057.1:34239365-34249422 GCA_035590215.1 Microhierax caerulescens | reverse complement strand
GGGGGTGGGGGGGGGGGGAGGGGGGAAACCAAGCAGCCGCAGATGACTGCCTGCCACTTAATCTGCGCACCGGCCCCCTGGTTAAAAAGTTTGAGGACCCCTGGCTTAGAGGATTTGACTGACTTGTGACTTTCATCCTGTTAAATTCAGTTGGCCAGCACAGAGACTGTTAGTGGAGTACAACCACTGTGCTCACACATCTTATGGAAGTGTGGAAGCCCATGCATGAGATCATGGATATGGTTGGAATAAAATCATAATATGTGCTGCAGAAAGCTGGTGTACCTTATTAGCTTCTGGGGTTTTTTTCCCCACTTTAAAGCAAGTCGCAAGTACCTGAGAAATGCCTGTCAGTGGTAAACAAAGTAATGAAACATGCCAGTGTCAGTTTGATTTGATTTCACAGGCTAGCGCTGCCTAACTCAATTTCTTTACGAATGTCTGGTTGCACGTTGGTATCATAAGAGAAGTGTAATTGGCAGGAGGGAGCTGTGAGAGAGATTGAGTTATCTGGGGATTCCCTCTCCCACCAGGCTGCTGCCAGAAGGCAGGATCCCTCCATATTTGTGGGCAGGGTATTTATCAGTATCAAACCTTCCCCCTCTCTCTTTTTCACTTCCATTTTGTGAGATAGTTTTGTGTGTGTGCAGTCAGAGGAGGAGATTGAGCTGTATCCCCAGCCTCTGGTGCCTTAGGTTGCCTGCTAACTAGTGGAGGCTTTCTGTCTGGATGTTGCTGGACTGTCCTGTTCCAGTTGCAGGAGTTTAACACTTTCACTTCTTGCTCTGTTTAGTTTTCAACAAAAGCAGACTCCGTATGGAATAATCATGCAGCAGGCCCCGGATTCACCATTAGTGACCTGTAAAATTGGCAGCACTGGAGATTATTGGCGGGAGACGGTTTCCCTAGGCGCTTCCTGCCTTCTCTTGGAGAGTGAAGTTCAATTAGAGCAATGATACGCACAGCAGGGATTTTGCAGAGTTCAGTTCTTGGTGGTAGCATCGATGTATGAACAGCAGAGATATCTGGCCTTTTTGTGACCTTAACGCTCCAGCTGCTACCCTCTGTCTAACCTCTGCTTTCTCCAAACTCTTGCTTCCCTAATGTAATCTACTTTCACCTCTTCTTTCACCTTCTGATATAACCATATCCCTCAAACATTTTTAGTCTGATGTGGGAGGTTTGTTGTCCAAAAAATGTGGAGACTGCTGGCTGTTTTTTGGTTGTTCTTTTTCCTTCCACTTAGTTTTTCTTGTTTCTCTCTGACCTCTTATGTACCGTAGACTGCCCTCAGATCTTTGTCATTGTCTTTTTCTTCCTTTTTACACTCTCATGATTTGCTTCTACTTACAGAACTGTTCTGTTTCTAGAGGTGATTTCTGGGCATCCAGTCCTTTGACTTCAGGGAATCCCACAAAGTTCAGTTTTGTCTCTTTTCTGCCACAGCCTTGTGGTGACAGTCCCTTTTGTTAGTCCTTGATGTGAAGAACATCAAGTTCAAAATAACAAGTTTTTTTTCCTTTCTTCATTATAACTTTCTGCTTGTGTTCACTGCCCTTATCTTTGATATCTCTAGGGACAACTTCTCCATTTATTCCTTATTCTCCCTGTGGAAATCTTTCTGGTTTCCAAGGTGCTGAGAGAGGCTGGCACACAAGCGTGTTTGAGGTACCGACCTAGCAGGTGTGTGTACACAAGTCCTATTAAGCATACCTGGAAATGGTCTTTCAGGAGAATACCATATCTCCTGATATAAGGTGGACATTTATGGCACTTAGATATAAGTTGGTAAACTGCAGTGTGTGTGAGAATCACAGTACTTACAGTGCCTACTTACATTGGGGGAGAAAAGTACTTAGCTGTGCGTCCTTGTTGTGACGTTGCTTGGTTGTTAATGAAGTTCACAGTTAAAACACAAAAGCTTTGGGGTGGTGCTGTAGCTGGCAGTCTCCATTTGCTTCTTCCAACTTCTGTGTCTTCTCTTTTGTTTCTGTATTATTTGTGGGGTTTTGTGCTTTACCTGCTTGCTGGCTATTAGTATTTGAGAAGAATGTACATACAGGGTGGTCAACCTAATTAATTACTGTTAATCCCCAAAAACTTGCTGTCAGAAGTTTTGTTGTCCTTGAAGCTCTCGAACTGTGCGTGCTGCTGTAGCTTTAGCGTGAGAGCCTGAGGAGAGAGGCTGGATGTTTCCTGGCAGGTTTCCATGGAGAATCCCTTGGGCAGGTTTGAGGGAAAAAGGAAGAGAGGGAGGATGAATACAAATTTAAAATAGCATTTCTAGTCCCTGTATTGAAATATTAGCATCTTGCCTTTTAGTGGAAGTTGTGTGTAAGTGTCTTGTGTAAACTGAAATTGTGCCAGTGGCCACATGCCCTGTGTTAGGGCAGAAGATCCCTTTCTGGTAGGAGCTGGCCTGTTTAACCCAAATATCCCAGCACAAAACCGAAAGCATCTCAGCAAAACCTCTTCCTGACAGCAGTCATACATCTGTCAGCTACATGCCCAGATTATTGTTGCTTTTGACAAATCGGAATTGTTTTCCTGTATTTTGTCAGGATCTTCCCCTTGGGCCTCTGTCTGGCCCCCACCCCTGCATCTTCCCCCAAGTGCTGCTGGAGAAAGTGAGGGCTGGGTTAGCTAGTTCCTTCTCACAAGTCATAACAAGAGATAGGAACAGAATTACAAACTGTTTGTGGGGGGTGGCTGCCTTCCTTTCCCCCTAGTATTCTACCAGGAGTTGCTTGTGAATGCACCAGGCTGGAATTGGTATGGGCTTTGTCTAGTGTAGTTTATCTTCCACCCAGACAGAAAGATGCACGAGTGGGGCACTTGTGAGTGCTCTCTCCCCATTTCAAAAAGGTGTTGTAGGGAGAGTAAAGAAAATTAATTAAGAAACATAAATAAACACTTAGGAGGCATTGTGAAGTATGTTATCTTAATCCTTGCTACACTGCTAAAATAGAGACGAGTCTGGGAGTTTTACAGAGAAATTCCAGAAGTGTTGGAGGTTCATGTTTTCCCACAGAGCAGGGTGATGGGGCTGCCAATAACACAAAATGTGTAGGCTCAGGGTCCCTTCTGGGGGTGAAGTAAGAAAGTCTGCAGGTTTGATGTCCTGTTGGGAGTGTGTGAGGTATTGCTTGGGTTTACCAGGGTGTTTGAAGATACACTGACTGCTTTTTAAGTTCTTGTTAAACTATTAGTTGTATAGTTTTGAAAAGGAGAAAATCGACACTTTCATGGCTAGTGTTTAGGGGAACATTCCTTCAAGATGGGGCAAGGTGGGCAGTAGCTTCTGTAATTTTATGTTTTATTCAGTTTTTGTGGTACTAAATAAAGTTTGCATATAAAAATTCTTTGGAAAATTACAAAAATTATGCACAACTGAAATTAGAGGGTAAGGTAGGACTAATTTATGCTTACTTTATGGCTTTGATTTTTTTTTTTTTTGTCTTTTCCTTCTGCACAATTTGGCCTATGCAGTTGAAAATTAATTTTAGGTATATTGGCTTACATGAAAAATACAAAGTTAGCAGAATACTTTAATCTTAGCTCATTCTTCCCCCATTTCATGCAGGTTCTTGTTTTTGGCTGAGTTAAGACAGATGCCTAATTCCTTGGTTTCTATGCCTTGTAACCCCTACATTCACTCTTTGTTTTCTTGTCTTGCAGAACGAGCCTCTGACTTCAGGTTATCATGGATACCCAGCAAGAGACAATCAAGTAAGAATCTGATTGCAGTAAATGTGTATACGCACATCTCTGCACTTACGGATGTTTTGTCCGACAGCTTCCTGGCTGTCTTGTTATGGAGTGGAAATTGTTTTGTTCTATTGTGGAATGCTTGTGTAGATATATGTGGTAAACTGAGTGTTTTTTATGGCCTCCAGCAGTATGTGCCAGCGTGCCTGGTAAGGGGTTAAACAAGATCCACATTACCAATGGCTCAGGAAATTCTTTATTCTTAAAAACATTGTAACTTAAAATCCCTGTCCTAAGCTCCCACTATATCTCCTCAGGCTTAATGAATGTAGATGTTCAGTGCCAGTGCACACACGGCCCTGGTTTATACTTACTGCTATAATTCTAGCATCTGGGGAGCAAAACAACACTGAGTTGTTGTGAGAGTCTGCTTTGCTAGTAGAGTAGGGACTGGCACATCCCATTGCGTTGTTTCTAGTATTTATGAACTTGTCTTGTCTTCCTGTCCTGCAGCCAGCCCCCCCCCCCCCGCCTTGCTCTTATTCAGGATCAGGATGTTCTCCTTCTACAGCAGTAAAAATTACACTGTTCAGTCCATTGCATCTGTAAGCATTCTCTTGCCTTCTAGCAGAAGACAGAGAAATCCCAGTTTGATGAATTTGCACAATGGAAGGAGGAGATGCTTTGGAACAAATGAAATTTAATGGGTTGTAAGATACAACTGTCACATGCTAAATCTCCCTTCTTAGAATAGTGTTTTTCAGTGTTCTGCATTGCTACAGCAAAGCAGAGTATGAACCAGTGTAACAGGAAATTAATATGCACAGAAAATCAATAACACAGCGCATCTCAGTAATGAGCAAATAACAAAACCAAACTCAAATTCTTTAATACTCTCAGGTACTGCTATATAAAGAAAATGATTTTCATCATATCTTGATGAGGCCTGGGTGTATGTAGCAACAGCTTTAACAGGAGATGTTTTTATGAAGGAAGTGCAGTGTAGTGCAGCCTCAGCAGTTGAAGAGCTTGAATCTTCGGTGCTTGTGATGTGTGTATGAATTTCTGTATGGGAGGAAATTATTCGGAATGTCTACTGGGATATATTAAACTGTTAACAAGCACAAATAAGTATTACGTGCTGCTGTGCTGTGACAGTTGTGTTCCTACTCTATCCAAGCTAAGTAAGGTATGCTAGGTTGAGCGGCAGAGCTGGTCCCAGATCCTTAAGGTCGTTAATATCTGCTTTCAGCTTTTCCATTCCGGTGGTACCCTCTGCACCCTATTTTGTGCTTCACTGTACCTACCCATTTAGGGGTGTCTTCAGGATCATTTCAGTGACTACCAGTATGTCTCGCTTCACAGGTTTCCTCTTTCTCATCCCTTAACTCTTATGATTTGAAAGTCCAGAACTGCTGGCAGGTCACCAGATCAGTGGAGTGGGGCACGGGAAGCTCTACAGCAGCCAGGGTGTGAAATGAGAATTACAGCCTGGGCAGCCCTGGAGGGCTCTGTATGGGTGAGCACAGGAAGTAACGTGTGTTAGCAAGTGTGCATATGTATTTCAGATGGCAGGTAGCTTTATGGAAATTTCCTAGTGGGCAGACAGCTTCAGTTTAACTGGGGTGTTTTCATTTTAGCAAATAACTTGTAAAAATATTTTTTGGCTGTTTTTTTTTTCCTTCTTTTTTTCTTCCCCTGCTCTTGGTAACATCTTGATGCGTGGTGTTTGTCCTTCTGTCTTGCTTTAGGCCCTGAAGTGGCTTAAATTCAGGTCTGGTTTTCACTAATGAGGTTTCAAGGCTTTTAGCTAATCTGATTGGGAACCTCCGACATGATAGTAACAGAGAAAGGAGTTTTCTGTTGCTGCAGACTGGGGCTGGTGTAGGAGAGACAGCAGTGGCTGATCTATCACCTGCCATTCTGCACTGGGGAAGGAGGAAAGAAGTGGTGCAGGAGTATGTGTAGGGATCCTGACCTTGTAACAAAGTGATCATGAGATGCAGGAGCAATTGTGTCAGATCTCCTCAGATTAGGAGCTGGATTTAAGCTAGCGAGTGGAAGTCTCTATCTTGCTCTTTCCCATTGCAGTTCCTTACTGTAAATACTTGTGCTGTGCAGAAGTAGCAAAGCAGAGCTTTATTTTTAGGGCTTCTTATCATGTGATGACAGTAGGCCTGCTAGAAATTCTGTGGAAATAACTTACCCTTTCTTTCACCTTATGTAACATCCTACTCCTTCATTTGTTTGTAGGTCTTTGCTCCTTCAAGCTCTAAACGCGGTTAATTGCTGGCGGCAAACTTTTCACTGTGCTGTTTTTACACCCTCTAGTGGTTAAATCATACCCAGATGTTCCAGATTATTACAGTTTTTCTTCTGGCCAATGGGAAATACGTGATTGGTTTGAGTCCTCACTTTGGCCATTTGGGAATGCTTAGGTCTACAGTACGAAGTTTATTCTGTGTCCTTTTCCAAATATGTAAGTATTCTGTCAACATCACACATGGGCAGCAGCACTGAGGCAAATGAGATGCATTTGTCAAGGCCATGTTCCTCTTAATTCTGGTATTGTATGCTTGCTTTATGATGACCTTTAGGGGGTGTCATGTAGTCCCCTTGTCCCTCACCTGCCCTGCCAACGTGCTGGCTTATTGGACTTTTTGTGGTGACAGGGCCCAGGGAGCACGTGTGCTAAATCATTACAGTGTAAGTTTGCCTAAAAAGAGAAGGCTTTCTGCTGCTGAAGTGGTGCTCTACTAGGTCTACATTACAGCCATGTAAGGAGCTGGTAAGCTGTCTGGGACTGTTAAGAATTCAGGGTTTGCTCTGTGGACGTCTAATGTACATACAGGAATGGCAGGATGCTCCTTTTCCTCAGAGCGAGGCTGATGGTGGGGGTGAAGTCTTCAGTAAAAGGAAAATAAGGGAAAGTGTTAGTGTAACATTGTTAACTGAGATGAGAACCAAGTCTTCTGGTGAGGGGAGTTTATTCTCTGGGGACCATTCAGGTTTTTATCTATCTGCTATGCAGGCCAACAAAATCGTGTTTCTTTTTTCGTAACATGAGTGCCTGCCTAAAATGCAGTGAACCAAGACTTCCTTGCTTCATTTCCCAAGCTGTGACAAACAGCTCTGAGGTAGTATGAGTTGGTCTCAACATGGAAAATGACTGGTGTGGCTATACTGATATAATTTTTACATTTAGACAAACTTGTCAGGAATAAATACTCAGCTTCCAGAAAGCTATTTCATGCTAACGATGCCAGCTCATTTTATATATAGCCAAGGCCTATGTCATATTGCTCTAGTGCTTTTCATGTCTAAATGTATTAGAGATGATATCTGAAATTCGAGTGCTGAATGCTGGTACTTCTGTGGCAGAATTTGGCAGCTGCACAGAATAATTTTGTTCCCCAACAGGAAGCAAAATGAGCAAGAACACCTTGTTTAACTGTCACTGAAGGGAAGAGAGGAGGAGGGAGGTTTGTGGAAGCAGGAGATAATTACACACACCAGAACTGGGTCAGGATGTTAGAGCTATTACACCTCGTCTGTTATGGAAAGTGATCCTCAGCTATCACAACGGGTTAGGATATTCATTTGAAGCCTTTTTTAAAAGCTTGTACTTCTGTGCGTACAATTCTTAAATCAAACTGAGCCATTGGCTTGGTACTAATGTGCTGAAAACATCGTTACCTATCATAAGTGACACTTTTTTCAACAGCTTAATTTCGGTGGCTGGTTTTCCCTCTGAGCGCTCACCGGGCCTGACTTGTTGTTCTCATGTATGTAGATGAGACTGCAGCCCAAGGTATCGTGGGTGCCCATGGCAACTGCTAGGAATAGCTTTATCACTATCCCCTCAGTATGAGTTCAAGCTTAAGGTGAAATGCTGTTAAATCCTCTGTGATTGTCATTCTGCTCCCCTGGGTCTTTACTCACTTACTGCTATGGAATATTTGTTGGGGCATCACAAGCAGCAGGCGGCTGTGTGCATTCACCTCCCTGGGGCCGCAGGCTGGTCTGGGTGAACTGAACAGCTGTGGTGGCAGTCTGTGAGAACAGGAAGTCTCCCCTGTTCCTTTTTCTCCCCCTGTTTGTTTTCTTTGCCCAGTCCCTCCCGATGTGGGGTGTTTGGCAAGGAAGTCCTTCATCCTGAGATGTGAAGGGTGTGCATGAGCTCCCGTGGGGAGGCACGATGGCAGGTCACTGGGCTTCCTGTTGGAGCTGGCTGCACAGAGCACTGCTGCTCTAGTTGGTGGCCTGCCTCTGCAGAGAACAGCAGGGGTCTTGGCAGAGAGTTCAGAGAGGGAAACCTCTGTCCTCTAGTCTATGTAATCTGAGGCTCATTCACCTCTCTTCCTCTTCTCCGTCATGTGGACAAAGCGTGAATTTGAGGATATTGCAATAACTTGATTAGCAGCTGAGTGGTCCAGCATGCATTAGGATATCCACAAAAATTTCTTGGTTTAGTAGGAACAGACTGAGATGCTGTTGTCACACAACAAATAAAAAGTGACCTGGAGGAAAATGGTTTGGCCATGTGGTTGTTTTTATTTGTACCATGATAGCACCAGTCGCAGTCTCTCCAGTGCCCTACTTTGTTAGTCTTGAAACAAAGACTCCCTGTCTCAAGATTTTAAATCTGTAAGTAGTGTTCCTGAAAAGCATTTTGGGGTTTAATTTGTGTTCTGCTTGTAACTGAGCATGAAAATGTACCCTCTAGTGTGTATGCTAACTGGCTTGGTAACCGGTGAGATTGTGGCAGTGGAAGTGTGAAAGTATTCCTTTGGGAGCTAGAAGAGAGGGTTGTTTGTGGGGTTCTGGTTGGTTTGTTGCTTTCAGTTTTGGTTTGAATAGAATGTGTTCAATGCAAATGCATAAACTGAGGGACAGAGGGAGGTTCTAGAAAAGCCTTAAGGTTTTAAAGCCTTACTACTTGAGTGAATAGTCAGGACAAAGATCAGGAAGTGTGTGAGGTCCTCCATATAAAACAGAGGAGACCAAGCTTGGTGTTCCTGGTGCTTCTGAGGAGTGCCTCTTTGCTTGAAAGCAAACAACCCCAAATTCGGATGGGACCAAGCTCATGAGGGGAAACTGTTCTGATAATCTTCTTTTTAAAATGAGGTGAATTAGGGTTAAGGCTGCTAAATCTGCTGCTTCCTGGCTTCCACAGTCTTTCTTCAGGTAAGCAGTGAAATGCTTCTACTTCTGTGCTAGACAGGACTGAAGGGATATTCTGTTACTGACCTAACTGCAATCTCCCATAGAAAATAACAAGCTTCACTTTAGAGAATGCGGTCCGAGAGAAAATGTCCAACATATTTAGGAGATGGGAAGCATCTGTGAGGTAGCTGCATGCAGAGGGGCTCAAGGGTGTCTAGGGGGATAACTGCTAGGGGTTTGCTGTTTACAATCTAAGCTGTGAAGGATGTGGGACAGTTAAGATGTGTTAGGAAAGGCATTTAACACTGCATGAGGGGAGGAGTCTGAGGAATCCTTAACTGGGTTGCATCCAACACTGCTTAAAACTCTCAGCACATCAGAAGGTAAAAAAATGTTGATAGAGTGGAGAGACTTAAGTTAAAAGCAATGTAAATCATATCTAAGAAGGAAAATAGCAGTGTTTAGTTAAAAATTGAAGAAGTTGTCAGTTACAAACTGAAGTTCAATCAAGGATGAGTTGGAAGAGGAAAGATAAGATCAACTAAGACTAATCTAGTAATACTTACCCCCTAAATCCAGGACTGTCTTGGTATGGCACTAGGTTGATCACTTGAAATGCAAGGAAGTGGTTCCTTTTTTCTCAAGCCCAGACTACATCCCTAAGAAACTGCGGGAAAGATTCAGGAATTAGGATTAGGAAAAATGGTAACAAATACACCACTGAATAACTGAGCTTGTTATAAACCTGCTTTCTAAAATTTCACTCTGAACCAATTTATTGTGCTTATATTGGCCACATTGCTCCAAATGTCTCCTTTCCTTTCTGTTTAGCTGATATCCTACCATCGGCTCCCCTTAAACAATACAGGAAGCATGGTGTCCTGCAGTTGACACAAGCCTTGCAAACAGATTACTCTGGCCATATATTTATTTCCCTTTTTCCTCGTGTCTGCTGCCTTTCTAGGCTCTCTGAAGAATATAAGGTTGGGAATCCTTTCCTTACAGAACCTTGGATACCTTTCACAAACACCTCCAACAAGCTCCATACCAATGCATGCCTTGCTCTTACTCAGTAACGAGAGAAATAATAACCATGTGTAGAAAAGTTGTATGAGAAGAAGCAGTTAAGGAGTGAATCTAGTTCAGATACGTGGGAAGATTTCCTGACAATAAGCTCCTTCAA
>JAVJGJ010000057.1:34222492-34234739 GCA_035590215.1 Microhierax caerulescens | reverse complement strand
GAGGACAAGGGCACTCTTCCTGATACAGGTCAGAGGCTGCTGTCTTGAGAGACTGGCGATAAAATGAGGAGAACTGTCTCTTCGATTTTAACTGAAAACCTGAGCAGATGCTATGTTCCTGTTTAGTTGGGGAGCTGTCCCCCATGACCTGTCTCTTCCCACCTCTCTTTCCACAGGCCAGCCAGTTGTTGGGGAGTGGATTTAGTTGCTGCTGGTGTCCAGCCTATGAAGAAGGTTTGTAGCTCTTGGCAGTTTTAGTAGGAATCTGCGTTTTTAACTCTTTTGGTGCCTGTGGATATCTATGAGCTGCGCTCTGATGTCGTGGCAGCACTAAGCTGTACTTGCTGCCAGGCCTAACAAAGGTTTACCAGTAGGACTGTGTCTGATGAGACATGTTGAAATTCCTTCAGAGTTGGATTTCATTGAGGAGATACTTTAGGTACTGCCAGCAAACACATCCTCACCTTTTCTGGTCCATTGTTCTTGATACACCTGAACAGCATGGTCTACCCTTTCTTACAGGTCAAGAGGACAGCAGTGGGCTAATGTTGGCAACAGTGTGGTCATCATCTCTTATTTCTGGGGCACCTGTCACCCTGGCTCCTTGCCATGGTCTTCCTAAGCTAAAACAGTGTTCCTCAGTTCCAAGTGCTTGGAGAACATCTTGTTTTCCAACCATTTATGGCAGCTAGCTCCAATACTTTTCAGGGTCTGGAGAAGGACTGATAGGGGCCAGAGGACTAAATGTCCTGAGACTCCAGAGCTTTCTGCTGAAAGCTGAGATAAAGATATTTTACGTCCTGTGGTATATGTAGCCAGATTTAGGCTCTTTGGTATTTCCAGTAGAATGGTATTTCAGAACTGGGAGCTGAACTCTGACAGCAGCGTTGTCCCCAGTTGCTGCCAACTTCACCCCAGACAGAGAATGGCTGTATTTCTTGAGCAGCTGCTGCTGTGGAACAGAGCATGGGAAGAGTGATAGTCTCTGAAATAATTTGAAATATACTGGCACAATAGACAGATAGAGCCAGCCCTCTGAATTTCACTCAAGAATTAATCTAATGGCTCTATAATATGTTCTTACTGGTCTGTCCTACCTAAAGGGCAAACTTAACTACATTAGGCACAATTTGGAGCATTTGATTTCCTTCAGACTTAGAATTAGGATACTGCCGACTATCCATGTACATATTTCGAGGTTTCTGGGCGTCTCTAATCCAGTTTGTAGTGACATTAGCATTAGATAACCATAGCAAGGCCTTTATCTGAAAAGAAAAAAAAGCATTCTTCAGGTCACACAAGGATGAAAAAAAGATTGTTCTGGTCACTGTTGCTTTCTGGGAATTTGAGAAGAAGGAGGAATTTAATATCTTGTTGCTGGCTGTTTTGTTCCCAAAGTGAGTAGCTTCTCTAGCAGGTACAGTAGTTGTTGATGGTGTGGCTATACTTCAAAGCTTAAGTTTTGATTAAGATGAGAATGTATTGCATAGGACCTAGGGTGCAATAACTGTATGTGTTGACTGGCCATAGTTACTTCGTAACATTAATCTCATCTAAGTTGAATGTGAGGAAGCTGCTGCTCATTCAGTTTGTCTGTCTTAGAGATCAGAAGACTAAGGAAGTTGCAATCACACTGTAATGGCAGAGTCTAATTTTGCTGGGATTTGACCAGAAAAGGCATCAGAATGTAATTTAGAGTACTGATTTTTTTTTGTGTGTGTGTGTGATTTTTTTTGTTGTTGTTGTTGTTGGGTTTTGGGGTGGGGTTTTGGTTTTGTGGGGTTTTTTATTATTATTTTTGTCATGGCAGGTTATGGGGGAAAGAAGGGAAGATGGAAGAGTCTTTAATACAAGCTCAGCTGAAGGTGCTTGATGGCTGCAATATGTTTGTACCTCACAGACTGCAGTGATGCTGAAGACCATATCTATAGCTGGTCTGCTCCTATGAGAGCCAAAATCCTCCTGATTGAAGTATGTTAGGTGATGTAAGTGCCAAGAAATAAATCTGAATTTGTTGGAACATCCTGTGTTACAACCTCTGGGTGTTTCCAGTACTCGCTATATGTGAATGGCAAAATTCCCCGTTAAAAGATACAGGTAGGTATATCTTATTGGAAGATGTACCTTCTTGGAAGTCCCATATTAAATATACACACTAAAAAGTCTTTGAAGAATGGACTGTCTTTTGCTTATAAAGCAGGGAATAAGCAGTGCTTTTCTAAATTGTCTCATGCTTGTAATTCCCTGAGGAACCAGCCAGGTGGAGGGAGCTGTTTGCTGCAGCAATAAGAATAATCCAGCAAGATGGTGGTGGCACAGGTATGGTTAAGGACTGCTTTGCTCAGAATGAGATCAGAAGCAGAACTGCTTTTCTGACAGCTGACCTTTGCTTATCATTGTGAATTCAAGTTGGGGATATTGTATTCTATAACTAAATCTTTCCAGTAGCATTTCTGTCCTCTAGAAACCTCCCTCTATATCTATTTATGCCTCTTGTCTTATGCTTTATTAATGCCTTTTACATTTGAACAATCTGCTAGTCCTTTATGTTGTTTGACAACTGCCAATACCCCTGCTAAAATATTTTGCTTTTAGTTCTGCTAATGGCAATTTTGCCTGGATTTTCTTACTACTGTTATGTAATAGAAGTATCTGCAGTCTCCTGACACGTGTGTTGGGTCTCTTTACTTATCACAGGTTGATGCTGTGTTCCACCAATGTCTTTTAGCAATTTAGTTTTGTTGTTTCTCAGGAGATGTCATTCAGCGTTTATCAGTGTTACCTCTTCATTAGCTGAAGTTGCTCTTTTCTTTGCTGATTATATACTTGTGCCATTTCTCATACTGAAGACATGTTTCAGACATTCAGCTATTTTGTCTTTATTAGGTACATAAGGCTTCTAGGTAATGACACAGATTGTTTTTCTTCTTAGAGGGTCCAGTGAAAGAATGTTATTTGAATAAAAGAAGAAATAAAAGCAGCTGTGACAATAAGAATAAAAAAAATTGTGCAATATAGTATTTAAGCTGATTTCTTCACTCTCAGGTGTATTTGCACTCCACTTCTGGGGTTTATTAGTTTTTGAGTCTTTCTAAGTTGGGGAGAATGCATTTTATGCTCTTAAAAAGGGATGTTAAAACCCAGTCTTCAAGCTGTAGAGGATAGAATTTTATTCCTGTCTCTAGCAACTTTACTGTCCTAGGATTTGTAAACTGCTTTTTGTGCCATAGTAAATTAGATCCCAGCAGTACAGGGCCTCCGTAGATAAATATAGTAGCCATTATACCTTGATATAGTTGTATTGCCTAGGAAATTACTACTGTTACTGAAAAGGAATTTGCTCAGGGCAAGAGGGTATCCATTACTTCCTGAATAACTCACTAACATTGTTAAACCTTCCTTTGCACAAACAAGCCAGGAGGAGTCCCTTTCTGCAGGATGGTCTGGTTTTGTTTTATGTCTGTATTCCCCTTTATCAGCAGCAGGCCTAAGCCAGAGTTTCAGCATATTAATAAACCCTGTGTGGTCCAGGGAAGAGAGCTACGCCCTGCCTTCCCATTTCTCCACTGTTGCAATACTCTCATCTTCATATCCTTTCTTAATCTGCTAGGTCGTTACTGTGCCGATGAATTGGTTATGTGGTGCAGCCACTTGTCATGGTAAGCATGGAGACAAAAAATGGTGTAACTCTTTTGTAGCTCCATTGATGAGGTATTTGAAGTCATTTCTCTCTTGCCACCTGAAGTCTCATGCCTTGAATAGGGTAACACTTGGATGCCATCAGTTCATCCTTTGGTATAGCTTCCCTTGGGGACTATAAAGAGATAAGTTGTTGATCTAGGAGCTGCGTTGCATTTTTTTTTTTTTTTTAAAATTTATGGCTTCCTCAACCAAATAGCTGCCTTCTTTAGCACTGACAAATAAGTCTAGGGCATAGAGAATCTTTATGCCCTTATCAGTTCAGCTGGATATTGTACTCCTGATTTGACACTAAAATAGACTTTTGCTGGAGTTCGATGCTATGTAATATTTTCTGCCACTTGATGGACAAACTGAAGGCAGATCAATTTTTGTTCTCTGGACATTTAATACTGAAGATGTTAAGGCAGCTTTTAGTTAACTAAACTTTATTTTTTTTTTTTTTAAGATTTAAATACCAGTGATGCAGCTTATTCTGATCCTTTCTTACATATATCTAAATATTTGCTGTATGCCAGTTCAGTATGGACTTCAGACTACATCCAGGTGTGGTAGAATGGATAAGATACAGCTTGAAAATCAAGCCTGGGTGGCAGCATAGTTGCAGATGTGCTGTTTGTTCTGCACACCTTAAGCTTGCTAGCCTCTCCTCAGAAGGTATTGGAGGACTGCAAACCTCACTCCTGTTGTGCCACAGTAGGGCTGACAGGTGTAATTCCTGGAAATTCCCACTTGGCTGCCCAAACTCATGGTTGCTATATCCCGTGAGCAGTTGCATCACCATTTCGTTTCTGCAGATGAACATCCAAACCAGTATACTGCAGCTGTAAGAACTCCTTAAATCTAAATGTTTGCATGTTCTTGAATATTTAACTTTGACTTCTCTGGCTTCACAGTTTAGTTTTGTTGATGTGGGTGTTCTTGGTTTTAATTTAAAAATTTTATTTCTGTCTGGAAACATATTTTCAGCAAAGTATCTTTTCTAGTTACTGAGCTTTACTGTGGTTCTCTTGAAGGATTGACAGTGCTTTCCAGAATAGCGCTCTTGAGTGTCCTTGTGAGGAGAGGAAAACCCCAAAGAAAGCCTAAAAAGCTTTTCTTGGTATGCGTTGTGTCCCCCCAGCCTCCATCTATCTGTCCCCCTTACTTCAGTTGAGTTATTTAAGGACTTAAATTTAATTACAATGTGAAGTCAGTAGCAGGACAGTCCCTGAAAATTTTTGGTTTGTTTGTATGTCAAGGTATTCTATTGTTTGAGGCTTTCCACTTTTTGTGGAAAATAAACTAGCCCTTGATAGTTTGCTTTTTAAAAAGTAATCTCTTTTCAGAAGCCTCTTGCTGCATAGCTGAACCATACCTGCAGGAGAGAGAATAGGGAGTCCAGTTTTCCAGTAATGAAATGGGTTGCTCTGTAACAAAATGCCTTTTTTTTCCTCGTAATATGCTAATGTTTGGCTTATTTGCTTGGCAAAACATCTAAAAGGGATTGTGGTATATTTCTGGGTGATTTATTGTATGCACTTTGTATTCTTGCTTCCTTTCACAAACAGGATAATGCAGAAAGAGGCTTCCTGGAGTCCTTTTGGATGTTGAGAGGAAATCTATCTTGTGGTTCAGAAATTCTGATAATCGGAGATAATGCCAGGATCCTGAGTGGAGGGAGTTTTTTGCAGATGAGCAGTGCTCTGCCACTAGGGTAGTCTTCAGTGGCACCCAAAGGAGTAAACCAACCTCAAAGATCATCCTCTTATCTCCATAGGAACTGCATGTGTGCCCAGGGCTGCCTTCTCTGCCTCTTTGCAGACAGCTCTCAGCCCCATCTCTAATCTTCTTTAAAAAAAAAAAACCCTAAACAATAAGCAAAACAAAAATGAAGCAACCAAACCAAATAAAACACCAAGACAAGGCATGCCAAAATCCCGCAACTAGCAGGAGTCTGACTCCCCTGCTCTCTTGCTGGGACATTCTGCTGGGGACAGATAAGCTGTGGAAAGCAGCCATTGAGTTGGAAAAACTTCTCTCCGAGTGCCACAGAGCACGTCTTCCTTTCCATCTCCAGTCAGACCTTTTGTAGATGGTTCTTGAAGTGTTTGTCATGGTGGGACAGTAATCAAGTCTCCACCTGCAGTCTGATTCCAGCTTCTGCATAAAATGTGAAAGCTCAGTCTGGCTCTTGGCTCTGAAAGCAGCTGTTATCCTTTGGTTTGAAATTAAATTTCTGTTTTCAACCTGTTCCAGCCTTGGAGTACCTCCCCTCCCACTTTTCAACCAAGTTAAACTGCACAGTTAAACATGTGAAGAGAAACACATAGATTCAATAGCACTTACTAACTGTAAAAGAGTTTAATCTTATTTTAGAGTTCAGGCTGTTTATAAAAACTATTTTACAGTTTTGTTCTACAGGAGGCGTTGCCAGGAAGCCTTATTAAACATCAGGAGTAGATATTTTTATGATCCGTATTTTTCATTCATGTATTTGAATGCTGTCCCAGATGTGTTCAGGCGCACAACTTAATTTGTGCTCCCCTACCTGAGGCCTTCCACCTGCATCTTTGTTCTGCAAACCTCACGTTATCAGACCCCACTTCATTTGTTGCTTTGCTCAGCAGTGGGATGTTATTTTAGCTTTCGTTAGTGGAAGAGTTCCAACCTGGATGCTTCTAAGAAAAGTCAGATGCTGCAAAAGTTGGTGTTGGTGGCTTCACCAGTAGTACTGCTTTCCTGGTGCAGTCTTCTGGTGTTTACAGAGGTACAGTCTTTTGGCAGAGCCTATCTAACAGCAGCAGGGCTTTAATAATATAGGCTCCAGTTTTTCTTTTTTTTTCTTCTTTTTTCACTTGTTAGAATACACAAGGGTTCAAATATGGGGATGTGACAGGGAAGCCCAATAAGCAATCTTTCTGTCCAGGAAAAATACGTCAATATACCTTTGGCCCTACTCAAGTGCTGAGTATGTACATAGGTACAATGGTTTGTTCTCTATTCTCCTTCCGTATATCCAAGTGCAACGTTTTTACCTTGGTTGTGGATGTCATTGCATCACAGTTGTACTTTTGGCCTTACGTCAGGTTTAATGTTAGTACTGTAGCTAGGGCTTATTAGAGCTGCAAATAGAGGTCATGTAGTTCGATGCAGACTGCAGGCCTTCCTGAGTTTCCACATCTGAGCATGTTCACAGCTGTAGTTTGGTTAAAACCTACTTGTTATCTGGTTATATCCCTTCTGTTTGTAAGCTCAAGCTAGATAAGAGGACCACAGTGCTGTTTGTTGGGTAGCTGTTGGAACATCTTCCTTAGTTACTGCTGGAATGGAAAGCATTTCGTTATCACAGACTGCAACAGCTGACTTTTATCCAAATATAGAACAGAAATTCGTATTGAATGCGTTGGCTCTTTATTCAGTACTGGTGATGTTTCTGCCTTTTCCCTGTAGTAGCAGGTCAGTGCAATTGGTGGGGTTGCTATTCTTGAGAAGCTTTGAGAAACTCATTATCATCTTTTAGTTCTGGCTGTGGATTTTGCTTCCTGTCATTAGGATTCTCTTGCAAATTTTATTTTTTCCTTTCCTGATTTTTTTTTCTTTGTTTTTCTTTTTTTCACATGCTAGAATATACAAGTGTTCAGGTATGGGGATGTGACAAGGAAGCCAAATAAGCAATCTGTCTGTCCAAGAAAAATATGGCAGTCTACCTCTGGTCCCACTCAAGTACTGAGTATGTACGTAGATACACTGCTTTGGTCTCTATTCTCCTTCCATATATATCCAAATGCAATTGTCACAATCATTTTTACCTAAGCTACTGCTAATTTCTATTTTTACAATTGATTGCTCTTTTCTGTCAAGATGGAATCTAATATGGAATTGCTCATTTTCAGTGTAACACTTCTTGAACTAAGAAATTGTTTTCTGTAATTTAGAAATTTGGAGGGTGTTCTTTGGCATTAGCTCCCCATCACCTCCTGCAAGTGTTTGAAATTCCTGGTGATCAGATGGGTTTTTCCCTCTGTTATGAAGAGGTACTTAGCTAGCCATTCATCCTGCATGCTATCTAATGTGATTTCAGTAGTGTGTAGTAGACACACCAGCTCGTACCCTGTCTTGAGCTTTATCTGCTAGAATGTTAATCCACGAGCATTTGAAATCATACGCTCTGAGACACAATCAGCTAGAAACAGAGAGTGTCAGTCTGAAACTGTGCTGTACCTATTCCCTGTTTGCCTGCTCAGATCTTTCCTAAATAGGCTAGAACTTTTTGTAAATATTTTTTTAAAGCATTTACCTTTTTTGAAACTTACATACCAGCAGTATTTTTGGGTTGAATTCATACATTGAGCAGTCACTATTATTCTTATATGTAATTAAGGCTTTTTGATAACTGGTACAGAAGCAGGTAGATTTTTTTTTCCTGTTCTACCAGTGCCTCTTATTTTGCCAGATACCTTGATATAATATTAAATAGGTGGTTAGTTGCTCCCTGTTCTCTTTCCCCTTTTGTTACTTGCTAAGACCTTCCTTACCTCTCTACCAAGTATAAATATCTTTGCAGACTCCTTTCTTCCCCTTGCACTTTGATTTACACAACAGCCTCCCATCAGAGAAGAGGTATCAGTGTTTCACTAGGCTACAGCTCTCTTGAATGTTTTTTGCTTAGTTCAGTATATGTAAGTTTCAAAATCTTTTCTTTTTCTGCTTTTAATCCTTTCTGAGACAGGAAAGGTCCCTAAGAGATCATGGGTATTTCCACACATAGCAGCCTTCCAAGTTCCCTGACATACATCCTGTGAAGCACCATTCTCAGGATTAAGACAAAGCGTTTGCAGAGGATCCTAGCTACCTGTTTCAGAAGCTTGTCTTAGTCACGTCTGTCTTTTGTTTTTCTGGAATTAGAATCATTAACATACTGTTGTCCTCTTGCTACTTACAGAATATTTTGTGTTTTCTTAGGGTAGAATTTCCAGAAAAAATAATGTCTTTTATTGCTGTCTTTTACATGCCAGTTAATGTAGTTGAAAGTCTATATAATCTGAATAAAAGCTTAAAGAAGGCCTAGTAGCTCATCTAGTTCTTTTTTTCCTTCCACATAATTATATTGGCCAAGTAAAATTTTTTCTTGCTTATAATCTGAGGCTGACATGGTTACCTCACTGCCACCAGTGGGAGTAGCTGCCACTGTGGATAGTCCTGGGCATGCACTTCATATTTTTACTGTTGGTTTGAACCTCTGGGCCGCAGCAGCTCTGTTAAATCAGAGTGGTGGTGCCTCGAGTCATCCCGCAGCATTTCCTGACCAGTCGGATACTCCTCTTGCTGCTTTGAGAATATTGAGCATTGAGAAGCCTGCTCTTACAGTTCATCAAAAAGTGTTCCAGGTTGAAGGTATTTTGTCACCAGAAGTCTGCTGCTTGCAGTAATCTTCTGATACACCTTCCACTGGAGAGGTGGTGGCCTAGTAGCAACAGCGGCAAATGATTTTGGGTCACTGTTTGGATGATTTGAGAAGGGTTCGCAGGTCTTGTATCACTTCAGAGGTTGAATGCAACCTGTCCAACTGTGGAGTTGCTGGGATGATCTGTAACGAGTCTAAGTTGTTGAAATTAAGGAACAGCCGCCTTCTGAAAGTTTTTTCTTTTCTCTCCCATGGAAGAGTGGCCTAAAGAATGAGAGCGCCTGGGGAAGAAGGGGGAGAAAGTAGGGCTAATTCAGGCTTGCTCACCTGGTCCACGTGTGGTTCTCACTTTCTCCTCCGCACACAAGGGTTCTCAGCTTTTACTAAAATGATAGTAAGATAATTTTTTGGATCGGGATTCTGGATCAGAAGAAAATAAAACCTTGAAAATGCCATCAAGGTTGTTTGGTGCAGAAGTGTCTGCTTGAGTCTGTGGGCTGGCTGAACTACTAGTAGCTACTGCTAGTGTGACCCCGCTGCTGAAATGTTAACTTAAGTGTCTGCCTGTGATGCAGATGTCAGCATTGCTGCTGTTTCACTTCTCTTGGAGCGTTGGAGAACAGGTTTATGGATCACACACTTAGTTCTTTCGGAGGCTTTGATGCATAGGCTTTGGTGCAGTAAGTGATTTTTAGGAACAACACTTTTCACCCTCTTGGCCTGACCCATTGTGCTGAAAGATGAGAGCAGATGGGAGGCCTGAGAGATGCTGTAGTTGAACAACACTGTGACATCCAAGCTTCTTGAATTGGGGCTCCTGCTCCTTCCCCAGAGCAGCAGCGCTTGGGTTTTCCTGGCTAGAAAGCTAAGCAGCATCCTGCCTGTCTCTAACTAGTGCATCCCTGTGGCTGCTATATCCTGGTCATGATAAGAAGCCTTTTCTCCAGGTTTTTCTGCAGGACTGCAGTGAGTCATGTATTTAGAGCCCATCGGCATCCCATGTGTTTGTGCCTGTACCTGGGACAAGCCTGGCCTGGGGTGCGTTTGCTGCAGGCAAGGGGAGCCTGGGGAGCACTGCGGGAGCCTGGGGAGCACGGAGTGTGCCTGGGATGTCTGTGCTCGCTGCAACGGGAGGCCCATCCATTGTCACCCCACACAGACGGGGCTCGACTTGTGGGTGGAGTGTGGCCGCCCGCATGGCTGCTTGCTTTGCGCTGAGCCCGCTGGACTGTGTTTAAGTAATCTGTAAGTAAAGGGAGTAGGGGTGATATGTAAAAGAATACCATTTAGATATCTTTAGCTAAGATAAAAATATTTCTTCAAAACTTATTTCCAAGGAGACCAGTGCTTCAATGAAAACACGCAATTTTTTTCTTTCTTTTTTTTTTTTTTTTTTTTGTTTTATGCCTGTTGAATAGGAGGCCAATTTTAACCTAACATTTTGAGCCTAGTGAGGGAAGTTGAGTCTTCATTTTGAGGTAGGAAGGTAAGGGGGTGAGAAACCCGTTTTCCTAGTTTGGAAGAGCGGTTTAACTGATTAATGTGATGAGAGGTGACACTTGTCCTGTGGCATCGGGCATGGGGGATGGGATGAGGGAAGGGCTTGCTGGAACTTGTTGAGGTAGCTGGGGCAAGTGTCTTTTGCTTAGTGTACCTTTGCTGGGGCTGCTGCCCCACCAGTGGAGCTTTGTGAACCTGAAATTGGAGCAGGCTGGGAGTGCAAGGCTGTGGGGACACTTGCCCCCGTCAGGCTTGGGGGGAAGCTGCCACCAGGCAAGTGAGAACCTGATACACTTGGATGAACCGGAGCCAGCTGCTGCATTCCCTTTAGCAATATGCAAGTCTGTAAAATACTCATGTAGAGCCACCTGTGAAAGCAGATTAACCCTTTCATTTTGTGAGTTGCTTCTCTACCCCAGCTCATGCCAAAAGTGGTTGGGGGCTCCAGGGTGGCAGGCACATTTTCTCCTTAGCTTCAAGATCCCTATAGTCGTGCTCAGTTAGTGGTTAATGATTAAATAACAGCTACTGAATTGTGACCAAATTTTGGGTGTTGACTAATGGGATGGATGAAGATGTGCAGAACCTGCTTATGGCACTGTGCACAGCTCTTGCACCTGCGAACGATTCCTGGAGAAGCAGTTAGTGGGTGGGGGGGACAGGTCCTCACCCTCAGTGACCTTGGAGGACAACTCTTTGCCTCATTCATGTCTAAAGATCCCTTTTTAAAGTAAGCATGCTCCGGCGCTGGGAGCCAGGCTGCATTTATTACTGACCCCACCCATCCCTGCCTCTTGCAAGAATCTTGTGAGGCCGAGATTGTGTTTTTAGAAGCAGAATGACAGAGAGAAATTCCCTGGAGGCGAATGCAGAGTGTGTGCTGTGCACGCCAGTACAGACACACGGGGCTGGGAACTCCCAGGGAGAGATTAAGTGCGAGAGAAGAGCGCAGAGCAGCCAGAGCTGGAGGAGGGGGGTGGAGGAGGCGAGACGATTTCTAAGCCTCAAACTGAAGCGTCTGGATTTTTTTTTTTTTCTTTAAAAAAACCCCAAAACAACTTCCCCCCCAAAAATTCTCAAACAACCTCCATCTCGACAGTGTTACTGAAGTGCCTTTTGTGTTGCCGGATCATCTCACTGCTGGGTTTGAAGGACCCAGGCTAACATGATGTACCTCTGGGTGAGTAGAGAAGCGTGTGGAGGGCTTGCACACGTTGCACATATAAGGAATGGAAAGCTAAAGGACTCTGCACTAATGTGAGCGGCCTTCACTGCTGGACTTAGCTCTCTGCAGCCTCTACACACAATGGGCTGGAGTTTTCCCTTGTAAAAAATAATATTTGGAGCAAGTACTATTAACTGGGTATCGAGCAGGCTTTTCCTGTGGTCGTAAGTTCCTTTGGAGAGAACTATTTTGGACAGGTGCCTCAGAGACTAAGTTTTTGGTATAATGCAGCTTGCTGTCTGCCATCTATGAGACCTGTGTATATATATATATATATATATATATAAAAAATTTTTTTTTCATGCATAAGCTGTTCCCATGTGTGTTTGCTTTATGGGATTTTGGTGTTACTGAGAGACATCCCAGGTAGTGGAGGTCTGCTGCTGAAAGGGATTTGTAGCCACTGAAGGTTAACAGAGGAGCAGGGAGGGAATAGA
>JAVJGJ010000057.1:34205926-34220616 GCA_035590215.1 Microhierax caerulescens | reverse complement strand
GTTGCCCCCCCCCCCCCCCAGGGGTGCACATAACAGAATTATCTTATTTGAAGAGATTGTTTAATATTGAACGCTGTCACATTTCACAAATAAATAAACCAAAGAGAATGTGTCTTCCTCGGCAGCTGTAGTATGGCATGGATACTGAACCCAAAAGTACAGGCTACCTTCAACATCACAGTCCCTAATTATGACTCTGAAATGAAGTGGTGGTGTAGCCTTGGTTCAGGCTGACATTCCTGCTTGCTGAACTGTATTCCCTCAGGTGAAACTCCTTGCAGGATACTCTTAAATGAGGGCCTTGTAGACTGCAGGGGATTTTGGGCTGTGGAGAGCTAGAGAGTGGGAAACTTAAAATATCTGTCATCGTGACCTAATGCCTGGCATTGTGAGGGAAGTGAAGGCGGCAGACTAGCTGTGCCATTAAATATCAAGAGAGACTATTTATCTTAACACTTTTATTGTGTAGGATGCAGTTGTATAAAGTCTTTCTGAAGCAGAGACAGTATGATAGTCTTTCAGATGTTCAAATTAATTTGAGTGCATGCATCTGATCATCAGTATTGAAACTCAGGGTGCATACTTTGCCTTACAAATAGGAGGTGTATATAGGAGTTCTCTTTTTGCAGACATGAGTATTTTGTTCATAGGGCACCATCTAAATCTACCTCTTTTCCCACTCATACCCATTTGCCTGCAGCTGTCTGGACTCCTGAATTACTCCAGGGCTCCTAGTCATCGGTTCTCTGGATGGAACGTGGGGTAATTTGGGCTACGAAGGCTGGAGGGTCTTGGGTCTTTGCTCAGAGGGAGGTCTGTACTGACAACACGGGGGCAGGTGGCAACAGCCAGGAGCAGAGTGGTTTGAGTGTGGGAAAAGTGTTCAACCCATTTCTGGAAGAGAAAGCCCTATTTTTTCATTTATGAGCAGATGAATCTTTGTGTGCTGTGAGTCATAAGATATAATCTAGAGTCATTTCATTCCAAGTATTTTCTAAAGAGCATGATGTGTTCTGAGAGTTGCATGTATGAATGTTGCCTTGTTGGAGGTCTGTTGTTACAAGAAAGGTTGAAAGGAAGGGGCAGCAGCCCTAGCAAGCAATTTATCAACCATCCTTCTCCTGCGCTCAAAGGCAGCTGAAACTATCAAAGGAAGGAAGGACCAAGGTAGGGGAGGTCCATGCTGTTGCTAGGCTTCTGGTAGGAAAGCACTGGATTCATCGCTCTGATCTCAGATTATAGTGGGTATAGATAATTTCCTCATTTCTCGCAGCCATGTACAGAGTACATGCTGAGTGTTTGTGAGAGGGCTGACTGCCTATTGCAACTAGAAATGATTTCTTTCTCTAGAGCCCTGTGAAAGTGAAGATCTTACCTAGACCTACTAATTATCTACCATACAAGCAAGAATAGTGCTGGTAAGCTTGTCAAGCTCATTTTGAAATATTTTTTGTTGGTTTTCTTCCTGACCTGCCTTTTACTTGCTTTTTTTGGCACTTAAAAGCTCTCTTTGCATTCACTGGAAGAATTTTTCCCTCTAGGCTCTAAGCTCATCAGCTTTGCCACCAAGGGACTGGAAGCTCTGCTGTCAAACTTGGGTCTTTGCAACATGCTTTTCCTCATGCCATGTCTTTCTATTATTTGTTTGGGGTTTTTTTCATGAGAGGTAGATACTGCCAGTGGAAAGTATGGTCATTATAGCATGGTTTTCAAAGCATGCATTTGATAGCAGCAAAGCAAGTGGCTGTCCCAGGAAAACTGTCTCCCTGCTCTGTTCTGGTGCCAGGCCTGGGGCAGCTATTGCCCAGGAAGTCTGGCTGTGCCTGTGGGTCTTCAGCTGGAACCTGTTTGGTAGGAATGGCAAATGAACACATCAGCCATCAAGCTTTGACTGGATGGAGAGCACGCAGTTGCTGTGTGCGATAGGTGCACACATGGTGTGGTCAATGCTGAAAAAGGTTAAGATGTGGTAGTCGCTGGGAGACTATGGCTGTGAGGGTACAGGAAGGTTTTCCTGAATGCACATGAGAGGTCACGTCTGGGTGAATTGCTGTGAATATGGTAAAAGCCACTTTGTGTTAATACAAATGCCAGTTTTGGATTCTTGCTGTGGAGCAGGAAAGTCCTGGAAATCACAAAATGGAGCTCATGCAAAAATACCCAAGCTAGTAGCCTGTAAATTGATTCTCCAGCCTGCATATGCTGCAGGTGCCCGGGTGCCATACTACGGCATGCATATGTAGCAGCCTGAATCCAGAAGTAATGTAGTTGTGCTTGTCCAGCACTACAATTGAGATGAGTTCTGCTGCTTGATAAGGTTTATTAGTTTAGGTGCAGCACCTTGTGAGTATGGTTATTTTGCTTCCATATGCACTGCTGTGTGCACAGCTGGTTTGGGGGTGTCTGCATTGCGTACCCCTGGGGGTTAGTGTGACAAAGCAACTTGCATCTATTTGCATCTAGGGTTTTATACAGGCTTTGGAGATTTTGGAAATAGAAAGAAGAGTTTATGAAAGAGATTATATAAAGGGACCACATGTATTGTTAGAGGACTAGAGTTGATAATCCAGGTGATCTTTTCCAGTTCTCTGTTCTGCAAGCCTGTAATCCTGGAAGATGCCAAGGTCACTACTGAGACAAGAAAGCCCAGTGTGGTTCAAGAAGAGAAAGCATTTCAAATTAAGGTACTGTCTTCAGAGAAGGGAGATTCGGGATCAGGATGATCTGTTCTGTGGGCTATATGTGATTAATATAAAACCAAGTAAAATTAGTACCCAATACATTGCCATTATTTTGAGGAATTTCCTTCCCTGATGAGTCTAAACAGAAGAATTAGAGGGATGTGAGCTGGATGAGTCAGTGTGAATTTCTCCAGTGGCTCTTCAGGCTGACTGCTGTATTCCCACCTGTCGAAACAGTGGTGAGCACAGGGGACTCTGTTTGCTATAAGCCTGTCCAGGTCTTGGGAGACTGGGATGAGGTTCTGTTTAAGTTAGTTTTTCACAAAACAGCCTGTTTATCTTGGAAGGAAGAGAATAAACTGTAAGGGAGTAAGAAGAGAATAAACTGTAAGGGAGTAAGAAGAGAATAAATCTCAACCTTCCTGGTTTCCAGCTGAAAGCTTGGGGAAGAGTGCACATAATAGTGATTTGAAACTGAATGTCTGTTTCCTGCACTTCCTGTGGTTCATGGTGCTTGTTTGCAGATCTTAATTCCAGCAGTGCCAGTACTTTAGCCTTGTCCTAACCCCTGAGCTTATGGTCATGGTATAGGAAAGGTCTTTGAGTGGATCTGAATTTGGATAGCTTCTTTGCCACAGCTCTGAGCAGTCGCTAGGGTATCAACTGTGTATGTGTGCATGCCTAAATGGAAGTGTGATTAACTGGAAGAGATCCCTTCATCCCTTAGCAAGGGCTACTGGGTAAAGCAGGAGTTTGAGTCAGGTTATGGGGTCAGACAAAATGTTTTCTCTAGGGAGTTGCCAGTTTGGAGGAGGATCTGCGGTCTGTATCTACAGTACTGTGGCTTTGGATGTTACTCCATATTGAGGGCTGTATGATGCATCCTGTGGCCATGCGTTGGAAAGGCAGGCTGTGCTGATGGACCAGTGCAGACAGTTCCATGCTGGAAGTGAAAACAGGCTTGCAGAAAATTAAGGAATCAATTGAGGATGTCCTTTATGCCCTCCAGTGCTAAATTTTTTTGCTGAAAGTGTTAAAGATTCCTCAAAGCTGTGAAGAAGCTTAAACAAGTAATTAAGTTTCCCTTGTCTGTCCCTTAAATTTAGGTTTCATTGTTCTCAGAGTCCTGTGTCTCATGACTAATACGCTGCCTGCACAATGCAATGGCTGATTTTTTACCAGATGGTTCTTGGGTCTGTAGTCGAATCCAGGGCAAAGGCAGTTAGTTTTTCTTCTGCCTCACATTAAACATGCTGTCCCCCACACAATGCTCTAATTGAATCTTGGACATTAACGCAACAGTGAAGTGAAAATATTTTGACCAGATGACAATTTTTTTTTAGATATTCTTAGGGATTATTATTCATCGTGCTTTAAGGAGCTGGCATAGAACACTGGAATGCTCCTCTGTACTTTTTTTTTTTTTTTTAATATAACATAAATCATCTAGCATTGAAAAAAAGTTTATATGCAGAAAAATGCTGAAATTCAAATATGTATGCTTAGCTAGAAAATAGAAAATGTGCAGTGTGATCTGCCTGTTGCTGTTTTTTAACTTTTTCCATTGTAACGGCCTCTTTTTTTCATCCCACCCTCAATCACTACAGTGATGTCTGCTTGCATCCATAATGTACCTTTTGGATGGAGAACCCTTGTGAGTAAAGTTGAAGCGTCTCTCAGGAAGGTGGCAAAGCCTATTTGGCAGCATAAGTGGGGTATGTAACTCCATCAGGACCATCTCAGTAACACTGCAAAGCGGCTTTGCTCACAGGCCTGTTGGATCCAGCAGTAGTTTCAGCTGTTTCCCCCCCACTCCAATTTATTACACTGAGATTTTGGCTGCTGCTTGAGTGAGGAGGAGCACTGAATGCTAACTACTTCTTTTGGTCCAACCAGCTGAAAAGGGGAAGCATATTCAGCATAGGTGAGGCTATTGATTGTGGCATCTTTTGAAAAATAGGTAGTATCTGCATTTTAAAATTTTAGCATTGGGGAAATTTTTCTTCTGCAGCAAAAGCTTTGCTGGAGTGTATATAGTGTATATCTAACAGCAGTTTTTAAACACCTTTGGGACTCCGAAGTGCTGTAGAAATACGAGATGCTTTAATGCTTTTTCCCTGCATGGGGAGTGTTGCTTTCCAATGCAGCTGTTTAGCTGTTGCAAACAGGTGTCCAATGAACACCCCTTCGTCTTCAGCTGAGCAGGGGGGTCATGCATACCCTCTCATTTAAACATGCATGGCTTTCTCTCCTACAAGAATAAAAAAAATTAAAAATAGTTTACATATCTAGAAAGAACCGAGTGCCTTGTCCGTTTCCCTCTTCCCCACCCTCAACTCAAATTACCGGCAAGCTTTGGAAAATTTGGGGCAGGGGAATAGAGGTGCAGCTGGTCTGCATGTGTTGCACCAGCTGCAATGCAAATGATACGTGCTGAAAGAGGCTTTTCTCACTTTTGTAATTCTTGGATATTATTGTGCAACGGGGACGTGCGACAATTTGTCTTAAATGTGTTTGCCGATATATTCCATAGAGTATACTGCGTCCTTTGTTCCCTGCCAGCAAGAGACAATATCAAAATCCAATTGCCCATCGGCAGCATGTCTGAATGCAGCTGGGGCTGTCCTGGCTTTCTTGTCCATCAATCCTGGGGTGATCCCATCACACTTGATACCAGTTAATTTAGAGCTGGACGGAACTTGGACTTTGGTAAATCCTCAGCTTTCTTGGCTGTTTGCAGTTTGTTGTAAACAACATTGGGTTTTGCCCTTTTTTTCTGAAAGCAGCAGTACCTATCGCTCTTCTGCTGTGAGAAGTCTGAAGGGAGAAGTGTGCGACCAACCTGCACACCGATTGTCTGTAGGTATCAGTCAACTTCTCTGCTGCTTATCTGAAGTGGTAAAAGCATGGGTGCTGGGGGTTTGGTTGTGTAAAAACAAAAGCTGATGTTGGTTTAATCCCATTACATTGCGTTGATCTCTCAACCACTGGACTCTTAGTAGGATTCCAGCTTTAATCCTGTAAAGATCAATCTGGCCCATTGCTTTTCTGTCCTGATCCTAAATCCCCCTTTAATCTTGTTAATTATACCAGGCTGGGTTTGGTTTCATTTTTTTTCCCTGGTGGACCAGCAAAACTGCATTAAATCTTCATGTTGCTGCCCCTGACCTGGTGTTTTTAACCTTTGCTTATCCTGTTGATGAGCAAGGTGCTCCAGAAGGCTGGTTTCACCATTACAGTGAAGCTGTATCAGCCTGGTGGTCTGGTGTCTGCCACTTCGTCAGGATTTTCCTTTTTTTTCTCCCCCCCCTGTTGTTTGATACTATGCTGTTTGAAGGGGGTGGGGAATTGTGGAACATGGGAGCCACTTTCAAATTGCTTTCTTATTTTAAAGAAAAAGGATTTTTCGAACAGAATCCCATTGACTCTGTCATTGAGGGCTTTGGAGGAGAAGGCAATGTCAAGGACTATGGATCTCTCCTACAGTGATGAGGCAAATGAGCTGAAAAGGTGATGGTGGTGGCGGGGGGCCAGTATCTTGGCACAAGGCTTGGGTAAGTCCCATGGTCCACAGATAGATTCTGAAGGTTACAGGGAAATCCAGCTGCTTAAATCAGCCATTTTATGTTTATGTGTGTTTCATGGCTTAAAGAGAGGAATAATGTGCATTCAGACTTGAGGCTCTTTATCTTCACATTGCACTGTCTGCAGGCCTCCAAACCCAGCTCTGCCTTTTCTGTGTAATGCACAAGGCCAGTTTCTCACTGTGACAATCTGCTCCTGGCACTTGTAATAATAGAACCTAGCTGTGCTTAATGTATTCATCTCTGGTATTTCCTATACTGTAAAGAAGAAAACCAACCCAAAATTGCACCTATATTTGTTGTAACTTGATCAAGAGCTGACAGATCACTTCTGGAACATGTCTGTGCTGGTATCCTGACCGCTCTGCCAAATTTTATGCCTTTATCTTGCAGTGCTGCTCCTTCCTGTTCCCTGTCCATGCTGCTCTGCCTCACCCAGCAGGGCTTCTGCTTTTCCAGTCTTTCAGCCATATCCCGACTTCCTACTGTCTTGCCAGAGCACCACGGGTCTGATTTGCCTCCTTGCCAGAATGCAGGCTGTAGGGATGGGTTTGCCATAGAAGTAACCTAGCTGATTCCCTTTTAAACCAGACAGAGGGGAAAACTGTTTTGGATCATGCAGGATCAGCTCTATAGATGTGTTTATTCTAATTAAGCCCTCGTGGGTAGTTTTTGGAAAATACTTAGAGCCGTGACGAGAGGTAGCAATGGCTTTTAAACAAACTTGGGCATTTTCCCAGCAGTTCTAGGGTTAAGGAAATTGCAGAGGGGTGACACGGTGACTGTGTTCCCTATTTTTGTGTGTTGCCAGTAGCGGGAAGGGGGGGAACTTTGATTTCTAATCCGCTTTGGAGAAGGCTCCGTATCAGGGCTGCACAGAAACATCCAGTCAAGCAGTTCCTTTATCATAAAGGGGATTTTAATTAAAACTGTTCTCGCATCATGAGCGGAATGAGCATCGGTGCCAGCCAGCCCTGTACTGGGCATTTATCTCCTTCAAACCACATTACCAGTAATTGCTGCATTAAATCAAAGTCGAGAGAGATTACAGGTCTGAATCGGGCAGGCGGCCGGAGCCAGCACGGGGAGCTCCGTGCTGCCGAGCCGCTGATATGGGAACCCCCTCCACCCCCCGGCTGGGGGTGAAGAGTTAGAGGGCTGCTGGATCCCAAGGAGCCCTTCTTGTTACAGGGCAGGATTTTTTGTCATAACCTAGGAGGAGTGGCAGGCTGTATGCTTGGAGTGTTTTAAGCTGCTGGTGCTTTTCTATTAACTTCCTTTTAAAACAAACAAACCCAGCAACATAACATTGCCATCCCATCCCCGTCTCCTGTTCGGATCCACCACAGATGTCCTCTTTTGTTCATCTTTTACTGCTTATTCCAGCCCTGAAAGTCCAGAATAAATTGCCTCTTGTCTTGATATGTTCCTTTCTCTCTGTCCTCCTTGCCACAGCTCCACTATGGAGCTGCTAACTTGGTCCCTCTTTACCCCAACATGGGAGAACAACTCCCTTTCTTCACCTCTCCACCTGCTGAGGCATTGTATCTTCCTCTACCTGTGGTTCCTTTGCCAGCTATGGCTCATTAGGTCGTTTAATTATTTTTATAGGTTTTTAAGCATTCTGTTGTCTCTAGCTCTAGAGCAGCTGTTTTCCTTCTTCTTGTCCCTGTACTGTATCCCTGGTGGCTCCAAAAACATCTTATCGTCCTAGCATTGCTCTTGCTTCCACTCTCTGGACCTCTGGTGGGAGAAGGCTGAGGAATGACTGGGCCCATGTGAGGTTTTAGGCATGTGGACTGGCCAGGGTAGTGAGATCTATGTGGGCAATCAGTGAACTATCAAAATATGACAGCTGAATTTCTAGAGGCTTGTTACTAGATCTGTCCCATAATTGTAAAGAAGGCAAGTCAGGAACAGAATGTGCAGAAAGTGTGGGGATTTTGTTGTGTGGCTGTCAATTTCTTTGATTTCATCCTGATGGTGTATTTTCCTGTTCTAGTGCAGGCAATTTGGGGCAGTTGGGTGGTGGTGGCATTTTTTCTTCATTTTGCCCAGAGATGTCTTTGGCAATCTGCCATTCTGAAGTTTCCTTCCTGGAGGGTCTGCATATCTACCTCATTCCTGTGTTGCGGGAAAGGGTCTCATTCCCAGGACCATACTAAAGACCCAGTAACATACGTGAAAGAGGATGCTGAAGCTTGACCTGCCCGCTAAAGCAGTTCAGTCATGGACTGTTGAGCTGTATTAGATTTTAAAGGTTCACACAAGTTTCTCAGAAGCTATCTGATTCAGAGCAGTTGCAGGAGGTGTGCCTGCTGTGCCCCTTCAGAGCTTGAAGTTGCAGCTTTTGCTTCATTACAATGAGATGCAGCTTAAGCACTGCCCTACTTTAACTCTGGCCTACGCACAAATCTCTAGCCTGAGATAAGTGGTTCTCTTAAATTCATTGTAAAAGACCCACAAAGCCACAGAGGCTGAAGTTCGAGTGCTGCTGATATCCAAGCCAATAATGCAGAGAGGTTGCAGTTAATTTTTGCATTGGTAGTCCTGTTGTTACGAAGTGAGCATAGTCCTGCTGCAGAGTAACTGGAGAGACGTGCGGAGAAAGTGAGCTAAGTCTTTGGTGGAGATTTCTTGACAGTGATAGAAAACAGAGATAAGTTTTTTTTCCTGGAAGCCAGGAAACCATCTTCATGGCTTACTGGTTTTGGGACAGGATGCAGATAGTGGCAAATTAAGGTGAATGAACACGTGTGGGTTTTTTTTGTAGAGGTCACAGAAAGCTGCTGAAAAGAGCAGGTATCTTTATTGTGTAGATGGTGCAACCATAAAAGCCCTTGGTGGTGGTGGTTCAGGGATTTCAGGTGCTTTGGCTTGTTTTAGAACTTGCTGGGAGCTGAAGCTAGCCTGCAGGAATGGGGTTTGGACTGGGCCATGTCAGGCTTTATTCTGTCCTCTTGGCTGCTGGGGAGAAGCATGGGTTGCAGTTACCTTATGTGCCCATAGCAGGGACTCTGTGAGAATAAAAAGATCTCCAGAATTTTGATCGCTCCTGCTTTTTCAGAAATAGGTTTCAAAACAAACAAACCAAAGAAAATCTGGGTGTTTGCTGCCTTTTACTGTGTTTGCCTTAGTCTGAGGCAGAAGGTGATATGAAGGCTACTTCTTGCCTAAGAGCTGGCATAACCTCAGCGTACCTCTTCTGGTCTCTACCACAGCCTTCTACTTCTCCACTAAAATCACTGGAGGAGGGACACAGCAGTAACTAGCACCTTTGCCCCAACAAGAGTACTCCCTGGGGTCACCCCCTACGTTGAAGAATGACTTGCTGCTGTCACCATTCATTTAGCCTGAAAGAGGAAAGTCAGACACGCTAAACTGCGTTGTTCTTGCCAAACCTCAGCTCTACGTGCTATTTCTGGATCCTTTCTGTGCGCTCAGCAAATGCACTGAACTCTTTTAACTGCAGCACTTACGGTATTTTTGCTCTTGAATCTCTTTGGAGTTGCCTGAGTTTGGGATTACCTTTTTTTTTTTTTTAATGGGAACGGGGGAGAAGCAGGATTCATCATCTGACATTTAGCAGAAGAGCAAGATTTTCAACTGAGGCCTACAGAAATCAATGAACAGAAGTCATTCTCCTGTCATGAAATTGTCTTTGCAGATTTATGCTGAAGGTGTCACACTCTGTATACTGCCACACTGGAACTGTTTCCAGTGATGTCCTGAAATGTATTTGGTGAGCTGCTGTTGTGGCAGCTAAAGGTCCTGCCTACGTGATGTTCTCCAATTCCTCAGTTCCTGCCAGTAATGTGGTCTCAGACCCAGCTATCTCACGTACACTGTGCTGCCTGTTTATTTCTCTTTTACTTCCATTCGATTAAAAGTTTAATGTTTTTGACGTTTTGTCTCTTGCTTGTACGGTTACAGTGTGTGGGCAGCTGCTCTGCCATCCAGGTTGGACTAAGCTGGGCAGGGAAAGTCTTTGCTCCTGTGTCAGAACAAAATACCACTTGAGAAAACCTTTTCCCTAAATTCTGCTTTTGTTTGTGTAGCTGGGAAGCCCTACTGCTCTAAGATAGGGATATATTTAAGTCGATACTAGTGTAATTTATTGTGTGTACACTCTTCAACTTGGAACTAGTACCTTTTTCTATTTTAAGTTTGTCACATGGAAGCAATTTGATAAGCTGGCAGGCGAGGTGGGGAGGAAAATCCATACCACAACCATCTCCGTTAGGGAACAAGCATTCAGTTAGATGAATAAGACGTGGCCACATATTGAAATGCTCTGCAGTAGTTGATCATGTGTTCCCCTCGCCCCAGGCAAAGGTGAGGTAAAACTTGTTAGCTCAAAGTCTTGGTGAAAGTGGTTTATCCTGTGAGCATTTGTTGGGATAGGCTGGGAATATGTGTGGCGTCACCAGTGGCCCTGTGGCTGCCGTGCAGCAACTCGCTGGTGGGGCTGAGATAATGGTGTAACTATACTTAAACTATGGGGGAAATCACCAGTGCGGTCCAGCCCTAGTTTGTGATTGATTCAATTAAAAATACTTGGTGAGAGTATCTCTGATACTACCATCTGGTGACTTTTAATAATATTTATTCTTAGGAAGATAGTTCTTTAATTAAGGAATTAACCTTAATTTTTGTAGGCTTATTATAGATCTGTAGAAATGCTCAGGCTTAAGCTGCTATATTTCATAGAAGAGTCAAGTCTTTCTTTTTTGGATCTCCCTGTTGTCCCCTTAAGGATCAGCTAATTGAACTGCTGCTGCTTGTTAAGTGGAAAACCAAGTGGGAGTATGAGAGACAAAATGGGCAAAGCTTTCCTCTGACTGAGGTTCTGGAACTAGCTGATAAATCTAGCGGCCTCTGTAGCAAAGGAAAACTGCCTCCACTCTATTCTTTTTGTTTCCCCTTTCTCCACTGCCCCCAAAGAAATATAGAAAGGCAGCGTGGCTGTCATGTAAAGTCTAAACTACCAAGAGGAAACTTCTCCTCTTTGATGTTGAAATTCTGCATCTGGACATGGACACCTTTTTGTTTTTCATGTAACAGGCAAAAAAACATTTTGATGGACGTGCAGCATTACCAAGATCAGTGCATATACAAGTGGTCCCAAAAGAAAGCTGTGCTATGATCACCTTCATTGCCAAATGGCTTAGCCCAGAAGTACGCTTGTTTTCTTCCTGAAGCAGTGCCAAGCACTTAAAGAGTTCTGCTTGAAAGGAGGCCCAGGCCCAACACATGCATATTTTTATTTTCTGGAAAATCGGTGTATACTTTCTTTTCCCCCTTTATACTGTGGCTATGGTAATAAGTAAGGTGATGGTGCCTGATCTGGTTTTAGAAGCCCTTTTTGGACCTGTGGCACGTTATACTTAGGTGTGCTAGTTTTCTCAAGATAGTATAATTAAAACCTGTTTTGTAATGCATGTAAAACAATGGGTTGGGGTAGAAATGAAAGTTGAAGTAGTGTCTTCTATATGCTGCCGGTATATCCAGACTGCTGCCAGCTTTATTTTGCAACTTAATCACTGATACATTTTTGTGAGTTTTTGTTCTGTTAAAGCTACCTTTCTGGGAGCCAGCTCATTAGCTAGCGTAGTGTATAAAGCCTCGGTTCTGGGAGCACAGTCTTTTTTTTGACAGCAGATTTTTCAAACTTCAGATGAAGTGTTCATCGTTGCCTTACGTTTTTCCTTTATAATAATTTCACAGACAGACTTTGGGCAATCTGAGTTTTGCCTGAATTGACTCTGGGTCCTTGCCCGGCAGCTAAAGTTGTGTGGGCAGGATCTATACTTCCAACTTAAGGAAGACTCTGCCTACACAGGTTTGACTTCAGATTCAAGAACAGTTGCTTTTTCACTAGGAGTATTTGTCTCTTAACAGCTATGACTGCTGTAGGGCAGGTACTCAACTTGATTTCTGGTTGAGGAAGATCCAGGCTTGTGATTTCACAAGTCCTGTTTTGGTCTGTAGGTTTCTGGAGAATGGCTAATGCTGCCATTCTACTGGGTGGCTGTAAGAAAACTCAACAAAACAAAAAAAAGCCAGTTGTCCAGCAAACAAAGATCTTGCAATATGCTGCTTTAGCAGACTGATGTGGTATCCTTGCTCTGCCTTGTGTTTTCCATGTCCTTCCCTAAAGCAGAGTTTGAGGCTTTGAGAAGAAGTGGTACTTAACAAATAATTATTTTTAATTCTGACCTGTCCTTTTATGCTGTGTGTTTGTAATTCGGTTTTAAAATTGTGCTAGTTTTCTAGTCTAGACAAGCCATTAATATTTAATACCTATGTTCAGATGATGCGAACAGCTAAGGGTGGTAACAGGGTGCAGGTATCTGACATCCATAGTTCAGAGCATGCACAGTGCCTAGGTGTTAAGCCACTTCAGATCAGTTTGAGGACTACAGAGCTTGGTTGGGAACATTTGGAGTGGTAAAGGAAGATGCAAACAAACTCCATCACTAGTAAGCAAATGGCCTTGTGAATAGAGAATGTGTCACAGGAGATTGAAAAGGGAGATCTCCAGCACTCTGAGGGGAGAAGACATGGCCGTGAGCTATTTCAGAACTTCCATTTTATGAAATATAGTCGCTGGTATTTTTCTCTCTTAAATTTTCTTGAAATTGTGAATTTTTATAACAACTGAGTTCCATTGTCTGCCTGAAGTATATCCTTGGCAGAAGCAGTGAGTGTGATGGGGCTATCTTTTCTGCTACACGTAACCTGGTATTTGCTGCTCACTCTAGCTTTGGACTTCTTAGGCCTTTTGCCAGAAGGATTTTAGTTTCTTTGGATTCAAAGTGTATTTTTGGTAATTTCACTTTGCTGATGTGTTTTAGGAACATTAATCCTAATGAACACAAGGAATCAGTAGCACTAACTAATCAGACTGGGTTCAGGCAAGCAGTGGCTCCTATGGCTTTACCAACACATTCAAATTCTTTCCTGTGATGCCCTTATTACACTAATCCAACACGCTCTCCTTTGCTTCTGCTGCTACTCCACGTCCTCCAGAACTGCTGGTTCTGTTTCTGCTTAATGCATCTCATACCTGATCTTCAGCATTTGCACGCTTAACGTGTTTCACTTGCAAATAATGCACTGGCTTGATGCTGAGTTATTTGCTCTCCTGCATAGCTGATCGGCCACCAGATCTTCTTGCTCTTGAGCTCAGGACACCTATGTAAAACTGCCAGGTTTCTGAAATGTGAGGAAAAACAATTTATGCAGTCACCTATTTGTCGTCATCATCTTTGCTTTTGCTTGCCATTTCGAATATTGAGCTGTCCTGGGCATGCTCTGCCTACACTTCCATCCTCTCCACTTGAATCTCTAATGATTTCAGGGTCAAAATAACAACTAGACCATATTTAATTTTTCTGGTCATTGGTTATACGAAAACTGGGAAGAAAAAAGTCATGCAGCTTTTTGAAAAACGTTACACCTTTCAAACCATACAAGCATTAAACCCCAGAGAATATAGCCCTATAGAGGAATGATGACTTCCCAATGTAAATTCTCACCTTGTGTGAGCAAAACCCACCTTTGTGCTCAGGACATGGGACTTGCTTTGGTACAAAATGAGACTCTCTTGCAGCTCTAAAGATGTAATCTTGGTACCATGTGCTGTTTGTCTAACACCGGTGTGAGCTGGCTGAACCGCTTGATCTATTTAGCTGCTATGGAAATCAGTACATACCCAGCCAGAAAATGCATCCTTGCTTGCTGGCATGTTTCCTACATTTACATCAGTCTTTAAAAAGCAGAGACATATTGTAAGCTGCTCATCAGATCCCTGATGACCCAGTTTAGCAGATGTAGTGATTGGCTAATTGTTAAAGATGCCATTTTTGGTGGGTGAGAGGAAGAGCATCAGCCAGGCTTCTAGCAATGAAGAGTTAGAATCAGCAGAGGTAAGAGCTCTTTAGTGGGAGTAACTAGATAAGGCTTGGATTAATTTGTCTGGAAAACATGGAATTATACTAAAGATTTTATAAATTTAGTTTATGAAACAAAACTGTTGGTGTAATTTCCTTAGTAAAGATCAATGTGGTATAATCACTGTGCAGCATGGAAAAATCTTAGACTCCATGCTGTATTGCTGTGTCCCCACAGTACCACAGTTTTTAACAATTAAAGAAAAGAGTATATGGAAAATGTCTGGAACTACCATGGCTGCACTTCAAGCATAGGAAAACTGTGGCTAGATTTTGTTCTTATAGATGTAGTTATAATTGTGACTTAGCATGCTCGTTATAAGGAGTCTAAAGAAAACAGGCAAAGAAAAGCCCAGGGCTGTGGTCTTGCATTTTCCAAAAATGCTCTTTAGTCTGCAGAGATCAAAGAGAGCAGTGCATGTGAATCAAAATACTGGGTTTTGAGAATGTTTGGAAAACCTTGTGTAATC
>JAVJGJ010000057.1:34195601-34205915 GCA_035590215.1 Microhierax caerulescens | reverse complement strand
CTTAGTACACAAAAAGAAGAAAATTAGGTAAGTGCTTCTACAGTAGCATGTAAAACAGTATCTCTAGGCAAAGCAAGGGGTAGGCAGGAGATGGAAAACAATATAATTTTTTTTTTTAAAAATAAAAATTATCAGTTTCTAGATGGGTGATACTCTTGTTGAGGGAGCTGTGAGCTGTGTGATCGGTAAATGCACAAACGTATCGGGGGGTGGGGGTGGGGGGTGGTTCAGGGTCCTGGGATTAGAAATAACAAGTAGAGGAATCAGAGCTACTGATGCAGAACATGAAACTGGATATTATAGGGATAATATCAATCTGCAAGAATGGTAATCATGGTTTTAACGTGCATTCAAGATTATGTGTGGTTCAGATAGGGTAGATGTAAAAAGTGATAAGCTGTATTGTATGCAGTGGACTGTAAAGGACAAAGGAGAGTAATACTGATAACGCAGGATGTGTTTCTGGTCAAAATTGCTGTGGGGAAGAATGGTGAAAGAGGTCCCAGAGGGAGTACTGTGAGTCTGCTGTAATCCCTTATAGGACTGGATTAGGATACCAACTTGAGGCTCTGAAATTATATCATTCCCCATACCTCAGAAATAAATATTAATATGAGAAACTTTAATTTCTCAGATATAGCTTGGAGAACAAATGCTGCTGATAATAATAGGGTGAAAAGATTTTGTCATGTAGCATCATCACCTGTTGTTGAGACAGTGAGTGAATTACTGGTGCTATGACTGTTACAGGAAAACAAGCTGTTTTGGAACCTCCATGTCTCCATGTTTGGATGGGGTGCTCATGATACAAGCTTTGATACATGAAGCAAAATAGTTAGGTAAATCAGTGAACTGGATTGAAAACTTAGACTTGAGTGTAGAATTGTGTGGTTTGGGTTTTTTTTTTTGGTGGTTGTTTGGGGTTTTGGTTTGTTGGGTTTTTTTGGTTTTTTTTTTTTTCTCTGTTGTTGTTGTTGTTGGGGTTTTTTTATGTGTTAGAGGTACATTGGAAGTAAATTCTTGATGATACAAGTAAAGCAGAAAAAATTTGTAAGAAGAAACCTCCGCTTAACTGGAGGTGTAATCACCTTATAAAGGCTGTTAGGTACAAAATCACAATTTACAAAAGAATTTATCAGCAGAGATTGCTGTGCCTTTAAAGTCAGTAGGGATGAAATGAGGAGAACTGCCAAAAATTAGGCTGAGTTAAACCTTGCAGATGTTGCTAAGGAAATGGGTGACTGTTTCTCAAAATACAATTAGAGAGAAGGGAAGATTTGAGGCTGCTTAGTGTTGAGGATAGGGTAGTTGATGAGGATACTGGTGTGATCACAGAATTGAACAAAATATTGTTGTCGTTGAAGGTGGAGTTGATCATGGGAGCAAGGGCAAGATGGGTAACTGACATGAACCTACCACAGAAGCAACCATGTTGGACATTTCAAAGACACTAGTGCACGCAGGCTGGGCTGAGGAGCAGGGTTGCCTGGGGACGGCTACCTGGTCCTGAAAGAACCATTTCATGGAGTTGCAGATCTGATGCAATTTTTAATCTATCATATCAGGATTGCTATCATATGTTTGGAGAACAGGAAACTTAATAGCCCTATTGGTGTGGTGATGGGGGTTGATCAGAGTAAATACAGACCTGTTGGCCCAACCTCATCTGTATGCTGACACAAAAATATTAATTAAAGGCTTGGGTGCAAATGAGAAATGCGATAAAAGGCAACACAAATCCATCAAAATAGGATTGTGCCATATCAGCGTATCTGTTTTTAAGATAACAAATTTTTGTAACTCAGTAACACACATTTTTCTTAATGGGGTGATGTGTCTTACTGTAGATGGTTACTACAGCATCTGATGTGGTGTTACAGAGGGAGGTATTAATGAGACTAGAGAAGATGCAGTTTAATGTTGGAATTGCAAAACTGATTAGGAGCTAACAATGTTGTTCTGGGTAATGTCAAAAAAAAAAAAGATGCTCACAGACTGGATCAGGTGCAAGAAGGGACTTCTAGAGATTGGGGAATTTTGTCATGTGACAAAAGACTGGAACAACTGCTTGTGTAGATGGGTAGAGAGGAGGGGATACATGAGGAAGGTTACTTGTAAAGGGAAAGAGGAAAATAAGGTTAATACAGAGGGCGGTACTGGCACAAGAGCAAAGAACAAACAGAAGTTGCTCAGGAATAATGTTAAGCTGGTGACAAAGAAAGATTCTAGCTGCTGAGGGGTGCTGTTCTAGAGCAGCTTTTTGGCTGGGGTAGCATAGCTGCAAACCCCAGTTCTAAGCTGTAGCGTGATAAATTTTATGAAGAAGTTAGATGATGATGCATGGTAGCAGTTGATCTGATTTTGTGTGTTAGGTCTTCTACAGTCATAGTATTTCTGTAATTTTAAAATTATTCATACATGTAAGCATTTGCAGGAATAAGGCTATGTTTTTATAACAGTTACCTAACCTGTGTTACTGGAAATACATGTGCATAGCAGGTTATGTGGTAATGGGCCTTTATCTCAAAAGAAAATTATGGAGTGCAGCGCCATCTTATTTGATGAATATTTGTTGCAAGTCAGTGTGCAATAGAAAACCAGCCATTATGGCCAGCCTTGCATAAAATTAAGTAGCTTATTACTGGTCAATAAAGCCCTGCTGTATTCATCTTGGCACATAGAAGTTTAAAACTAGGTTTTGTTGTTTAATTTCCTGTGGGACACAGGAGGTGCAATGCTTTGTTACCAAAGCATCACCCATGTACCTTAATGCTGATTAAGGCAGAGTACTTAAATCTGCATCAGAAACTTTAAAGCATGGCAGTTCTATCCAGATCTGTAGTTAAAACAACAGAGGAGCCTAGGTGATGCTCCCTGCTGCCCCTCCTTGTTTTGTTTTGCCCATTTGATGGTTATTTATAGATAGCAAGATATCTGTACTAGGCTTTGGAAACATTTTATTCCCCTGAGGCCTGGTTGGAAATGACAAGAATTGGATTGTGAAATAAATGTAAGGATTTTAACTTAGGGATTTGATTTTAAAACTTGGGGCAGTAATATGGAGTAGCAAAAGCCAGGCTGTGGAAAAGACTTTGTGTTTTTGTAAATTAATGCCTTTTCATAAAAACATAGTACTGGAGATATAAAATTGCCTGAGTGCATAGTAACAAACTATACAAAAGAATGAAGGGCAGGTATGTATTGAATGTGTAGTTACAGAAAGGAGAAGGGGAAGAAGAAGGAAAAAAAAAAAGTATTGGTCGTTCAGAGGAAACCAGATGGTATCTGTGCCCCAAAGCAGGGCTGTTGGGGAGAGTGCTGGAAGGTGGCCAAACAGCCATCTGAAGGTGAGGAGGAGAAGGCATAATGTGAGCTCCAGAAAGCTAGTTTGGGTCTGGGGCAAAATAAACTGGCCTAAGGCAGAATGAGATAGAAGTTCATTGTGGGAGCCTCATCCATTTTCCCCAGTGAAGAGATCTAGAAGCATAGATGCTTTCCCATTTATGGGCAATTAATTTCTCTCTCTGTGCAAAACTTCACACAGAAACAATGGCTATAGAAACTTTTTTTTTCCCCTTAGATGTAGAAAATGTCATGCTTTATACTCCTCAAATTGGCCATGCTCCTTTTGTAAGGAAGAAGTGGCCCCATGGCCGGCCCTAGGAAAGATGATGAGAGTGGGCTGCAGCTGCTGTAACCACTCACCCAGCTCATAGCTGTCCTTTTCCGAGTGTCTCAGAAGGAAAGGGCAGTGGGAGCAGAGGACAAGCCAAGAACTGTCCCTCTGGGCTGGGTGGGTCAGAGGGCTACGGATTAGGCACCCCTTAGATAAATTACAAAGTGCTGCACATGCAAATTGTTCTAGATAATGATCCACGTATATAACCTCTTGAAAAAAAACCCCCAAATCTAAGTTTAACTCTGGGGGGGAGGGGGAACAGGGAATCATCAGTAAGGATGGAAAGGCAGCTATGCCAGAGCTAGGCTGAGGTACCTGTGCAGTGACACGTAGCAGCACTACAGAAAAGCTTAAGGTTAGAAATGCAAAACCCTCTGACTATGCATTTAAAATGGGAGGGGGGGGGGAATTGGATGGCCCTTCTTGGGTTTGATCACTATAGCATCCTTATTTTTGAAATCTTGGAAGGAGGGGTTTTATCACTGCTGTCCTTTGGAGGAAGGTGGGAATCTTTTGTGGTTTTGGGCTGTTAACTCGTCGGGAACCTGGGTTTGGGCTGGTGTCAACCTGGTGCTGTTTGGTGTAGTGATGGGTGAAACCTCGTGGGATTTTCTATGGGAGGTCGGGCACCCCAACCCATGCCCCCCGGCCATGGTGTGACTTCTAAGAATCAGCAGTGGGCTCTTGGGAGTCAGGTAATGTGTCCGGCTGGCGGGGCAGCAGGGTGAGCCTGCGGGACCCTGTCCGGGCAGCTCCTCATCTGTCCCTGTCGGTCAGGGAGTGGATTCCTCCCTGGGAAGGAGGAGGATGGGCTTCCTAAAACGGGCACAACAACTGGTCCTGCCCAGCCTTGCCCCCTTCTCCCCATTGCTCACCATCCCCAGTGGCAGAGTTAATCTCCCTCCCCCTCCTCCACCCCCAGTTTGACTGGAACAGCTGAGGAGGGCAACCTGCAGACCCGCGGCCCGGGTGGTGGGGGCCACCCCAGAGCCCAGCTCCCCCCAGCAGCCCCAGTTCCGGCAGCTGTCCTTGCCCGCCTCAAGTGCGGAGGGAGGGAGAAGTGTTAAGTGATACGGCCACATACTCCCTCGTGAAAGAGATCCCTTCAGCGCAAGATGTCAGTGTGGCTTCTCCCCTCTCCCTCCCTCCCCAACACCAAAGGGTTTTACTATGCTAATCCCAGCACCTGTCCCTGCCGAGGACAGCAAGAAGGGTATGGGGGTGGGGGAGGAACAGTCCCATATGTTTTTCCCTGTCCTGGATTGGGAGCATTCCCTCTGACGCACCTAGAGCCCAGAACATATCCTTTTTTCAGATCCTAAATGCTGTTTGCTTCCTCCCATTCTCGGCGGCAGTGGCAGTGAAGATCCTGTGTCCCCCCTCCTTCTGACAGTCGCTCTGTTTGCTGCCCGGGAGTTGCAGGACGCTCCTCGGTCGAGGCTTGCAGGGCTGTTTTCAGTAGGGGATTTCTAATTTTAGGAGCCTCTGCTGCCTATGGTTGAGTGCTGCCTTGCTGGATCCCAGAAGAGAGGGGCTGAGCCAAGCCGAGCCAGGCAGCTCCTTTTTATTTTCAGCTGAGCTAGTGTCAACCTGAGTGGCCCCAGAGGCCTGAGCCAAGCACTGCGCAGGGCTGCCAGAGTCCTTCCCACAAGGCTGAAAGACGGAGACTCGGGTTTGAAGCTTCCAGTCCTGTGTCTATTTGGCCTTCAGCTGGAGGATCTTTGGCTATGTATGGTGTGTATTGTATGGATTACCAATACCCAGTCGTCCAGGTAAGCAAAAGGACAGTGGTGACTTTATAGAGTCTTGGTGTTTGCTCAATTATGTTCTTTGGGCAAAACTAGAGCTTAAGTGCTGGTCTTGTAGAAGGACAGAGTTTCCATGCTGGGCTCCTTGGCTTGGTGTGTCCCAGGCCTTGGCAGCCTGGAGGCTCTGCAGAGGGCTTTGAATCTGCTGCACACGAGTGGTACTGTTTGACACTTCAACTCCAAGGTCTGTGTTGTTTGAGATGTGTGTTTTGGTTTGCTTTTTTGCCCTTTTTTTTTTTTCTTCCTTTTTTTTCCCCCCTGGTGGGTGTGTGTGAACTGACAGCAAAAGTGTGTTGTTGTGCGTATTACTGCATTGTCTGGATGCATGTGACTTGTACATGTGACTGCAGGTTGTCCTGCAGGGACAGCAAACACTCCCCAAAACCTCTCACAAAGTCTCGTTTGTCGCCTTTTTGCATTTGGAGGTCCAGCAAGGATGTGTAAGGTGATAGGAACGGGTGGGTTTGAGAGCAGTGCTTGGGGCAGGGCAAAGCCTGTATTGCAGCCTCTGCTGGGGGAGGGGGCTATATTTGGAACACACGTGAGATTTGCTGGCCCGGTGTGTGGTGTCTTGGAGAAGCCAGAGGCCGTGGGTCAGGCTCAAATACTTTTGGAGCCAAGTGAAAGATGATGTTCTCTGCACAGTCCTTGGCTATTCAGTGTCAGCATTCCTTGTCTGCACAGGCACCAAATTTATCCAGAAAATGTGAAACGTAGACTAGTGGTTGAAGATTATCTACCCTGAGATACATCAGATAGCCACTAAAGAGTGTTTTGTTAGGCTACCTTGTACTGGAGGTTTTATTACGCACATGAATAGAATCTACCAGCAGAAGTGTGTCTTTTGGTTGTTAAGATTTGTTCCTGATAAATTGGTTCTTTGCACTTGAAACTTTTTTTCCTCCCTCTGGCCTTGATCCAGCTGGCAGGTTTGCTCCACCTAAACTTGAGCCAACACAGAAATGCAGGTAATGGGATGTTAAAATTGAAGGCTGTGCTTTCTTTCCACCCTAGTAGCAAAGGGGAATTACAGGCATAGCAAGAGAAAAAGGAAAACAAATCCTGAAACTCTCTGAAAGCAGAGTACTTGTGGCTTTCTAGTCCCTCTCTCCCCCCCTCTCTGTCCCTCTCTCCCCCCCTCTCCATTTCTATGAGTCCTGTGAGTGTTAAACTAACCCAAGCATTTGAAAGCATACATGTAGGCCACTTAGTCAAATCAGAGGTTAGTTCTTCATCTGTGCTCTCACCAGTATGACTTCAGTGGCCTTGTCCTGTCTCCTGCTGTGTAAGCATCCTTCTCGAGCTTATTTTCCTTTATGATGGGAGCCAACCAAAAACCATCATGTACATCCGGGTTAACACCAAAGAGAATATAAAAGTGGTGCAGACATGCTCAGATGGGAGCAATGAGCTTTGCCTGGCATGATCAGGATGGTAAGCTGTGTCCTGACACTGCAGAGGCAGGCTAGTTAAATTTGCCCATAGCTATTTCAGAATGCTACTTCTACAGCATGGTAATTAAGTTCGAATGCTGTGTGCCTGTGATGCATGAGAAGTCCTAAGAACTGGTAAGTATTGGCATCTAGAGCCGTTCTGAATATGTTGCTTTTTGAATAAAAGCAGGAAGTAGGGGGAAATGAGGGATGATCTCATGGCACTGAGCTGTTCTTCAGGCTTCCAGCCTTCAGCTCCACTCATGCTTGTTTTCAGCAGCATGTCCTGCAGTTTCAGTCTTTGGGTTTTCTCAGTAGAGGGTGGCAAATGGTCATAGTAGATTGGGCAGTGATTCCATGATTTTCATGTAGGAGAAGCTAAGTGGAGGCCTGCCAGATTTATTTCACTTGGCCACAAGACAACATCTGAACCCCTTGGCCCTTAGGAGGAAAGGCGAGTTGCACAGATTCACCAATTTTATCAGTCTTGTTTGGTACCAGGTGTTGCTTTGTGGGCTCCAGTAGAGCCCAAGACAACAAAGATCTCAAGTTTCATCAAGTCTAATCACGTTTTCCATGGTATCCTTGAAGCTTTTGGAACTCTGTATCAGATGTTCATTTCAGCTGCTTTTGTGGCAATTTGAGCTCCTGCAGACCTGCATTTCTTGTTGCCTGAGCACATCCATTGGAAATTGGGGCTTTTCTTTCACTAAACAGGAGCAAAGGTGGACATATTCCAGGCATGGGGGAGGAGATGCTTTCGGGCCTACAGTGGAGATGAAAGAGGGAGACCAGCAGTAGATCACACTGAAGGGAATTCCCACTCTGCTGGCACACGAGCAAAGCAGTTGTTCCAACTGGGTGGTGGGAGGCAGTGCAAGTGAGGGTTCAGTGTGCGGCTGGGCACCTCTTTTTCCTTTAGAAGATTCTTTTTGATGGCAAATATTTTTAGAGGTTCCTAAAGTGAAGGCCAAAACGGATTAGAAATGATGCTATCCTGGTTCATAGTGGTGGCTGATGATAGCATGTCATTTCCCTGTCCTGAAGGTTTGTGCTGCAGCCCTGCATCTGGGACTAGAAATTGCCACCCTGTGGCACAGAGGTGACTGAGTGAATGCAGCAGTTAACAGTTAAGTGGAGAGAATCAGGATATTACCCTGATTGATTTGCAGAGGTCTCCTGAATGAGGTGCATGTCGCTGAAACCTGGTGCTTTGTTGTGGCAAAGGTATAAGGAGGTCACTGTGCTTTTTGCTGCTTTGAAATGGAGTTTAAATTTGACCCAGAATCGTGTTCCAGAATCTCAGGTTTGTAATAGGGGAGGGGAAAAAAAAATCCAGTACTTTCCCTGGTTTTGCAATATTGCTTTTAAATCTATAGTATTGTTAAGATGCAATTTAGCAGAGAGGATGAGATAACTTGGAAAAATGTGGGTTCTGACTCAGAGCCACGCAGGCTGCAGCCGTGAGGCTAGCTCCTTCCCTGGGGACCCCACACCACGGCTGGCTGTTTGGTGGTGTGGGGTGGCTGGCCTGTGGCGCTCTGCCTCCATGCTCCGGGGGACACATGGGTTTGCTGGTGGTGTGGTCTCAGGCTTTTCACACTGGCATAGTGAACTGGGCTGGGATGTGTGCTCCTGCTGGTCTGCTGCTGAATTAGAAGAGAAAGGGGAAGGCAGGGAGGGAGCCAGAGGTCAGTTTGCGAGTGAAACTGGGAAAGTGAAAAGCACTGTGGGTCAGCATGGGCTGTCTGGGGAACAGTGCAGTAGCAGAAGCCCATGAAGCAAAACCACTAGGCTTTTTCTTTTTTTAAACTGTAAATTATAACTGGGCATATTCGTGCAAAGGGCAGCTCATGGGGATGCAAGGTGTTACTGCACCATGATTTGGCTTTGCTGCTGCTAAAGCCTGGGGAGTCTCTCCAGGGCCGGGTGTCAAGATGAGACACATCAGAGGGGCAACTTGCCTGAGCTGGTTTTATCTCTGCGTCACAAGCACTGGAGCATCGGCACAGTCGACTTGTCTAACTGAGGCAGACCTGTGCTCGGCCCTGGCCGTGGGTTTCTGTGGGTGCAACCTTGGGAAGAATCAATCCGAGCATCTCAAATCCCGCCTGCCAGATGGGGTAGCAGTATATCGGTCTGTTCTGCGGGGTCGCTGGGAGAACAAATGCTGCCAACCGTAGCATGCTCAGGTGTTAAGGGCCAGATGCTTACTGAAGATAAATGGGAGGGGAAAAAAGCAAGCTGGGAAGGAATCCAGCGATCTCCAGTTTTTATGATGAAAGAAATGCAGATCCTGGCACGGATACTGCTTCCGGTTCACCCGGCGCACCCGGTAACCCACGCGTTCTCCCCTTTGTGGCAGGGGGGAGGTCTGTGCAAACTGACAGCTCCCTCCCGAGCATCCTCCTTGCCGGGACATGCGCTCCGCCACCCGGTGAGCTCCGGCCGGGGGAAGCCCGGCTCCAGACCCGAGCCGCTGGGACTGGTAGGTGCTGAGGAGCGGGGCAGGCCCTGGGGTCCTGCCGGGCCGGGAGCAGCGCCGCGCGGGATCGTCCCGACCTTCGCTTTTGTTTCCAGTTGGCGTTTGGGCCCCCGCCGAGCCCCTTGGCTGCCCGGGGGCGGGGGGTCCCGGCGGACCGGCGAGGGAGCGCCTCGCCGGGGCTGCGGGCGGGGGTGGCCGGGCGGGGCGGGGCGCGGCGGGGGCGGTCCCGGCTCGCATTAATTACCTTCGGCATTCGGGGCGGCGCTTCCCGCAGCCATCTGGCTGAGCCGGGGGGGCGGCGGGGGGAGCGGCGGGGAGGGGAGGGGAGGGGAGGGAGGGGGACGACCGGGGGAAGAAAGGGAGGAACACGGGAGAAGAAAGGGAGGAAAAAGGGCTCGGGGGGCACCGTGCCGGCGAGGCAGCGCAGCGTAGGCACCCGCCGCCGCCCGCCTCCACGGGGCTGCTGCTTTTTTATTTTTTTTTCACTTTATTTTCTTTTTCCTTTCCCCTGCGGCCGGGCTCCCCCATTTTGGTTTATGGAGAAAAAGAAAATGGTAACTCAGGTAAGGCTGGCGGGCGGGCCGGGCTGCCGGTGCCGCGCCGCGGCGGCTGCCTGCCCGGCTTTGTCTGGGCGGCGAGCTGGGAGCGGGGGGCTCAGGCGGAGCGGGGCTGCCAGCCCCGGGGCTCCATCGCCAGCCCCGCCAAGCTGGGACTAGCACGGCGAACAGCGGCGGCTGCGCTGCTCGGACCGATTGGAAGGAGACGCTGCCCACAACGAGACCAAAAGATTGGGTTTTAAGGCAAATCCCTCGTGTAGAGCAATGGGACGGGCTGGGATGTGCCTCGTGGGCAGCCAGGCTGATGTCGGCGAGCACGGCGCTGGTGAATGTGCCGTGATCTGCCCAGGAC
>JAVJGJ010000057.1:34175559-34187000 GCA_035590215.1 Microhierax caerulescens | reverse complement strand
CCCCCCCCCCCCCGGGGACGGGGTGGGTCATTTTTTGGGGTCACTTTAGACCGTGTGATGGAGCCAAGTCTGTGGTAGAGTGTAGTGTGGTGAGAAACAGGAATAAGAAAGGTGGTGACTGGAGGCTGTGGTGAGAACGGTACAGTTCCCTGCTCCAGGGACATGGGCAACAGACTATGAATGATCACACGCTTAAGTGTGACTGATGAAGAGCTGTAATCAAGGAAGGACTGACCCTCTTGGTGGCAGAAGGAATTCAGGTCATCCGAAGCTACTTGCAAACCTTTATCCTGAGAGGAAATTTGTGAGGCACTCTAGATCTTCAAAGCTTCCTCTGGTCAAAATGCTGCAAGGGTGTGAGAATGAATTTATGTGGTAATGTGGATTTCAGAAAGGTCGGAAAATACTGTGGAGATCTTGATACTCTGATCAGAAACCAAGACTTCTAAATGTCTTGTCTTAATGAATGAGATGAATCTAAATAAACTGTGTTAAATCAGATTAAAGATCCCTGAGCCATGTTTTCCATCAAGTAGGAAACTAGCTTTGAGCAGCAGCCTGATGATGGCAACTTTGGCTGTAGACAAAATGAAGGTCCTCCTGAAACAAACCCTGCTGTGAGGAGGTAAGAGAGGTGGTGATGTTACTGTCCTTTTCGCAGGACTTTTTGTTGTTGTTGTTTAGGAACGCTCTTAATTGGTTTTGACAATGAGCTGCAGGAGTTACTGCAAGTGTGACATGTAAGTCCCGAGAAAGCGGCACCAGAGGCTGCAGGCTTGAGCATCATCTCTGTTCAGATCCGTGCTGGCCCTCCATCCTGCCTGCTTTCACCAAGTCTCCCTGCCCAGTGGGGGGCTGGGGTCCTGCCTGGCAGCTCAGCAACATGGCCAAGAATATATCTCCTAGCCAGACCTCTGCTTAAAGCAGAAGTGGCTGTTTTTAGTGGATGGGTAGGAAACTCTGAGCTATGGTATTTGTAACACAGAGAAGAATAGCTAGAGCTGAGTAATAGGAATTTCTTAATGTCTTGGAGGAGCGTAAAGGAAGATAAATTTCATTCTTTTAGGGGTTTTATAGAGGACTGTAGTGAGTTTCAAAAGTGTAGTAAGCCTCTAGGTTAGCTGTGAGGCACTGTGCATTACCACACAATTGTTCTGAGATACTGTCTGGCCTAAATCTAAGAGAAAAGCTGGTGGCAGGAAAGAACTGTATTTGACTGATACAATTTAAATTTAGAGCTGTGATGAGCCTCCTGGCTAGTATTCTGGCAACCTTAGTAGTGTGGGGCCAGACCCCCTGTAGCCTTACCCAGCTGTGAAGTGATTTGGGAATTGCCCTCAGCTGTGTTCATCCCAGCTTTCTGCAGGGGGTTACTGTGCCTGTGTGAGCTGCTCCTCTGTAGCCCTGTGAGGTCAGTTGTGTTAGTCCTGCTCTTGCTGAATGCATGGAGATGAGTTTGTTAATTAGATGTGATGTTGGAACTGGAGCACAAAGCTAGAGGCAGATGCTGAAACCATTCCCTCTGTGATCAGCAAAGATTGACCACAGCTATGAAATACAGGTGGTCCTCATACTCTGTGGTGCCAAATTCTGGGATTCTGGGAAGGCTTTATGTCCTGGATATGTGAGGGGAAGCTATAAGATCAACTTTCATTTTAAATTATTTAAAGGAAGTTTTTCACATTTAGCAGTCTTCCTGTGAATCTTGAAGTGCCTTTTGAAGGCCTAACAAAGCAAAGGGACTTCAAGTAACAATAAATACATTGGCTGCTGTGGACTATTATTGATACTGTCATTGGCCACTTTTGAATATTAATTCTTCCTAAAAATTTAATAGGATGCAAACAATGGTTAGTTTGTGATGAGCTTTACCAGCCTGGATGCATGAAGTTGGAAAGGATCACTCAGGACAGAAAACCAGGTTACAAAGCACTGATTTGTTCTTGCGTTCAGTGCTTGGCTGGTCCTGTGAGTTCCCAGTGTTGCTTGCCCTTTGGTTCCAGTGGAGAAGGGCGGTTCAGATCCCTTCGAATGTTAACACCAAGTGCTGAGGGCTTGTGCTGAAGAACATTTCTCAGGTTTGACAGTGATGAAGTATGTCTGTGGGCTGTGCTGGCCCATCTGGGGGATGATTGCATGGAGCCCATCCAGCAAGCTGGGTCTCAGGCTTCGCAAGCTGAGAGTGTGTTGGGTTGCAGAGGGACATCTGTTTTGAAGGAGCGTATTTGTAGGACAGAGCAACTGCCCGTTTGTCTGTCTGTTCCGTGCAGTAGCTTCAGACTGATGAGAAGTGATTCTAGTTCCTTATATTCTCATTGCTTTGGATTGAAGCTTTTACATCTCAAAGGAACAATTGATTTCTACTTTCTTGTTTTCAGTTAATTGTGTTTGTTCTAAGGCAGTGAGGCTTATTATCTTGGCCACTTACACGCTTGTGCTGCAGGATCTTCTTCCTCCCTGACCTTAGTCACACTGTTACGTGTTTCACATATCTCATCTCTTAAAGGAGGCAGTTGTGCCTTTGAAAATTAGAAGAACTGGCAGAATCTGCTGAAAACTTGTGGTGGTTTAGGTCAGCTGTCAGTGATAGTAACCTGATCTACGGCAGATCTTTCCCTCCCTCTCCCCAGGGTATCTGCTCTGCCCTTTGCGTGCCAGTGGGGTTGATATGATCCAAATTAACTTTTTCATCTGTTTGCATTTATTTCCTGAGTCATGAGAGGTCCAGAGGAGCTACAGAATTAAATGTTGCTTTCCTTCCCAACATTTTTTGTATTGTAGCAAGTGTTATTTTTTCATTCTTGCCTGGGATCAGATGCTGAGTTTTTCCATGTTACAGTGCTCTTGGGTATATGGCCTATCATGAGAACAACATGGAGTTGCCCAGTCAGCAGAGGAGCACTCATCATTTCTATGCCTGCTGCAAAATGGTGGCTTCAACTCTAAATTGCCTGGTGAGGTAACTGCTTATCTTCCAGGATATTTTGCTTCCTCTGTGTATGAAGTCTGTTAATAGGATAGGAAAGTACAAGGTGGTATTTGAGCCAGGCTGGGTCTAACTTCTGACTAGATTCTTGAGTTTGAGTGATGTATGAAGGACAGTTGGGAGTGGTGGTTAGGAGCAGAGATGTCAAATACCAGGACTTGCTGCTGGCAAAGCAGCAGGACTGTTGTCACTCTCTGAACTGCACTGCTGTTTATATTTTTAATGTAAATAAATGAATAGCATCTTTTGGCGGCATGGCTGATGGCCAGTCTTGAAGGAGGGATGCTGCTGCTCTTCCAGGAGCCTTCAGTCAGGAGGGATGGAGGGTGGCAGCAGGTGATTGATCCACCTATTCAGCAGACAGCTGTTCTTCCTTGAAATGCTATCTGGAGAGAGGTTTTGCTGTTTGATAGTTCAGTATTTTACTTTGGAGCCAATTTATGCCATAAAGCAGGGGGAATGAGAGCGCGTTTCATTAATAGGAAACGGGCCATCCTGAGCAAGCTATGCAGCATTCAGATGCTGCCTTGACTGTGAGGACTATGGATGACACTGCAGGAGCCCAGGCTTGTGGTTGGAAGCTCACTCTTGATGTGCTGCAGGGCCCTTTCTGCGCATAGCAAAGACACAGCTCTTCCCCTTCAAAGGTCTAAAAGCAGCTGAAATGAGACTGCAGGGGAATTTAGCAGTTTCATCCACGATTGTGCATCTGCAGACCTTACTGAGTTGTCACATACCCTTGCGTGCGCCCTGCTGTGCCCAAGCTGTGACAGGGCCTTACCATTTGGTGCCCAGCTTGTACCTTAAACTGGGCCACGATCCAGGTACAAGGAGTGTCTTATCATTGCGCAGTCCGAGAGGCATCTTTGAAAGCATGTGACACATTGAGATTGTGGTTTTGTTACCATCGTCTTGTAAAATGTGGGCACCAGGAAAGGCAGAGGTGCCTTTCTTTATATACTATTACAGTCTTCACCTGGAAAGGAGATGTACTGGTGCAGCTCAGTTAGCCAGGGTGGGCTAGCTTGTGCCTGTCACTTAGTATAACCTTTCGGCTGCTGGCTGCTCTTCATGAGGGTGTCTTCTTGGCTTCCCTTCACTCAGAGTAGGTTTAACTGTTTTCTGAAGATTTTTCCATGTATTGTGTGACCAGCAAATATCTTAAAAGTCTTTTGGCTCTAGTGACATTTATGGTGGAAGTTGGTATGAAAGTCCATTTTTGGGCACGGCCATGGGTTTTATAGCCTTATAAATGTGATCCTGAACAAGTGTGTTATGTGATTCTGATTTCCTTCAAAATTTATTGCAAAATTTTAATTACCCCTGAAATTGTATTTTTAAAAGGAAAAAAAGCTTCTTTTTAGGTGAGAGTGTAGTGAAGGGCCTAGTTAAAACCCCAAGCTTTTAGTATGCTGAAAGTTGACGAATGCATTTTCTGTTACCTCCTAAACCTGTTTTCTAGCTGATTTTATTTGTGCCAGTGATGGCCAAGTTGTGTACATCTGTTAGCATCCCATGGAGAGCTCAGCAGAGCTGGTAGCAACCAAGAAATGCCCAAGTAAATGCACTGCTGAAATCGAGGGAGTGAGTTGTTGGGGGAAGACAGGCGTTAACGCTTGCTTGCTCAGCCAGGTGCTGGTAGAGCTTTTGGGTTTGGTGGTTTTGGTTTTTTGCGTCTCTGGGGTGCAGTATTAGAACCTTGTGGGGTCTTAAATTATTTTGTCCCAAAGTGTGAGCAGCACATCTAAAAGCCGGAGGCCTCAGAAGAGGTGAAAGCATAGCATGCAGTAGCTGTGCTCTGCACTTCTCTGGAAAACAGAGCACTTTGCTTTTTCGCAGTGTTTTTGGTTGTTTGGAAAGTAACTGGAGCTGTGCTCATGAATATTTGAGGCTCTCAGGTGCCTGTTGAGGGCTGGAGGAAAGGACTGAGGGAGGGCAGGTGGTGCAGGACCTGGAGGGGCAGAAGAGGGAGCGGTCGCGGCCCTGTGTGGTTGTCTTGTCTCTGGTGCTAGCAGACTTCTCATCGGGATGAATGTGCTCTGAAATATTTATTGCCTTGTTTAAATATTCATCGCTGCAAAGGCAGCACAGCCTGATGGCAGCAGCAGAGCCTCGAGGGACAGGGGCTGCAGCAGTCCCTGGCATTTCCTTTCAGTAATATGATTAAAATATATTTTAAAAAACCCACCACCCACAAACCAAACAATCAGGCATTCCCCCACTGCAAGATTGACAGGAGCAGTCAGGCGTATGTCTTGGTGTTTCCTCTTAGTGCCAGAGACTTGTGTTTGCTCTCGGGCTCGTATGCCGGGGTGCTGCTCTTCGTTGCCAGATGCTAATGCTTTTTTTCTAGGCCTGTATCCTGGAGCAAGTGGCTTTGTTTAGCCTGACACTGTTTGCGTGAAAGGGGATGTACAGAAGGGGAGACCAACTGGCTGAGAGGGTTTAAGTTTTACATAGCCTGTTCTCTTGTAGGTGTGAGCAGACAAACTGGGGAGAGGGAAAGACCTTTAACGCACTTGTCTGCGGAAGGTGGAGATCTGCTGGGAATTATGGAGGGGTAGGTTTCACAGGAGCTTATGCAGTAACTTAGTAATGGAGTTGCAGGTGCTGACAGACGTGCCGCCAAAATGAGATGCTTTTACATCAATTTAGCTTTTAAGGTTTATTGATTTAGCCTCAGTAAAAGAGAGCGGTTTAAAGTGGGACTACCAGTAATATGCAGTAGTTTAATGTGAGTATTTGGTATGTTGCTGCTGTTAAACCCACACATGGTTTATGTGACCAAAGCGTTGATGCAGTGGTGACAAGGGAGAACAGCATGCTTCCAGAAATGCCACTGAGCACAGGGGCCGCAGGAACTGCATTAGTGACACCCAGACCATTTGAAAGGTGCTGTTGACCACAAGCTTCACCTCTTAGCCATGTAGGTGGCTTGTGTAGGGGAGAAGTCTATGCTGGTTCACGGTTACAGCAGGAATTTGGTAAACACAGGTTAGCGGGAAGGCCTGGGGGAAAGTGGCTTTGAAAGGATTTTGCAACAAAGGGGAAATCTTTCCTGAGATACTTGACAAATTCATTTTGTATAAACCAGCTTTATGCTGGCTTACAGGGGGACACTGTAAAACTTAGGTGTAAGCAAAGTAGGTAGTGGCAATAACATATGCTGAATGTCCATGTAACCTCTTGTTCTGGGATGAAGTGGCTTTCAGGTGCATTTTCAAGTTGCGCTTAATGTAGCGTAACTATGGGCTGCTGTGAGAAGAATAGTCCCCCTCATCTCTCTGCCCCGGCCATATGTTCGGCCTCCTCACCGCTTTGGGCATCGTGCTTAAGCAGATATAAAACGAGACAGTTCAGTTTATGACCAAACAGATGACTATTGTTTCAATTAATTTTCTGGCTATGGCCGTGGCATGACTAGATCTCACAACAGCCGGGGAGGGAAGCAGAGCCACTGCTTCTGAGGCCAGCTGGTAGTTTATCATATTAGGTAGTACACGAAACTGCACCTATGCTTTTCAATAGCTTGTTCCTTTCCATAAGATGAAGTCAGTTTTCTTATAAATGTGTCTGCTGCTTAGTTTAATCTGCTTTAATTTATATGCATTGACTTTCACCATCTCTTAGCTTTCCAGAATGTTGTCCTATAGATCTGGCATTAGATTGGCTCTTTGGCCATATGTGTGTTGTAGGCCATTATGTCTCACTCAGGTACCTCCGTTTTGGATGACATAATGTTTGCCACACAAAGGCATGAAGAGATAGAAAGGATTGAGTCCTCCTCTCCAGCTGACTTAATGACTGTCATTTAGAAATCAGTAAACAAAATAAAATGGTGTTTTTTACCAGAGCTGAATTTAACAGACTGGGCTTCTGGCTATTGGTTTTCTTGATGCTTTTGTTCTTTACATTAAATATTATTAGTGCCTACTTCTCTTCCCCCCTCCAATATACTTTCACAAACTTTATTATTATTTTTTAATTATAAGCAAAATGGGTTGGGTTTTTCAGTGTATAGCTATATGGCTTTTTCCAGTCATGTGGTCATTTTTGTGGCTCTTTTGTGGTCCCTTTAGATTTTAAGTCCCTTTTTAAAATTTGTATGTGGAAGCATGTGTCTTGTTTTTCATCTGGCTGAGGCCGTGTACCAAAATAGCAATGCTTGCCACATTCTACTTGTTGATAATATATCCAAACAGCAGTAGTTACTCTGTACTGGACCGCTGCACTGGTGAGTTGCTTCTCCATGACCCCTCTGTTCCTTTCCAGAACCTCTGCTTTCCAGGACACATAGTGGAGGCTTCCTTGCAAATGGAAAACTCCTCTTGGAACAAATGAGTAGCAGTTGATAGGAGAATGGAAAATGCATTGCTGGAATGGAAAGTAACTGTGGGAAGAAATCTGTGTTTTTAAACCGTCAAATTTCTGTCCTCAAGTGTGTGCCAAGTCAGTCACAGATTTCCTCCGCCCCGTGCCCTGAGAGCAGCTTGATATAATATTGCTGCTGTGTTACTGAGTCCTGGTGCTCAAATCACAGATGAGTTCTGTTTGCTTCGGCTGGGGCTGCGTGCATCTCATCTCCTATCTTCTTACTGCATTCTGACTGTACCTATGATAGGCCAGTGCTAGTGAAAATGTGATGGGTTGAGACATTTAGCTGCTTGCATTAAAAACAAAAAAAAGCCCCAAGAGGAGCTCTGGTTTTGTGTTTAAGTATGCTGTGTGTGTCTTATCCCCTACCTTTGCTCCATAGTCACATCTGAATGCACAGCTCTTTGCTATGTTTTCTGCCAGCTCTGCAGTTATTTCCGAGGCATTCAGCGCTCTCCAATTGATTCCAGATGTGCTCTCCCCTTCCCAGCACTTTCTCCCTTCCTCCTCCTCCTGCTCTGGCAGCAGAGGCAGGGCTGCTGCTTTTTCCCTGGTGGGGTGCTGGAATTAGTGCAGACAGGCAACAGGACTTGCCTGCTGGCCACTGAAAATGGAATTGAAGGGGCCTGTAAGTGCTGTATGAGCAAAGCTGCCTGATAGGGCTTTGAGCTTTGTTCGTCCTCCAGGAGCCAAGTCAGCTCAGAGCAGCGCCACTGCACAGCTTCGTAGTGCCTTCAGCTCATTCCCCTCACAGCAGGGGAGAAGGGGACAGGGAAGCCTGATGCCAAAAGTGATCTTCAGATTCCTTCCTAGAAGAGCACTGGTTATATTGAGAGATCTGGAAGAGTCTACTATAGATAGCTGCATCACGTAGTTAAGGGCTTTGAAAAATTCCTGTGACTAAAGTAGATACAAATCTTCCTAAGGGGCTGAATGAGCTTCATGTGGATTTAAACATTCGGGAAGGCAGTATGAATTCTTGAGGTTGCAGGAGTAACTCTTGACACTTCACTGAGATTTGGTGATGTGCTTGGAGATACAGGGCGGTAGTCGGTTTGCAGAGCAAGGACATAGGAAGAAGAATTGCTTATCAGTCCAGCTCAGGTACCTGATTTGGGTTGGAGAAGGAGATACTGGCTTTTAGAATACTTGTTACTGGAGAACTATTGTATTCCTTGAAACAAAGCTGCCTGGAGTGAGCAAATATGATTGCAGGATTAGCTGAGGTGACAGTAGCTATGACATTACCCTGACAAGCCTGATCAGGAGTTACCATGGGACCAGGTAGGATTTTCTTCCCTGTTATATTTCCATGTTCCGTAGTCCTTCTTTTACCGAGCACCACCAGGAACCACTGGTTAGTGGTCGGGAGTAAGGCAGAAAACCAACACAGGAGGTCCTCTGTGCCACTTTAGTCTGTGAGCACCCTGATGTGCCTGATGCAACTCCTGAAAGAGCAGTTAACTACTCTCCTTCCCCACCATCTGCCTCTGGTTCCTGCTGGCCTCCCTGTTGAGGATCTGCAGTCGCGCAACTGTGTGATTCGTTTGCTAATCTGAAAAGCTAATTGCAGTTAGCTTAGATTAAACATACGTGACACATCTGCAGCACAGTTTCTTAGCTATGATTCATTTGAATTCAGGTCCAAAAGAAACTTAACCCTTATTGCCTGGCAGTAGTCGCACTGGTGTGGGAGATACTTCTGCTGCTCTGGGTGCCTGCTGGATTAACGTATGACTAGATTTCATAGTATTTTGAGACTTTATTTTCATACTGATTTGTTGAAAGTTAGTCACTTTATGGAAATCTTTTTTCCCAAGAATGATGGACTATGAATATGAAATGGAAAATACTTGGAATATTGCAGAGGTGGGAAGAACACAGGGTAGATGCTAAACGACTGATCTGGAACAAAAAATTGAATCTGAGCCTTTTTTTTACTTGCTGGCTTTGCTGCTGAGGATGTATGCATCATGGTGACTTTTTCCTTTGTTCCATGCCCCCACCCCCTTCTCCCCAATAATTCTCGGAGGTAGTTTCATTCCTAATATGGAATGGAAACAGATGTTGAGATCTCAATGTCGTCTCTTGAAGCACAAATCTCTCTTTCTAATCAACCCCAGAGAGCGTGAATTGATTGAAAGCGTTTGTTGGGACACCTTCATGCCAGTAACGTTTAACTTTTTTAACGGGGAATAATGTAGATGTCAGGAGCAGAAAATCAGTGGGTTTTTTAAATGTGAAAGGTATATTTCGGGCTGGTAAGTAGATGTGGCTCTGGGCCTTACTAATGTTGCGTAACTCTTTAATGCTTTGGTTATATCCAAAAGGAAGCCTCTTTGCAGGTTGCTCAGGGGCTTGTTAACTAAGCATGTATTCATTTAGCACCAAGAGCCTGTGTTTGTGCATTGGGGTAGAGCAAAAGTTGACCATTACTGGAAAAAAAGAGAGCATGGGTATGAGTGAGTGCTTCCTGTATATAAGGGTAAGATAAGACTATACATTTTTTTTTATCCTTTCCTACAAAAGAGGGGCTTGAACTTCTTCATAAAGTTCTTAAATGCCTATTTTTTTTAAAAAAAAAAAGTGGAGGCTAGCTGTTTCATTTTGCAGAACAGTTTTTGGTGGCCTGGAACGATAGAGTGTATATTGGAAGATAACTTGTTCTTCCCTTGCTTTACATATCTAGGAGAAGGAAGGGCAAGATTAGATAATCTAGTGTAGGCTTGCACCAGGAAGTTGAAGAAAACATGCCTTTAAATGGTTAGCTAGGTGCAAACTTAAGTGCAGGCATCGGGTGGTTTTTTTTTTTTGTCCTCATGGAAGATTAGCTTATTTAGGCTTACGTTAGCCCAGTGCAAAAAGCATTTCCTAAAATGATTACATCTAAATTGAAAAAAAGAATGCATACATATAAACTTTCCTCTGTTTTAACAAAACTAGCATGAAACTCTGCCAAACTTTTGCAGAGCTATCTATAAGTAAGAGTACTGCTTTTGGGAGGATTCAGGAGGAATTGCTCTTGTACCCATGGTAGTAGAGTCAAAATCCAGCATCCTTTTCTGTTATCCCAGTATGTCATAGATCAAATGAAGGTCAGGCTCCAGATGTGCAGATGAAATACAAAACCTCTTATTACAGTGATCTTCTTTAAGGTGCTTTTATGATCAACCTACATCAAGAAAAACTGTGTTGATTTTAGTAGTCTGTGTCACCAGACAGACATGCCAGTCTTGCTCTCTGGAGTAACAGAAATGCTTTTGTAGTGTGGGCTGTGGGTGTCGGATTATGGTCATACTCTCTTCTGAATTCAGGAACAGGTTTGTACAAAGATGACGAATATGAGACGGTTATGTCTTTTATATGTATCCTTTTCACCTCCAAATTTCCTTTCCCTAGGCATTTCACCCACTCTTCCCATTTGGAAACTAATCTGTAATGAAATGGCCATGACAGAGAAAGTCTTGTTAGTGCATTTTGGGCTGAAGAGTTTATACAATGTTCGTGGGCACTTGGAGGGTTTGTATGGCCAAGTCACTGTTTTGGAATGACTGGGGAGTTGGAAAGCCATCACTTCATCATTCCATATATCAGTTTGCCTTGTGTTTGTGTATCTTCACGACCCTAAAGAGCAGAAGCACAATTTTTAAAATCAAGGCTTAGGTTCCACATGCTGTAAGAGCTACCAGTGTAGGTTGGGGTTTATGTCTGGTCTGATGTCCCAGGGCTTGTCATTTTTTGAAAGGGATAATGCTCGAGTTCCTGGTGGGTCTTGGAGCATCCCTTGTGTTGCTTTGTATCTGCACCCTTTTGTGAAGAAACTGCTTCCCTGATATGTTTGTTACCAGGGCAAATTGTGGGATTCCCTGCAGAGAGGGTTAATGCATGTCAGAGGCTGTGGCTCCCCAGCAGCCTGAGCCTATCCAAGTGCTGGTGCTCATGGCCCTTCCATTCCCAGCTTATCCACCCTGTCCCCTTTCTGGCTGTGCTTTTTCTCCAACTCCTTGCCGTTTGTTTCAGCACTCTTAACAGAGAGCAAAACTAAACTGACAATAAAAGGTGAATCTTCCTTCCCGCCCCC
>JAVJGJ010000057.1:34157638-34175523 GCA_035590215.1 Microhierax caerulescens | reverse complement strand
GCAGATGGAGCATCGTGGGTGGCAGGGGAGAGAGGGCAGGAGCACACAGCTGGAGGTGTGATGGTGGCAGCTCTGGCCAGAGCCCCGCTGGAGCTGCAGCCAAGAGCGCAGGTCCCACCGGGGTTCTGCTGGAGGAGCCCTCTGAGGGGAGCCTGTGTTGGCAGGGGCTGGGAGCCTGCTATGCCAACCTTATTGTTCAGCTGTGAGAAGGGAGGGAAAAAACTCAAGCCAGCCCCTGTTCCTTACTCTTGCTCCTGGGCAGCAGAGTTGTATGGTGGGCCCTTTCTCTCTTGTCAGCGTACAGTCGGGGGAGCAGTGCTTGGCCCCTTCTGCTAGAGCTGCGAGTCACCTTGTCCTCTCTTACAGGAGGCTGTGACCTGGATTGGAGGAGGGATGGTGTGGTCCCTGCATCCCCCTCACTCACAAGGATTCCTTTCATGCGAGAGCTGAGGGCGGGCAGCGGCTCCAGGTTGAATGGTCAAATGGTCACACCAGGCTCTTCAGATCTGAGCTACAAACATTTTTGCTGTTTACAAAAGGGATTAGGTTAGTGCAGAGAGCAAACAGTTATAGCCTGGGACACACTGGTCTTCACAAGTTAATTGCCTCTGTTAGCTGCAAGGCAGTTGCTTCAGGGTTTCATAAAATGAGCCCAGTGAAGACGTATCTATTAGAAACCCCATTCCACTAATAGGCATGTACTCACCTCTGCCCCACTGATACGGGGGTTACCAGAGTTGAAAGGTAGTATATTTAAGAGATTATTTGATATTTACATGCTGTAGCATTTCTCTGCATCTTTTTCTCGTGTTTATGATTTGCCATAGTGTTATGGACAGCACAGTCAGTTTCCCTCGTGGCAGTTTGCATGGAAATGTCTATACAGAAATCATACCAGTTTAGCTTTACTAGGATTATAATTTTTATTTGGTTGGTTATGCTTCAATATCTGTGCATATTATGGCATACCAATACAGGAGCTGCACTGCTGTAAGGCTCCTTTCATATCACTATAATTATACCTATTTCTTTTAATGAGCAAAACAAAACCAGCCCTTCACAAAATAGACTGATCTTTGGAAATAGGAGGCCTTTTGTGAGCATTTCTGGTGTTCACTCTTGGTGCTCCAGTGCTGTGATCTTGGATCACCACCTGCTGTCTGCTGGAAGAATTCATCCTGTGTTGCATTTGCTGGACCACGTTGCCCCTCACTGGGACACTGTCCCCAGCTCCCACCCTTCTACAAGGTACTGCTACATGCAGTTACTTACTGTTGCTTCACTTAGCTTGGAGTTATGAAGTTTGTTAATTAAGTTAAAGCTGTGTAAACTCTTAGAAATGTGCCCCCATTGGGGATTTTTCACTGGTTTAGCTAATCTGGTTTTTAAACAAAAATGTGGGATGTGTTGGTACTGAGCTGTGTAGGCAGAACCCTGACTTAAGGAAGTTGGCACCTGCAAGGATATGACTGGACCCTTGTAGGACTGAGAATAGAGGCTGAAAGGGGAGCCCAGACAGTATCCAGCATCCCTGTTGTGCCCTGAGGGCTTGGGTGCTGATGAATCTTTCCCAGTTTGGTGAGCATGGGATGGCAGCTAGTGTGGTTTTTGCGTGGCAGCACAAATTCATGGAGGAAACTGGCTAACCTTGAACTACTGAAACTATTCCCACAGGCAAATGGCCCTCAAGTTCCTCTCCTGGAGACGGCCAGCCACGATGCATTGTGGCTGAGATAACCAATGTTCAGGAGCAGACAGACACTGAAGATTTATTTCATGCCATCACACAAGTTGAAGACAGCAGTAGTTTTTGTGGGGAGCTGCAGCTGGGCTTTCCTAGTCTGTTATGGTTTCCTTGTGTGTGTTTGGGGATGGTGACCACTCCTGGACATACCCATCTCTGTCTGTTGTTGCATTTGAGTAAATGTTTAAGATAATTTATTGAGCTAAAACAGACAGGACTAGCAGTGCTGTGAGGTATGTTGTCAAGATTGGATACACAAAATACTTTCAGCTGAGTCTTTCTTCCTACGTATGTACCTTCCCCAGGAAGTGTGGGAGTTTCTCCATGTTCTTTGTACCTTGCTGAGAAGTAGGAAATGCAGTGCCTCTGCAGAATTTTCCCTGGTGGGTTAGAAGTAGGAAAGGAGCTCAGGTTCTATGTTTGAAGATAAATGGATTTTGGTGGTTGGTTTTTTTTTTTCTGTGTTAGTTCTTGCAAATATGAAGTGTTGTGTAAATGTTGAAATTTGGTAGAATAACAGAAGAAGTAGAATCTCCTCTGGGTTTGAAGGCTATCATATGTCGTGAAACCTGCAGAGATCTCATGGGGAGTCCTTTTCTGTAGACACTAGTGGAAAAAGGAGAAAAAGTAATTCTAAAGCATCAAAAGAAATTAAGATTACAAAAAAAAAAATCAGATGGGAAACTTGTACATAATGATATCAAGAGAAAAATAATTTGATACAGATAATCCATGAGATGATGAAACCTGGACAAGCGTAATGGTGATAATCTACAGATAACCCGAGACATTAAAGTAAGGATACATTTGTAACAAAAGATACCGGGTTTGGACATAAGTGTGATTGGGGGGTGTGTGTGTGTGTGACAATGGTATTAACAGCATTTCATTCTGCACAAGAAATCCCAGAAGCAATAAAGTTACCAGGATATTTTGGCTTACAAGGTGCGATTAGGCTCAAAATAAGTATGTATTATCAAAATGCCACAAGCAACAGAAGAGAAAGAGAGAACATTTTTCATCCTTCAAACATTTGTAGATAATTGAAGAAGAGAGAGAAAATATTTAAAAAGTTGAAATGCATTTAAACTGGAAGGAACAGTATTAACTGAGGGGTGAAAATATTTGAAATAACATTATATAAGGTTTGTGGGCTAGCATTTTAAGTAGTCTGAGTGAGATTAAACAAAACACTGGAGTGTGTCCTTTGGGGAGCAGCCCTGCTCTGTTGAGGATGGCAGAATAGGTTTTGTTTGTAGCTAATTAGCATTCTCTTCCTCCTATCCTGGGTACTACCAGCTTGTAAATCTAGCTTGTTCTGAGAAAACTGGAAAGTTTCTTCTACTGTATCTTTCTTGGCATTAGCCTACCAATTTTTGTAACTTAAAAATAAATAAGTTTCATTTTAGCTCCTATTTTAAACACAAGGAAGGGGCAGACAACATGGGCTGTATGGAAACAAACACATAGACAGTTGGATATAATGAAATACTGTAAGCAAAAGAGCTTGAAAAGGAGGCAGTAAGTGGACAGAGTGGGGCTGTTGTGTCAGGATAAATGATCTCAGTACATGAGCAACGGGGCTGCTGATACCTGGTTTGCAGCGGGATAGCCATCATTCAGCCTCTTCTCCCTCCCATTTGTGAAACTCGCCCCGCAGGTCTTGATGATGGCTTATCATCAAGATAGAGCTCCTTGCTTTGAAGCTGAGAATGGCAAATGAGTGAGCAGAAATGGAGGACTGGTGGAGCTTCCCTCCTTTTTTGGGGGACTCGCCCCCCACCCCCAGCTTTCAGAAAATGTGCTCAGCATGTGAGAAGCCTCTGCAGAGCTTGCTGGCATGCGATGCAGGGCTGCAACTGCTTGGGGGAGTGTGAGCGAGGGACCGAGCACTGGCTGTGGCTGGCATGCTTGCCTGGTTTTCTTTCTCAGATAAGGGTGCGGAGTTTTGTGTTTCTGCAGGCAGCAAGGCTTTGCAGTGGCTGGATTTTAGTTAATGAAACTGTCCATCGTTCGGCACGGGCCAAGGCTGCAGTTCAGCTCCGCTAAGTGGTATTGAATGCCCTTCCCTCTCCTTCTCCCCAGCTGCAGGAGCATGTGGCCACGTGGCCCCCAGGGGAGGCAGGCCAGCTAGACTAATGTCAGAGCAGATTTGGGATTCAGCCAGTGTCTGAATGACCTGGCGCTGGCTGGAGGTGCACTGCATTTATCATTGTTTCCTTCGCCCAGAAGGGAACGCTGCAGGTAGGCTGATAAAGGGACTGAAAGGTTTGTCCAGCTTCACTGGAGGTCCGTCAGCCCCTGCACACTCTCTGCTGAAAGGCTACTTGGTAATTCCCACTCTGCCTTTCCTATCCCCGGGATAAGGTCTGCTTCACTTTTACTCCATTGATTTAAGCATGCTGGTGTCAGAAGAGGCTCGAGCACCCCCAGGCTTTGTGGGGGAGGACCCAGGGCTGGAACAGCAGCCAAAATTTAAAATCAGGATTAGTCTGTTGACACACACATAAATCAAACAGCCCTCCTATCATAAATCTTTTCTGTGGATTTTTTTTTTTTTTCTGCTGTGGTGGTGGAAGCAGTAGGAGCAGTGTAGCAGTCTGGTCTTCCCAGGGTTGGGCTTCAATGTCAAGGCTGTTCTCCTTCGCCCCAGGTGGCTGAATGCAGCTCCCTGCTTCCCCCTTGGTGAGATCCATGCAGGTCTGCATCCTTTTGTGTTTGCTTTGGGTGGTTTTCAGACATGGTGGAGTAGCATTTTTATTGTCTTTTGGGGATATCTTTTGCCTAGTCAGTTCCCTGTTTGAGTCATCTGGTTGGTGTCAACTATATCTAAGGCAGTGCTAAAAACTGCTGAAATGTCCACTGTCCTAGCACAGAGGTCCTGTGGGACACCCTAAGCTTAGGGGGGAGTGGGTAATTAATGCCTTGTGTGATGGTAGTGATGCTCAGGACTGGGAGAGAGTGAGTGTGCTCCAGGCTTGTGATCTCAGCTGGGTTCCTCACAGCTCTTCAGTGCCTTCTGTAGAGCTAGCAAGAAACAATTGGGATATTCCAGCAACTGATGCCTGGGCACCTGTGCTCTGGCTGTGCTGCCAGAGCACGGGAGGGGGCTGCTGCACAGGTGGGTTTTAAAAAGCACACTTCTTTTCTGTTAATTCTAATACAGCAGAGAAGTGCGCTCTGAACCAACATGTGTGCTTGTGTGCAGAGCCATGAGATTCAGGCTGGAAGCGGTGGACCCAGATATGATACTTTAAGGGATATTAAAGAACCCTGTTCTTCTACCTTTGGTTCCTTGTCCATTCTAATGTTTCAGTGCCTCTTCCCCCTTCTAAAATAGTGCCTTACTGTGTGTAAAGCCTTGTGTGAAATTACAGGGGTAATGCAGTTTGCAAGCCTCATAATTCATTCTCTGTATACCATCTGGTAGTAAGAATGTTGCCCAAAAAAGATGAAGAAAACAGTGTCACGGCTCAGAGGAGCAAGGCATGCTCCTCTTGATAGCAGAGAGAATAGAAGACTGCAGTATTACAGTGGTGGTGGGTGGGATTTTCACATGAACACGTGTGTGCTTGTATATAATTTCTCAGGTTGATGTTTTGATATATCTTCTGTAGTATAAAGCTTTTTTCTCCCTTTTGTTTTCTTTAGGGTAACCAGGAGCCAGCAGCAACTCCTGATGCAATGGTGCAGCCATTCACCACAATCCCATTTCCACCACCCCCACAGAACGGGATTCCCACAGAGTACGGGGTGCCACACACTCAGGACTATGCAGGCCAGACCAGCGAGCACAATCTGACGCTCTACGGAAGCACGCAACCGCATGGAGAGCAGAGCACGAACACGGCCAGCACGCAGAACGGATCTCTTGCAGTAAGTGCAGAAGGGTGCAGAGCCAGAAGAGCAGCAAAGTGCTTTGGGGAAAAGCAGCCATTGATTAAGATTGTCATCTGTTTCTTAAGTATGCAGCAAATCTGCAGTGGACTTGAAAAGGAAAGAATTATAAACAAATTGTAGCTTCTGACCTTCTATTACTAGGTTCCTGTCTTTCCCTTTGTGCTTGTTCCCCAAGAGCAGTAGCACTTGGGATCGTGGTGGCATTGTCCCAGGGCAGTTCTTTACAAAAGTGTTAATTACTTTGTGTTAATTGGTGGACAGTTCAAATGAATGTGATGGAGACAAATTCTAGAAGGTTGACAGTGCAAAGGATTAAGGTGAGTTCATGCATTGTAGGTGTAATCCCAATGTGGTTTTGTTTTCAGGAGGCTAGCAGAGTAGAAAAATACTTTTCTTTGACTTGCTAAAGATGGCAGGGAGCATCATAGGGCAAAGATAAGAGAGGACCTGTCAACTACTGGACATCCATTTGCCAAACAAAGATTTTTACCTTCTTATGTTTTTTTTACTTTCTTCTGCCTATGGCCTGGGATTGGCACTGGGCAACATGCTGGCAGATTATCCCAGGAAAAGCTTTATCCACCCCTTAAGCCACTTGTTAAGATTTAACTTCCTAATAAAGAGCCTTATGGTGAGAGCCTTCGTCGCTCAGGGGCGGATTTAATCTGTTAATGCTTTCAGTTTTACTTGTAGTTGGGTGTTTGGCTCATAGATATTATTTTTCCCCCCCTCTTAAGTACTGACTGAATTCATTGCCAACAATTGGAAGAACTGATAGTGCCAGCTTGAGCGTGCATGGTTCCCAGTGTGTGCCTCTGCTTTTTCTGCAGTGGGCAGTGGCTGCGTGGTTGACACCACTGGTTACGACTTTGATAAGATATCTTTGAGTTCATGTTGGGAGCGCCACAGCTTCAGCATCTTGAAGAAGAAAAAGACTACAGAGCCTGTAAAGTACATTAATAAGTCTGTAAAAGGAACTTCAGGTGCCTTACTTGGCGAACACAAATGTAGATGAGGAGATCAGGCTGGGAATAAAACTTACAGCTGATGCGGTGTGCAGAAATGCAAGTTGTCATTTTAGTACGAGATTGTCTAGTGTCATTCCAACCCATAAGATCTGGGTTGCCTGTCTCCAGCAGACAGCTATCTTGAGATCCGTCGGTTCGTTGGGAAAGCTGGAAACGGGAAATAAAACAGGACAGTGGTTTTCCCTGTGTATTTTCGCTGTTCCCATCCTTGTCCAGAGCTTAAGAGTGTTCCTTTTTAATGGAACCGATGTAAGCCTTGACCTTGGATGTACGCTTTTGCCAACCCTCCTGCTCTTCTTCCATATTAGGAGCCATCTCTGTGGTGCTGCAGGGCCAGGCTCTGTGTTTTGTCAACTAATGCCGGCTCCAAGGAGCCCACAGCATGCGAGGAGGCTGGCTAGCTTGTGAGGAGGGACTGGGAGCCCATCTGTGCCGGAGGGAGCGTTGCTGGGAGACTGCTGGGAGGCAGCAGTGTTGCCAGGAAGCCGCAGAGGGAGCCTGACTGGCAGGGGTTATCTGAGAAACAGGCTGGATAACACGTAAGGCTGGTACTGGCTGTTGGAAACAGGTGGGCATGTCTGGCCTGACCACTTGACATGGTTAAAGATGTGCGAGCTGAGCGTGCAGAGTCAGGCTTGCAGACCGTAGCTTGCTGGGAGAGGGTAAGGGCGCAGATGAGCGGGTTGCTGCTGCTGCTGCTATGGTTGGGATGATCAAACCCAGAGGATCCAGATGGTGGCACATGAAGGAAATCCAGGGGGAGGGGGAAGGCACCTCAGCCAAGGGCCTTTTGCATGCCAGACTGTCACAGGCATGGGTCTTGGATTTTCTGACTCCCTTTGTCTTTCTGTCTAGGGCTTCTTCTGTATGAAGTTATTTTGATTCTGTGGGCTGCCTTGGGATGTAATTGCTTGTAACTTTTTTTTTTTCTTCTCGGTATGCTGATTAATGGTGTAGGAACTAGGGGAAGGAGGAAGGCTCGGTAGTTACTCAGGCTCAAGCATGCTATTAAAATACAGCAGAATGGGTCGGTTATTTCACCTTGAACAACTACAGCTAATGTCAAGCATCTTGTCCGTCACACGCTGGTATCGCTTGTTTGATACACATGTTCAGTCCATGTGGACGAGACTGCTGTGCTTTAAGGCATCTTTTCCTTTCACTATTTTGTTGTTTTGCTCAAGCAACTTTAATAGAGCAAAAAGTCGTTGCAGGTGATGTATGATCCTTCCCTCCCATTATGTGAGTGACAAGTGCAGCTGCCATCACGTGTGTGAAGGTGATACCCCAGACCGAACAGCCGGTGGATTTTTTAGCTGCTGACTTGAAGCCTGTGCTCCCATGGGATGGTTCAGGAATTCCTTCAGCCAGACGGATAAGGTCTCTCCTTGCATTTAAGAACAAGGCCTGTTCTTGGTCCAGTCGGGAGGACAGAGAGAGGTAGTGAAAGGTGTGCTTAGGCTGGTAGCCTTTAGGAGAACTGCAGAAGTAACAGCGAATATCGTTACCTGGTTGGTAAGAAAGATGTTATGCAGCAATGTAATGGGGTCTTATGCAGGGTCCCTAACACACTGGGTGGGAGCACCTTTTCATAAAAGCTTGGCAGATGGTGGTAGACAAGTCTGAATGATTTGAGATTAATGGTGGTGTCTGCGTTAGTAGACGGTAGTCTGGAAGCCTGAGGTCAAACATCAGCAATGAATTTAAGTAAAAAAAAAACCCTGAAAGTCAAAGTCTATGCCTCCTATGCAGTCTAAAAGCCCTGAGCAAAGGGGAATGACTGGTTGGTGTCATCAGCTAAGGATGAGCTTGGTTCTAGAGGTCTGAGTGTAGTGGAAAGCATTCAAAGCTCTCAAAGCAAGGGCATGGAAAAGAAATTGGCACAATAGGTGGTGTAATACAAAGAGCTTAATACTTCGGAATCTTTTTTTATTTTAGGATCGAGCCTCATCTGCAGGGCTTTGTTTCTTGCCTGGCATGTGGGTCTCCCAGTCTTCATCTCCAAGCATCTGTCCTTTCTCTTTGATAACTGTCCCAAAGCACAGCTGAAAGACCTGGATTAAAAATAGGCTGAGGTACCAGACCATATTTGGCCTACTTGGTCTGCCTGTTGTAGCCTGTCTCTTAAACTGTTGACGCTCTGCATTTCACTTTTTATGGTGCTGGGTTGCCTGGTTTCTTTCCCCTTCCCCCTTCTTGGTTTACATTAGTGCTCTTATCCCTAATGGAGACACCCAGCATAGATAGCTGCAAGTGGAGATGCTAATTAGGCTGCGGTACCTCTGGCAGCTGATCTGATCTGAAGATTTCACTGCTGTCAGAAAGGAGAGCTCTGGCTCCAAGCACTAACTCCCGCTCCTGTTTACTGGCTCTGGCATTCCTTAACGTGAGCCACTTTAATTCACTGACCTGGCAGAAAGCTGTCCAGTTCTTTTGCTGGGTTAATGAATTAGAGCAGCTCTTGGAGGGATCCAGCAAATGCTGTTGTTGCAAGGTAGGCGTATGGAGTGCATGGCCAGAAGCCGAGAGCAACTGTCAGTTCTCTGCATCTCCTGGTACTCTACCTGCAGAGGGAAGATTAATCATCCGCTGAACTAAAAAAGCTTGCTTGATAGTAAATGCAATGAACTTAATACTCTGAGCTGATTATTCAACTCATTTCTCTTGTTAATGTCAGAGGGAAGAATTTGTGTGTCTGTATAAATTATGGAATGCAGCTGGAGGTATGGAAGTAGAGGAATAAGTTTATGTAAATTACTTTGCGTGAAAATGGCAGGTGCTGTCGCCTTGGTGTTATGTTGTCAATGAACCAATATAAAACATTATTTAATTACAGAGTATCATGTGTCTTGGCTTCTGGATGAGCTGTACTGAAACATATTCAGCTGATCTGCTATATCACAAAGGGATATTGACTTTTCCATCAAAGAAGATGCTTCTGTGGTGGGGAACCCTTATGTGTTGTGTTCAGAAGCGAGCAGGGAAGCTGCTCGATCGTCTGGCTGTGCCCCACACATCTAGCGAGTGTGGAAAGAAGGGAGCCAACGGCACCAAGGGTTCCTCAGCTGACTTCTGTCACACATGGATGACGTTATAATGATGACTTCCCCTTGGATATTTTTTGCCTAGTCTGAGATGGCAGAATTTTTCTCTGTAATTATTTTTCATCACTTCAGTAATTAAAGCAATTGTTCATGTGAGGTATTTCAGGTGAGGGATATGTTTAATGAATATCCTCACTTATCTTTTGATACTGCTGAGCAGGTAGACACAAGGAAGAGCTAGCTTCAAGTAAGTAGCTAGCTGCTGATTGTTTGGCCACCTCAGCCTGGAAATTGCTGTCTTGAGGTAGCAAACTGACATTTAACATCAGGAATTTGCTTTGAGTATGAAACAGATTATTTTATGATTTTGAATATGAGGCAGATTCTTGTCAGCACTTTTAGACTTGTCTAGTGAGGCAGATTTAAAAATGATTTTGAAAGAGAAATAGGAAATAAATCAACAAATGTCATTACGTTAGAGTATACAGCTGTGGTACTTCTAGATCTGCTGTAACCTTTGAGACATATGTAGAAGTAGCACAGGGAAGGCTAATAGTGGTGATGAAAGGGATGTAGCAGGTTCTTTATGAGAAGAAATAAAATCTTCACTTAAGAAAAGACCTGACAGGAATGAAGGCATATGATGAGTACGTAGAATATTGAATGGTATGGGAAACAAAATAGGAAACTGTCCCATTTTCATTTACTAGGATGCACTCAGGAAATAATTGGGTGCCATGTATGGAAAAAATCCCAGGTTTTTGTTTCTGTTTTTTTCACATAATGAAGAATTTAGCATTGGAACTCTTGTCCGCAGGATGCTGTGAAAGTTGAGACATCAACTGGCTAAGTTTGCTGGAGGCTGTGCTAGAGAAAAATCACAGAACATTTGCCCTGTTCATACGTTCTTCCACAGATGCCACAGATTTGGCTGCTGTCAGAAATAAGTTAGTGAATTGGATGGATTTTAGTCTGTCACTGCATGGCTGTTCTGCCACCGTCAATGGAGCGGTCCAGGGGTGACTGCTAGCTTGGGAAGTCTTGCTGCCTCCTTCACCATGTCAGGGCATCCCTGTATTTGGAGGAATGGGCTGGTACTGCTCACAAAGGGTTTGACATTTTGCCTAGAAGAGCAGGCCCTTCAGGGGGTTTCATTTCACCATTTCATTGACAGGGGGAAAAAAAACCCAAAAACCAAACCAAAACAAAAACACCAAACAAAAACCTCACCAAAGAATCCTATGAAAAAAATACTGCTCATAAATCCAATTATAAATATTGCTACATGCAAAATGTTACCTGACACATCAGAGATGTTGTTGTACAGGGTAGGTAGCAAAGCTTCTTATCTGCTTTCATATGTTTGGTTTGTGTTATGACTTCAGGTGGTTCTATCTTTGTTTAGTAAGGAAAGTGAACAAAATTACTTAAGCTTCAGTATGTCTGAGAACTGGTAACCAGCAATCAGAAAAAATACGCACTAGATTAATCTGACTATATTGAAAATAGTTAAAAGCCTAGTAGAAATTATTTGATACATCCATAGCAAGTTTTTTTTGCCTGTTTTTTGGCATATGAAGTACTTGGGCACATTGTGAATTGTGCCTGTAGTGTAGCCCAATTTTTTATTTTTTTTTTTCTATAACACTACTGGCATCTGAAAAATAAGGATAGAGCTCTGAAACTATCTTTACTGCTCTTGAAAGGCCATTATTAGCCCTGTGGTCTTCTGCCTGCTAAACAAATGATGTTTAAGCATCAGAGGTTCCTGTGCTCTTTACTCTTGGAGTGTAGGGTCTTAGTCCTACTCTGGTAGACTGTAGTGGGGCAGGAGAGGGGTTTTGTATCTAGTGCCTAATTCTTCATTCATTTTTCCATGGAACCTGCTTAGTGGATATCTGTTCATTGGTGGCTGATAGGCTGTTTTGACTTGGGTTCTTCACTGCAACAGAAGTTGCAGAGATCTTCCCACATCTGCACTCTCCTTTGTGGTGGAAAGACTGCCTTCTGCCAGTCATAGCTTTCAGTCCTTGCCTCTCTACACAGTTCCTCAAGCTCTTGATTGACAACAAAGTCTTTTACTTTTTTTTTTTTTTTTTCTTTCAATCCAAGACTGGTCTAGAAGCAGTGGAGTGAGCATGGTCTGTCTCCCACATTTTGCAAGCCACCCAAGTCTCCTTTTAAATATAGTTATTGGTTACAGTTTGTATTTTGTAAATATTTTGTTTGCAATAATTTATGACTCTTAACCTCCTCATTATGATTCACAACATTCTGGACTGACTGCTTCCTGGAGGAGAGGACATGGGGGGATGTTTTTTGCTTTTCTATAACTTGGACTTGAAGCAGTTCCAGTTCTAGAAGCAAGTGGGAGATGGAAACAGAATGTGCTGGGTATTAATAGTCTCTGTGTTGGCCTGTCACATTAGTGTTTGGCTCGTCAGGAAGGTAGCCCTCTGTCTGGCCATACAGATGGAGACCTTCTTGGAGCTCAGGTGGCATTGGAACCCCTGTCTCCCTCCCTCCAAGGAGAAATCCTTAGCATTACTTGTTCCCCAGCTGCTTTAGGACAGGAGTCTAGTCTGGAGGTGGGAAGATTGTAGAGCTGTCCCCAGACATTTCAGAACACCTTTGTGTTACCAGCTGTCCTTCTCTCCTTTTATACGCGTACGTGCACATGTATACATCCATGCTTCTCTTTGCAGCTGACTTCTTGCTTAGGGTTTCCTTGCTGCTGGTGGGTGTAAGGGAGGACGTGGCATGGGGGCACAGGCAGCAAATAGTTAAAAGTGAATCACATAGTGCACGTGTCCTGAGCATTGATGCGTTTCTCAGTGACCTTGAGCAGAGCTCAAAGCTTGCGTGTGCAGGCATGAATGACATTATCTCCTGCATAAGTATATGTTATGCAGACTATGCTGAGGAGGTGAGGTGGATCCAGTACTGCTTCTAAACGTGGTATCTTTGCCGCAGCATGTCTCTGTGTTGCCTGATGACAGGTATTAAGTCCTAGGGAACATGTATTAGCTCCCTTCTGAGCTGAATTGCTGCCTGTAGCAAAGGGAGAGGGCTGGCTTTTCACTGTGAAGTGTTGACATGAGGCCAGAAGGAAGGAGCTGAAACTTGGTGTTGGGGAAGGAGTGAGGGTGGAGAGTGGGCATTCGGTGAAATGCGGGCTTTTATCATCTGGCTTGGTCAGGGTAGCACTGTTGCCAGTCTCCATTATGTGCTGCCTGAGAACAGGCTCCAGGCCCTTCCTTTCATCTCTTTCCTAATGAATTAAGGCAAGGAATAACTAGAACAGGGAAAAGAACAAAAAAAAAAGCAAGCAAGATCTGAGGAGACTATTTCTTTCATTTATGTTGTAGCTGAATGTGTGGCAGTAGACAAATGTATTGAGCTAATGTTATAGTGGCTGAAAGTTCAAATCTTACCTTAGGGCCATGGACAATAGAAATGAGGGAGCTACAGTATCCAGAGAGAAAAGGTATTTAATGTTAAACTACTGCTGAAAAATAAGGGTATGTGAAAGCCTGAAAAGCATTTGGGGACTCTTTTGTAGTCAAAAGGGTAAGAGTGGACTGTGGATCCCCTGTTCCTTCTGTTATTTCTCATCTTTGAAGCCTTTGTCTTACTGTACATGTCTCACGTGTTACAAAATGACTCCTGTGTGGCAGCAGCAGTCTGCCATATGCAGAAACAGCTGTGAGTGTTTTTGAGCAGGCCCCTGTACATGATACATCACACCCTTGGTAAGAAAGGAGTTCTGCCCTCTGCCTGCAAACAAATGCATGGGAGAGGAGTGACAACGATCTCCCTGGCTTCTGCCCCTGTGGAAGCTGCAGATCCAGTTCTGTGCAACCTATATTTGAATTTAAAAGACTAAAACATTTTTGTCATCACTGTTCAGAGTCTCTGCCTTTCCTCATTCACGCTGCAGAAGGTGCACTAGTGTATACGTTTGAGGTTGCACCTGTGTGCGTGGGTATTTGCTCACTTGCCAGTTCCATGCATAGCCATAGAAAACACGGGATTTGACAAATTGCACTAGCAGGGCTCCAGAATGGATTGTAGAGATCCCTTATAGCAGAAGTGTTGATGATTTTAGGGACTTATTTTGCAGCACTCGCAGGTGTTGTGTACAGTGGTGATGGATAGGCTACTCCTGTGTCTTGTCCTTCTTGGACAGATTTGCCCTGAGGAGCAAAGGACTTTGATGGAGTCATAAAAATAAACTACCAGATAGCATGGTGTGATTTAATCACAAGCCAGCTGCATCGATTCTTCCCCTAGGGTGCACTCTCTGTACATTTGGAGATGCATTTTGTCATAGGGGTGAGGGTAGGAGAAGAAGGGAGCTTGGAGCGGGGGAGGCAGCTTTTTAGATACGATAAAATGGAATTTTCTGAGGTGGTTCATGAAAATTTGATGTTTGAGGGATGGATGAGTTTTAGCCAAATAAAAATGCTTCATCCTGCTAGGCTTCTCTTGAGATTTGCACAGCTCTGGAAAGTAGAGGTGCTTGCGGGGCAGTATCTCTATGCAGGAAGAATCTTCATTCTTCCTACCATAGCTTAATTTATATTGACCAGATCAAACACATTTTGTGCTGCTGGTGCAGTCCTGCTAAAATAAAATGGAAAGCTGCCACTGCTTTGCTCAGCATGACAAGATCCCAGTGCTAACAGTTTGGTTCTAAAGCATTGAGACAAGAGCAAGCAATGTGGAAGTTCAAGGTCATGTCTGTAAGAGACATTTCTGGCCAGAAGCTCTCTTAAACTAAACTGGCAACATTATCTGTGAAGAGATGCTTCTTTCCAAGTATTCGTGAAGTGTCATATCTTGAATGAGATGCAGAGCAGTCTAGCAAGTCCAATCAGTGGCTGGGGAGTCAGTGTGGGCAGCTCCCTTGAGATTTCTTTCTTCTTTGGTACATAAACTGTGTATGTAAAAACAGGGAGGGATTAAAAACCCCCCAAACCAACAAACAACAAACCCAAAATAGAATAAAACCAACCAACTTTACTCTTAAATCTTTATTTTTAAGGCCTGCATGTGTTCTTAAAGGTGCCTAACGGCTGGCCATGACGATTACATGGTCCTTGCTTTCTCGTAGAACTTCTTCTCATTTGATGGGTTAAAGAAGAAGTCGGGTTGGCATCTAAAGAAATGAAGTGACACTTCAAAGTTCGTCACACAGGTGGTCAAAGCCTGACTCCTAGGAGGCTGAGGCAAGCAGCAGGAGACTGTGTGGGTGCTCTTTGAATACCTCAGCCTGTCAGTTTCTGCTCTTGGAAAGGGACGGAGCAATACACTCAACCAAACTGTAGTTTACTTTCTTCTGTAGTTCCGTGGGTTTGAGGTCATATTTCTGAGTAAAGTATGAAAAATACCATTTTCTCATGAAGCCATTTTGCACAGGGGTCTTGCCTTTATATTTCATGCTGTGCTCAAATTTCACCTCTTCTTAATCTAAGCCAAACACAAGTGGCTGAGGTTCTCTTCCTTTCTTCTCTGCTCATCATCTCTGCAGGGATGTTAGGCCTCTCCTCTGGCACACTGGTCTCTCTTACTCCTCTGCCTTCTTGCTGTACTTTCTGTGCGCACGAGCACCCCTGGCCCACACCTTTATGTGGCTTTGCTGTACCAGTCAGTGCTTGGAAGCGATGGAGCAAATACCCTCATTTTAGCTGCGGAATTGGTAGCAGAAAGTAGCACCTGGATTTTTTATAAATCCTATTGTGGTAATGACTGTTTCCTGTCCCTGGGCTGACCTTTCAATGTAGGAGAAAGGCTAATTAAAGACATCCATAAGCTGTTCATATATGGATTTTACCATTTAATTATAGAACTTCTTTTGGGGTAATGTTTGTCTGAAAGGAGCTTGGCAAAGCAGATGCCGTTTTGCCTGGGGATGCATTTCTGGTATTGGTCCAGTGAAGAGCTGCCACTTCAGCTGTGGGATTTTGATGATGGCATGAACATCCTGCCACATGAGATTGGAGTGGTGGTACTACCTCCTGGCTTCAGGATATGAAAGATCCACCTCTTCATTAGAGCTTTCATATGGTGGCAGCTGAAGTGAGGAAGAACAGGTGAAAAGAGTGAAGCAATTTAAGAAAACCAAAGGCAAATCTACTAAGCTAAAAAGGTGATATGAGGGGAGGGAGGCTGAGATCTCATTACTGTTTACTCATGGAAAAGGAGGGGAAGAACAACAGATGAATTATTAAGCGTTACTGGCTTTATCAAAATAATTGTCAAGTGCTAGATTGCAAGTGTAGTACTAATACCTAAAAAGGGATGCACAAAGCATGTGAAAGGAATTTGTGTGGTATCCGTGCACACACTTTTGTTTTTCTGATTTCAGCAGACAGAAGGAGGGGCACAGACAGATGGACAGCAATCACAGACACAGAGCAGTGAGAATACCGAGAGCAAATCCACTCCAAAACGACTTCATGTGTCTAACATTCCCTTCCGCTTTCGAGATCCTGACCTTCGGCAGATGTTTGGGGTAAGTTATTAGTGCCTTTTAAAGCATGGCAGATTCTCCCTCCCCACAGGCGGGACATGTGGTGCTGGTGTATTCATGTGAATGAAAAGCCCTTCCCCCTCAATTTAGTCAGCATGCTGTAAAATATTTGCAGGACTTAAGACAATTGGTAGCATTTACCTCAGCTGGTAAATACACATGAAAACTGTAACTGTGTTGTTCATATCAAGATGTTCAGTGTAACCTAACAATTGATTTGGAAGAAAAAAAAAAAAATGACTTTTCACATTATTTCCCAGTAGAGACTAGATTTAAACATTGATTTAATATATCCCTTGCAAAGCACTGTTTTTCAGTTGCTTAGAAACTTGTTGAAATATTTATGTCTTTCTTCATGATCCACTTTGGTGATGAAAAATTGCTGCAAGGAATTTGCCAACTAGCAATTGCACGTGGAAAAGCTAGTGCAACTCAGATGGTATTTTACATTGTGTATGATACACATTCTGTTTCTTTTGACCAAATAGTTTGTCTTAGCTAATCTTTGTATGCTACTCATCATTCTCTTTATAAGGTCTGTGAGGAAGAGTTTGTTCACTTGTGTATAGGTGACTCATTCCATGTGAACACAGCTAAATGAGCTAGATGCTTCACGACCTAACCTTCAGGTGAAGTTATCTGTATGTCATCATCAGGAATATTTGACTTGTTGATATAATCATATGGTAGTATTTCTTACTACTTATGAAGTTAACAGTTGCTGCCTGTTTTAAGATGCAGTGCAGAGGACTCAAGTCAGGAAAGACCACACCTAAAGTTCTTTTTGCCATCTTAGGCTTTGAGTGTATACCTTGGTCCTAACTGCCATCTGTGTCAGTGTGTATGCGTGCATATACACACTCTCATTTATAGAGTAGTGCTACAGTATTTTATATCTGTCATATTCATGGATTTCAATCTTAGGCTGCTATACATGAGAGAAGAATTTGGCTTATCTGTTCATAGCTTGGACAGCATGAAGTGAGAAAAATGTGCAGGAATGCTAAAAATTTCAGTGATGGTCTTTAACAAGAGTCCCAGTTGCTATATATTGTGAGAGACTTTTGCTCCTTGTTATTGAAGCTTTTTCTGTCCATAAGCAGCTATTTTGTGGCTGAGACCAAATGGAGAACAGTGGACAAAATGCAGGGAGGCAGGCCTGCAAATGGGCAGATAGGAATCTTAAGATGCTCAAAAAGAGTAAGTTTCAAGCCTTCCATATGGGAGGGAATAACCCCTGAAGCATTACAGGCTGGGGGCCAGTTGTCTAGGAAGGTGCTCCACAGTAAAAAGTCTGGGGGTCCCGATGGACAACAAATTGAACACAAGCAGCAATGTGCCCTTGCGGCAAAGGTGACCAACTGCAGGCTGGTCTGTGTGAGTGAGTAGCCAGCAGGCTCAGGGAAGTGTTCCTTTCCCTGTTCTCAGCAGTTGTTGGACTGCACCTGTAATACTGTGTGGAGTGTGGGCTCCCCAGTACAAGAAGCATGCTTCCTTCGTCCAAGTGAAAAATTGGAGCGAGCCCCCAGGGGGCATCACTAAGGTTGTCAGGGGGGTGGATGATGTGGAAAGTGAGCAGAGGCTGAGGGCTGGGCCTGTTCAGCTTTGAAAAGAGGAGGCAGAGGGGGGATATT
>JAVJGJ010000057.1:34124973-34157538 GCA_035590215.1 Microhierax caerulescens | reverse complement strand
TGTGGAAAGTGAGCAGCGGCTGAGGGCTGGGCCTGTTCAGCTTTGAAAAAAGGAGACAGAGGGGGGATATTTTTGTTGTCTGCAACTGCCTAATCAGAGGGTATGGAGAAGATGTAGCCGGATTCTTTGTGGTTGTGTGTAATGATGAGATGAGAGACAACAAACTCAAGTTAGAACATGGGAAATTTCTATTAAGTATCAGGATTTTTATTTATTTATTTTTTGCCTATGAGGGTGGTTAAATAGTGGAACGTGTTGCCCAGAGAGGTTGTGAAACCTCCATCCTTGAAGGTATTTGACTTGACTGGACACAGCCTGGCCAATCAGAATCTCTATAGACCTGCTTTGAGCAGGGGTTGCACTAAATGAGCTCAGGAAGTAGGTTCCAGGTAAAATTAAGATTCTGTGATTCTGCTGCAAGAGGCCTGGGTTTGCTTGTGCATTGTTCATACATTAGATTGTCACACTCTTGACATCTGTGGGAATGTTTTCAGCATGAAACTCATCTCCTGGCAATCAGTGATTGCTGAATCTTCTCAGTCGCCTGTTCTGCTTTTGTGTTTTTTAGCTTGCTTTTTGCTGTTGCTGGTCTGTGCAGTAGGCAGTTCCATCCGGTTTGGATAAACTGGTTGCTGAAATCACAGCCAGTTCTTGGACCACCTGCTACAATCTGTATTTAGCACGTCCTGCTCTGTGCTACTGCTGCTGCCCTCTCCTGGGAGCTGCATCGCTTACGTAAATTGTTCCACGTTGTTTCTGCCCCTTCCCGTGGGACCGGTGCTTGCCTTGACACCTGGCCCCTTCCACACTCTTTCACCTTGATGCTGTTCCTCCCTGTGCTCCTAGTGTGGGGGACATATATGATATGGAAGTGACAAGACCATCGCTGTCCTGGTGACTCTTGCCTTTGCTTTGCAGATTGGGAGACCCAGGCAATTTGAATGAACTGCTGGCCTGAGAAGTGACTTGTAGAAAATGAAGCCTAACTGCTTGCATTAAGGTTTCCTGGCCTTTTTTGTGCCCATATGGTGCCACTTGCACATAGAAGGGGTATGGCGATATGCTATATGAGTTAGTTTCTGGTTATTCCTCAAGTTATTAATTATTTATTTTGTTGGGTTTTTTTCTCTACATGTTCTAGCACAGTGATGTGATTTTTAAGTGGAGTAAATGATGTATTGTCTATAAAACCTTCTGCTAGTTCACCTGGCCTTGTGTTTGCTGAGAGGTATGCCTACTAGAAGAGTATTCATCTTTTGGAGCACAGCCCCCCACCCCACCCCTCAATGTGCCATTTTCCTGTAATAGAGAACTTTGCTACTTTGCCAAGGAAATAATCAATGGTTCTTGCACATCTGTTTTCCTCTCAGTGCTGCTTCTCTCACCATGCTCAAGCAGGAGCACGTTTCTCTCTGAATCCTCCTTGCTCCTATTTCTGTTTCAGGATCAGGATGCTTTCCCTTGGGTGACTCACTGAAACCTACCCTTTCTCCTACAGGGGACTCATGGTTGTCTGAGTCTTCAGCTGCGGCTAGCCTGTAACCCCCATCTCCTCCCTCTCCCTTCTGTATGTCAGGTCACATCTCCTCAACGTCATATCTGAGAGACTCAAAATCCTTGCCTGGAGTGATTTTCCCAAGCTACTGTACAAAGAGAGGAATTGGGTAGACAGCAGAGCCGTGGAGGAAGAAATAAATGTGATGCTAGGGAAGGAGTAAAGAAGTCCCCTGAGGATGGAACAGCATGTGAGAGGTCAGCCCAGTCCTGGGGCGCAGAACGTTAGCTAATGCTTTCATCCAGATTTGAGCAGAGGTGGTCTTCAGACATGTTGTCCCATGTGTGATTAAATGGATATTACATAATGCTTTCTAAACCTTCATAGTTTGAGAGAGCTGCAGACATAAGGATTTCCTGACAAATTCAAATTGAGTTTCAAACCATCTCTTGCCTACTGGGTGTTTCCAACAGATCCCCAAGATATCCTCAGGAATGGAACAAACATTTCCTTATGTATATGCTTCTTATAGGGAGGCAAATAAAATAGGCTGTTTGAAACAGGTAATATTTACTTGACATTTCATGATACCAGTAAAAAGACTTCCAGAAAGCTTCTAGAAGGAATAGGTCATTTTTTAATGCACACAGCTCTGCACCCACTGTGGAATAAATCAATAGTTGACCTTGTTCTAGCAGATAAAGAAGAGTTAATAGCTGACCTGAAATCCTATGGTTGCCTAGGTACCAGTGATTGTTATTTGTCTGTATTTGCTTTGCGCAAACAAGAATATGGCATCAGGCAGTAATGTAAGGAGCTTTAGAAGAGTCTGTTTCTTTGAGTTTAAGCAATTGGCAGGATAACTGCCTGGGAAGGTACCTGTAAAAGGGAAGTGTTAATGGAAACTAAAGTATTCAACAAAATCGTATTGATAGCCAAAAAGGCATGATTCCACAGTCAATGAAACAGTGTTAATAAAACCTCAGGCATTCCGTACATTAAATGGGGAAGAAGAGGAGGAGGAAGAAATAAATGGCAGCAAATATAATTGCAAACTTAAATGAAACAGGTGAGAAAGGAACTGTGCTAATCATGGAGATCTTGGTGATGCAGGTTCAGAGGAGGCGGCATATATTTTTTTAATATGCAAACAGAAAAGGTCTAGGTGTAGGTACAATACAAAATTCGGAATAGTTGTGTGTTTTCTTGAAAAAACCCTGCAAACTACAACAAAACAAACAAAATCCAAACAGAAAGACCAACCAAAAAACATGAACTTGCTGTGTTTATGATTTAAGAGGCGGTATTTGTGCCATATCTGGTTTTCTGTATAACAAAGGAGGATGGGACAGTGCTTGCTAATATTTAAAGAACAATAGATCTAGATAAGGTACATCCAAAGATAATAGCTAAAGCAAGGAGATCATTTATTCATTTATGTTAATTTTTAGCCAGTTCTTGTAAGCTAGGGGAGTTGCAGAAGACTGGAACGCTGCCCACCAGATTTCACTATTGAAAAAATTGAAGGGGATGACCCAAAGAGCTACGAACTATCTATCTATGTTGATCCTTAAGATAAAAAGAATTTAGGATAGTTTTAAAAACATTAGAATCTGAAGAAATGGTTTAATATCTATTCAGAATGACTTTATGTAAGATGTATATTATCTTAGACATTATTTGTCTGCATTTTGACAAGATTGTACAAAGCAATGCTGATAATAGTTGAACATTGCTCAACAAATTGAATTTGTCCAAGTGACCAATGTTGATTTTTAAGAAAAACAATACTTACTTCAAACATAGCACACATTAGAGGGATTAAAAACCTCTTCAATGATAGCTAATAACAAGTAGTATGTTGGGGAGATGTCAGCGTCAGTTTCCCCAGGGATCTGTTTCAGTTGCAGTCCTGTTCAGTATCTGCATCAACCCATGGAGACAGTACTATTAAAATCTTGCCAGTATGGTTTACGGTTCAAAAACTATTTGAGGAGGAGGAGGAAAGAGAAAGATAAGGTTACTGTTAGAGAATGGCTTGAAACGCCTGGTTAACTGATGATAAATCCAACAAAAACATGTTTGATGCAGCTCAGTGCAGAGTACTGAACATGTGGGAAGCAGGCTGTGCTTGTAGGATGGAGAGCTTTCTTTGGAAAACACTGATCTAGGGGAGTACTCCAGCGATCATTGAAGATAGTTGCTTCAGCAATGCAAAAGTGGATATTGGGCTGCAGGAGGGATGTGATTTTGCTCATGTTCAAAGTTGAAAAGTTGGTGGCTGCCTAATTTTGCTCAGTTCTGAGATCAGTTTAGGACCAAAAAAAAAAAAAAAAAATCTCAGGCTTGGAAGATGAGTTGTTTTTTAGCTGTGTAAGATGTACGTGATTTATTCAGCTTCTTCAAGAGGTTGGGAGATGACAAGTCTGTTCTGTACAGGTGCTTATGCATGGATGATACTTGCTAATAAGAGGGTTAGGTCTTGTTTACAGTCATAATAAGATTTTCCAGTTGGAAGCTAGGATTTAACACAATTAACCTTGAAATAAGAGAAAAATTCTTAGTCATTTAGACTAATTTAATGCAATGAAACAGCTTACCAGGGAGTGGAGGAGTTGCCATCAGTATTGAAAACAAGTTAGGAGCTCTTTTCAAAGTCTTACTATCCAGCTTCTGAGGGACATTTTTTGGCCTAGTGTGTGTAAGGACTCTGACATGATGGTAATGGTCTTCTCTTTAACTGCTGGTGGGCTCTCCCCTGCCTTTTTACTGGACTACGTATGCAGAAGAAAAGCTCGTGTTTCCCTCAGTATCTTTCCAGCCCTTTCGGCTTGGTGCTGTGGTAGTGTCTGTACTTGTACCTCATGGCTGATAGCTTCGGTCCTGCCCTCTTATGCTTCAAGAAGCAGCTTTCCTCCCAGTATAAAATTGGGTGGAATACTTTGGTCAGTTTTGGGGCTTCAGTGTCAGATGAACTTCAGAGTCTCCTGGAGAAGATGGAGGTTGGGTTTGAGTGCCTGCAAGAGGTAAATCCATCTGTTCTCAAGTTGAATCATGAATTGCTCCCACAAAAACAAGAGAAGTGGGTAATTTTGGTAGTTCATACGGGTGTCAGTGCGCTAAATCCTTATCCATTATGAGAGCAACAGTATGAGGACTAAGAATTGATGTTTCTCAGGATTTACCATGATGAAATGCTCTTTGCTCAAGATTCTTAATCTATTTTTAATAAAGGAGATAGCGTAACATAAAAATAAGGACTATGCTGATGACTGTTGCACGTGAGGGTGGGTAGCGCAGTACAGGGTGTGAATTCTCTCAGGCTCTGGCTTCAGAGGAAGATGCTGGCTTCTTTAAAACATGCTCACTATATGACTACTACTTGAATGCTGTTAAATGCTTCTGGTGGAGAACATAATCAGCCCAGTTCATAAAGGGTTTTTATGCATTATCAGCTACAGCAGTAATAAGGCATGGCTGGTTTGTATAAAAGGTGACCATTTTGTCACATTCAGTAACTTTCAGTTAATGAAGTTATTAATAACTTTGTTTATTAGAGGTGACGAAATCTACTTTTTAAAAAAAAAAATAATTAGATTTTAATGCAGGTAATGTGATCCTTTTCATTCTCTAAGTATAATTCATATCTCTACTGCAAGGTTCTTGATAGTGTATGTTTGTGGTAGACCACTGCTTTGTATGACCCAAGAAACACACCTCTGGGAGCTCAGATATTTTTGGAAGCTCATGTATCCTTCAGATCTTGCCCTCTGGGGTAACATTTTGGCACTTTGCACTTCCTAAAATATCTCAGCAGATACAATTTCTCATCCAACTTCATTATGGTGTCAAGAGTGCAAAACACCTCCATGAGCATATAGTTTGAGGCTAAAGCAGTAACAAGCTAGACTAAGCTCTTCCTTGACCAAGAATTTGGTAGAATTTTAAGTCTGTTTGCCAGCAGATAAATTTAAATACACAAGTAATTTATGATACAAAAATATTGGCAATGGCAGAAAACTACTCATTAGGTATTAAGGTAAGTAGGTATATAATATGGTAGACCAAGAAGCTCTGACCTGCAGGTGTTGATGGAGTCTGGCCTGAAGTACAGCAATGGGAAGGTTTCTGAAAGGGACTCTGCTGAGTGACTTGGACATCTGAAGGACAAAATCCTGTCTTCTGGATATCAAGATATATTTTAGTTTTTTCATCTCTAACTAGTACTGGCCACCAATTACACATAACAAGTCCATGTGCCAGTATTGGAGAACATTCTGGCACAAGGTAGCCTCTTTGATTCTTGTTTCCAAGCTCTTCCAGTGATGAGTGCATGCTCTAGCCCTGTCACAGGGCAGGACTTTCTTCCAGCTGATACTGGTTAGAGTTAGAAGAGGCACTGTTGTTTATACTGGTGTGCTTCCCCAGGGCAATTTCTGGAATCACCTTTTGCAAAGGACTTGTGTGCTCTCTGTGGCTTGAACATCCTGCTTCGTCTGCACAGCTACGTTGGGGACTGTGGTACTTCTGCACAACGGTGCTGGTGCCGCTGCAGCTGTCGGCAGCTATTGTACTGTCTGTCTTGCTCTATGGAAGTGAAGTGCTGATGCCATGGGTCACAGAAACTTCTGTAGTGACCATCTGGTGGAAGGCAGCGATGACAGGGTCATAAATTTATCTAATGCTTATTTACGTTTTCATAGGAATTAGTAGAAGGGTCTGCAGTGATACTGGGCTGAATGTCGTTTAGGAAGCAGTGCTGTGCTGTAGCTGGATTTACTTGCATAAAGGGCTGGGTAAAATAACATGGGTTTATATGGATTCAGTCTACATGTCTGAGTCCTCTCAAACTTAATGTTGAATGTATGCTGGTTTTGTGGGCAGCCGCACCTCTGGGGATGGCACATGGCAGGAACAAGGAGCTTGGAAGTGTAGACCTGGAGGGTAGCCTGGTGTTAAGAGCTCTGAGTGGTAGCGTGTGGTACTGTTCACCCCATCTCACTATTTCATGTGAAAATTCTTTCTTTGTGAGTCAGAGGATAACAGATGACTGAGAAACTATGTTCCTCACTGCTTTGTTTGCTGGGATGTCTGTGGTCTGTAAATCCTGTTAGAAATCTCTGCTCTTTGTGTGGCTTCCTTTTAAAGTCCAGTTTCTTAGAAAAACCTGTTTTGTTTGGCAACAGGGCAACCCTATTAAGGGCTCGTTGGTGCTGTTTACTGTCTTCTGTTAGTAAACTATGGTAGTGCTTTGGTTTATAAATCCTTGATGCTTCTATTTTCCCATCAGCAAAGCTGGTGTAGCTACTGGTGTAGCTTGGCTGAATTTGGCTGTAGCAGGGTGGGCCCTAGTATTTTGAAGAAACGTGACCCAGCTTCAGGTGAGGAAGTTCACATACTGGTAGCAGTGTAGCTCTGGCAGACCCCCTGTTGCCATGACTATGCACTCACTAATACACACTATGATGGAGCCAGCTGTTCTCAGCTGAAAGTCTATTCCATGGAGTTGGAAGCTCTAGGGTAAAGGACACTGTCTGCAGCATGGACCTGTCCTGCATATGAAATGCTCTTGCTCAACGCACCTCAAGCCTGAGGACCTGAAATGGTTTCCTGTACAGGAGGCTGGTTTCCTGGCTATTTTGAATTTTGACTGTCTTTGCAAATGGACTGTTGGGCACCTTCAGAGTTTAGATAGCTCACTGCACTCATCTCTCAAGTGAATTTTGTAGGGCCAGTGCAAAGCTGTTTGGGCGTACAGAGTTCTCTTGTACAGACTTGAGGTTGTCACATGATGTCTCACATTACCTTTTGTTGTTCTGTTCTAGAGAATTTGCCTTGTACTCCCTGTTGTTTGCTTCTGTAGAGTTAAGTTATTTGTCTGGCACGTTTTTGAGCTGATTTTGAAAACTCTAGACAGGGAGAGGAGGCAGGGCCAGCTGGAACAGAGCGTACAAGGGGGGCCCTACCAAACTGTCAGTGCCTTGGAAGGCAAAAGCTCTCTGGTGCCAGATCTCTCAAATTTATTATATGTAATGTAGTTATGGCCTCTGCTGGAAAAATCTGCTGCCTTCATGTTGTCTGAGTGGAAAGAAACACACAGCACGCACATACCTTTCCTTGCAGAATGCCCTTGCATCTATGATGAGGTACATCATGTTCAAGCAAGAAAATTGGGTTCTGGTCATAGCTGATGTCTGTTAATATCTTTATGCCTTCTAAAACTGTTATTTCCAATAGCCCCTGCTACTGCAGTAGAGGAGATGATTCTTACTTACCCGCTTAACAGAAAAAAAAACACCTAAAAGTTTATACAAGGTCACTCCAGGGAATGGAGCACTAAGATAAAACAGATGCTATATCTCCTATACTATGGCATTACTGGAAGTGTGTGTGTGTGTGTGTATCTATCCATCATATAGCATGTGCATAAGCAGTTCATGGAGAAGGTTTCTTGCATGACCTGGCATGTGATGGGAGATCCTGGCTTCTTGGTCACAGAGTAAGCTTTTTAAGTCATGGTGGATGCGTTTGTGAGACGTGTCATCTTGCAGTGCCTTCTTCAGAGCCTGTGAACTCCACTGAGAATTTTTTTCCCTAGCTGCTGTGCAGGGTTGTCAGTAGTTCTTGGTAATCACAGAGTGAACAAGTCGAGACTGTGAGCACAGCAATTCATGTGTTCAAGGTTAGAGATTAGAGAGTTAGTCCTCATGGATGACCTAAGCATGGGTGGTGTTTTATTTGGCCAGACCCTCTGTCTGCTGGAAAATACAAACATGCTTGTATACATGATTTTAAAAAATTACTATGGGGGTATTTGGTGTTGACCCTTGTATTTAGGCAGCCTAGCATTTTCCATACAAAATTGTGACCTTTCACTAAGGAGCTCTTAAAACTTCCATTGTTTGCAGTAGGCTGTTGACATTTGGTAGGCAAAGCACCATCAGAGAACAGAGTGCCTTTTTATGTTCCACTAAATTAGATTCAGCTTTGAAGGAGATATAAACTGTTAAAATGAACTAGTTCTTTTTTGCTGCTTTCTTTCTTCAGGAAAATTCTGGCACACTACCAGAAATAAAGTGCCTCCAAGTGCTGGACCTGCTGTAATTGTTGCAGCAGTGAGGACAAGAGCTATGGTGTTAGGAGCTGTCATAGCAGTTGTTGCAACGGCTGCAGTGGAGTCTCTTGAGCCCAGCTCGCATCCTCCTGCCTTCTGGCTATGCTGCTTTCTTCCAGGAAATTTCATGGAGCAGGAAACCCTTCCCCAGCAAACCTCAGTTCAGTATTTAGCCCCTGCTGTCTCTGCTTCTTCTCTCCCAAGTAGGTCCTTCCCTCCTGCCTCTTCAAACCTTAGGTAGAAAAGAGATTGGGGCGGTTTGCATGGGTGGATGTTGCCCACTGCGGTAGATGTCAAGCCTGTGCTCACTGCAACCGCAGGATTCAGTGACCTTAATTATGTCATCTAGGAAACAACAGACCTCCATCATCCACCAGGCAGGGAGGCAGCACTGCCACCTCTCACGGAGTTAGGTCACACCACTTGCATTCAGCATTACTGTCAGCTTTTTGTCAGCTGCAAGAAATTAAACATGAAAGGCAGAATTTCCTGTTAGCGTGGAAACCCTGTGCAGTGAGCTGAGCCGAACAAGGCTTTCAGGCAGCTCTGGCGGTAGTACCCAAGGATCCAGGCCCAGCTGGATGAGGAGAAGGGGAAGATGGCACGGCATAATAGTGTACCAGAAGCTGCTTGGTTTGTTCTCTTTCAAGATGATTCTAATGAGGTGATTTTTTGATGGCTTTGAAGACTCTGTAAATAATCTTGGCGTTTGTGTTTATTGAGAGCCTGACTGTTTTAGCATGTGTGGCAAGACTAGGCAGCTGAGCTGATATGGCAGGGACAGATCTTGCTCTTGGGTGGGTGTGCTGCTTTCTACTCCCTTTTGCTTCTCAGAGCCATAATGCTCACCTGGCCCTTTAAGCTGCTTCAGATCAGTGAATCATCAAAAATTTGGTACTTATTCCTTTTGTTGAGCAAGTTTTTTTCAGTTTTGGTGAGCTGTATCAGTTATCTACAGGTGAGAATAAGAATTGGGGCCAGCTTTAGGAAGCTGGTGAGATCAGACAAGGAATGACAAGGGAGCAGGGACAGCCCTTCAGCAGCCACAAGCTGTACAATTGGTTCAGCCCCTGTTGCGTAACCACACTGAAATAGTCTACCAAGAAAGCAATCATGTCCGATTTCTTCCGTGGCAATGCCCAAGCCATATGCAATAAAGACAACAAAAAGCAATCAACAGCTAATCTCCTTTATAGACAAGCCCTCACCAAGCATGGGATAGAAATAGAAAATATATTTTAGCTGTGATTGGCACAGTAGTGGTCAAAAGAGGATCCAGCGTGGATCAAGCCTAAGCTGTTGAGATGTTGAGGTGTCGAGGAAGATGCATGTTTACATTAGCATTATTCAAACTTCATGTAATGTGAGATATTGTGAATTTAATTGTTCTTGGGATGAATAAAAGATCAAGTATTGTCCTTAAACAATAGAACAGTAAAAACAACATCTGTGAACGAACCATTTGTAAAAGAATAAAATTGTCTCCTTTTTAAGAATGGGAAATGAAAGCAGACAGAAACTATAGCTAAAATTGTTGGAAGTGTTTTGTTTTCGTAAAGACAGTTGTGGAATACTTGTTCAAGGGACATAATAGCTTTTTATTGCTTTACATATGCAGAGCTGCTCCTCAGCCATCATAGCTCACTTGTAAATGTTCCATGTTTGCAAATCTGGCCACAAGTCTTTCAAGCAGGGCACCCATAAAATGAGCATTATACTCATTTGACTCTGAATGGAAATGTTAATAAAAAATGAGCAGCCAATATTGAGAACGGCATGGCAAAATGAAGAGTGTCCCAGTGCCTGAAGGCTGTTTTCATGATCTTTCCTAATTGTGAAACCATCCTTTCTTTTCTTGTTGACCCTTCCTTCCTTTGCTACCATCTTTAAATCTTCTGCAAGCAGTCAGATCAAAACCCTGTTGATGGAAGCTTTTGTAAGTAACGGGGTAGGAAAACCACTCAGATACAGTATTTGATTGCAGTATGCATCTCTAGAATGAAGGCTGCTCTGTATATGATGTGCTCCTTTAAATGAGATCTTAAACCTGGCATTCTGGAGAGCAAACCTCCAGTTTGGAAATAACAACATTGGCATTTCTAGAGGACACGGAGCATTGCAGGGCTCTGTTAAACTGGCGATGTCTTTACGTTTGGGTTACTGGTTTGAATCTGGCCGATTGAATGAAAATATTTTGATATGTTTTCGGATGAAGGGTGTGATCTGTATATGGTTCTACAGAGTGTGGTAAATCTCCCCTCTAGCTTGTAGCTCTTGTTTCCCATTATTGCTCTCTGGTAAGTAGGGAGCTCTTTGGAACCAGTTGTTGAAATGGTGCAGGGTAGTAGGGCCCTTCTCTCCTTGGGGCCTCCAGACTGAGGCAGAGGTCATAATTGCATTATACGTAATAAACTTGCATAGATTATCAACAGCCAGCTGTATATCACAGGTTGAACTATCTTTTTCTGAAAAACAAACTGTTGGGAGTTGAACATTTTTCACGGTCTCTGAATCTGCCGTCAATTCTTTCAAAAGCTTGGAGTTTTGGAATGTAAATGGAAGAAAGGAAATCTAGAGTCTGGAATCCCTGAGGCTGGGGGTCTTATGCGACTGTCCCGTCCAGAGAAACCACATGACTGTTAGTTTGTCTCATGATAGCCACGTCAGGAGGAACATGAAATGCTGAATTAGATTTGGGAAATGTTAGATGTCTGAAATTAAATCGTATAACCATGTCTTAGGTGAAATAGTAGAATGAGGGAAGAAAGAATTGCTTAGATTGAAAGGAAGAAAAGCTGCCTCAGATCCCTAAAGCTCTTCTAGAGATTTTGTTCCTCTAGACTTTGTGAGAAAACCTGTGGTCTGTGACCAAGAGGATCCATACGTCCTAGCCTGAGAGAACTGGGTCACGTCAGTGGGATTTTTATGCCTTTGCCTGTATGCTAGATATGGAAACATTCTCATCTCCCTTCTTGCACTAAGCCAGCCCCCAAAAGGTAGAAAAAACAGATTGCCAAAAATAAATCTTTTTTTTTTTCTCTCCCCCTTGTCTCTTTACAGCAATTCGGCAAAATCCTTGATGTAGAGATAATCTTTAATGAGCGTGGCTCGAAGGTAAGTCCTGTTTCTGTACCCGCTTCTCTTGTTTTGATTGCAGAGTAAAAGGCAGTTCATTGCCTAGAGAATATACTCTGTAGAGATCAGCAGGAATTAGTGTGATGGAGGAAGGGAAAAGCTATTTTGGGGACTGTCTCCTGTTCCCTCTGACTCCAGACTCTGAGCATGGTCATTTCTGGGCAGCATGTACAAATGCGCCCAGACATTCCCATCTGTAATGTGGGATCAGGTTTCCCCGGCCTTTTGAACAGAGAGTCAGTCACTTGAGCCTTTGTGCCAACCCATTCCCGTTGCACTAGCAGTGGGTGACCGGTGGGGAAGGCAGACAATGGTAAAACAGCTTTGTGTGATAGGAGACTGTAAGAACAAAGCCTAACCCAGCCCCCCCCAGCAACATTTTCGTTGCATTAAAAACTGCTGTAAGAAAAATGATACCTCATATGTGAAAGGATTTCATTTACTCTATTTTGCAGACTTGGCACTTCAGAGATACTGACCTTTCATGTTTATTTGATGCTTAGGATTAGCATTGTCATTCTACTTGCCCTGTCCCATGTGGACATCTCCCCACTGAATTTGCATTCACACACCTATGTTCATCTTACAGATATATTAAGAGGGAGGCTTTGTTGAGGGTTGATGTTAATTTATTTCTCTGAAGAAGAGATTTCAAATGTTGCTCAGGTCAGCTGCAGAGAGATTCAGTGATCTTTGTCCTAATGGGCAATTGGTTCTCATCACATAACCAGTATCACCACAATGACAAATTGATGTGATTCTCTCTCTGCCCAGGAGGTTCAGCACTGGAATAGCAGGGAGTTTTGCAGGTCAGGAGTGAGGTGCATTGCCAAAGCTCTATGGGGGAAGCTTGCACAGTGCATGTCTATACTCTGCTTGACTTAATCAATGCTAAGATTCCCATTTTCAATTAAAACAAAATTTCCCTCCTCCCCCCACACACGTGTGTGCACATGTGTGCATGCACACAAGAGATTTTGAAGTTGCAATTCAGCTGAGCAGTTTTGGTTTAGAGTTTATGCCTTTTGCTTGGATTTGAGGTTCACAGTCTTAAGGTGGCCTCTTTGCTTCAACATGTATGCCAGGGTATGTTCATGTTCAGAGCCCTCTGCAAATTTCCACCCGTGTTGCCCAAGATGCAGTCTGTAATTCTTCAGTCTCTGTATTAGCTGGAAACCAGAAAGCAGTTGATCTGTATACAAAAGAAATGAGTGTTAGCCCTTTTGCCAACCTTTGTTTGTGCTTAATGCCATGGCTTTGGTTTTGTTTTGCTTTTTTAAATGGGACAGTCTGCACAAGTAAATGTCTATATGGCTTCCTTTAGAGAGTTTTACTTCCCTATGTGGATAAAAATCTATATGCTTTACCAAAACAGCTATGCTGAGTTTGTAAATATTTATTCTGCTCTGTGTTTTCTTCTGATATTTATAGGCCAGAGCTATCCGTGAACTAGTCTTGATTTTAGTCATTTCTGTTTGGCTTTGGGAATAGCCTCTGGCCTCTCTCAAATCCCTGCTTGTTTGGATGTAATTGCAAAAGAAAGAACAAAAATAACTGGCCTGGCAAGGTGGTGAGCTCCATCTATCCTTCATCCCCTATTGCCTGTGCTTTCCAGAGCACTGTTGTCCTCTCCACACGTGAACAACTCTCTCCCATCCATACAGCCCTGTATTAAACACCCACAGGTGCCCTAGGCATCTTCTTCTAGGCAACGCTAACAGTGGAGGCTTTCTGTGAAGACTTCATTTATGACTATGAAAAAGTACCTTCTTGTGCAGTTGTTAAAGCCCAAGGCTTCTGGTTTTCAGTTAAAACAAAAATTATTGCTGAAGAGTTCCTTGATGAATTTTATCCTGAATCTTTAATAAATACATGGGGGAAAAAAAAAAAAAAGTGATCCAAAAAGATGTTCTTCTGGTCCTTGACCATGCAGTTTTCTACTGCTTTTTTTTCATCTTACAGCAAAAAGCAGTTGCAAAACTGATACCTTGTAAAGAGGAAAGGGGCAGAATCTGAACAGAATGAGAAAACACCTGAAGAGTAATTTTGTGGTATCTTTGCATCCTTCTCTACCCAAAATAATTCCTATTCTAAAAAGAATGCAAGATTATTCCTGCTTAGCATGAAAATGGGAGGCCCCAGTGTTTGAGTGGGGTATAGCTGCACGAAGCACCTGGTATTCACATAATAATGGAAAAACAACAGTTTGGTGATCTGATGGTGAAGCAAAGGAAATGGATCTTTCTGGAGGCCACTCACTCACTCTTGGGTTCTTCCTCCATCTTAGGGAAAAAAAAAAAATCTGAATGCATTTTCCTGCCCTATGGTTTCCATTCTAATCTAATGATATGAAACCTCTCTTTTCTTCTCCTCCTCCTTCTCTTGGGAATCCGAAAGCAGATGCTCCTGCTGCCTGCCTTGTGCTGTGTTCTCTATGCTCCCTTCCCTGGGTTCCTAAGGGTTGTAGAGTTTTGTATATATGTTCTGTAAATATTTAAAAGGTACAATGGTAAATCCCAAACTGCCCTGGGTTTGCCCCCACCCAGTGTAAGATGGGGTTGAGCAGCACTTTGTCCCTGCTAAGCTATGGCAGGAGAAATCTACTGGGATCACTCCAGTGCTGGTCAGTAGGAGGGACTGGAGGAAGTGTGTGGGTTGCATTCTTCCTTTTGAATCCACCTGAGATGACCGGGCAGTTTTCTTGGACAGCCTGGGCAGGGGTATTGTATCAAACTGGTTGCATCTTCAGGATCTCTGTGTATTTAGGGAGTCTGGTGACGAACGAGAGAGCAGTCTGTGTCTGTCACAGTCATCTCGTACCACTTAAGTGTTGTTGACTTTCTGTATCACAGCAGAGTAGGAAGCAGTTAATAACTAGGTTTGCTGATTCTTCTCTCAAAGCAATGCAGATTCCTGTTTCCTAACTCAACTTCTGAGATTCATCTGTTTAGTAGGATTATGTGGGCCCTGGCAGACTTCATACTGATATTGCTTTGCTACATCTAAGAAACAGATACAGACTTTAAACGTCCCTTGAATTTAATTTTGTTCTATTCTTGTTTAATAGAATGGCATCAGCTGTCTTGTAATGTGTTTGGGTTTTTTTTGCTTGCTTCCAGGAAACTAGCTGTTTGTTTCATTTATCCTGTTTACCATTACGTTTCTAGTTCTGGCTTCTATGAGTGCCTTTAAATAGCATTCTGCTCATGGTTGCAGTTTACCATGCACTTCATTGAACTGTGAATAAACACCTCCATAGGAAGTCTAGAGAGAGGATTCCTGCTCCTTTTGTTAGCGGAGATGCGTCCTTTAGATGCATATGTTGGCGTTGTGCTGAACCGAACAAGGGGACATACTTTCAGAATTAATGCATTCTGCCTGCATAATAAGTACCCTGTGGCATTTTTGAAGCTGCAGGGGAAGGGAATCCAAGCTCTTCACTCATCAGCTGTGGACCACATGGCATTCCAAGATGTGCCCTCAGTGACATTCAGAGACCAAGAGTGCATAAGCACACAGCAAAATCTTGGCTGAATAGGGAGCATTTTTTTTTTTTTTAAGATTTTTAAATTATACGAGGTCATATTAGTGCAGATTGCAAGCTTGTGATTTCAGGGTAGTGTAAGCTTATGTCCCTCGCAGCCTTCCACTTGGGAGACCCAGATCTCCAAGTTCTCGTATAGGACAGAAGTGTCTAGAAGCACTTCATATTTAATGAAAAAATCAGTTGTATACTAGTTTACATCTTGTCTTCACAAAGAAACTACATCTATCGGTGAGTAGAATTCTGTAAGTAAAACTGTGCTAACTAAAAATTTGTGCAGAAAGCTGTGTGCAAATGCTTAGGGTTTTGTTATGTTTGCAGTTAACTGTAGGTTAAGGTAAGAATATGAATTTAGATTTTGGTAACTGTGCCTAAAAGACTGTATGTTTGCATGTGCGTTTATTTCGCCTTTGAATGGATTAGGTGCTTTGAGTTGAGCCACTCCTGTTCTGGACTTAGTTTCCACTCAGTCAAGGGGGTACAACCCCTTGTTACACAAAATAAATTAGAGGTCTTGTTTTCATTTTAATTTGATTTTTATAGGTTTTGTTCAGATGCTATCAGTTGAGCCAGAAATACAAATAGTGTTATCAGCACAAAGAGGCTTAATACCAAATGAAGTACCAGTGACCACTGTCTCTCTCAGGTTACCGTATGCCTTCATTATGCCTGTGGCACGAAGGAGATATGACCTGTGTCTCTTTATCCTAGTTCAGTGAAGTACAGTTTCATGCCTTCAACTCTGCAATACTGAACTAATGAGTTAAACTAGTCCATACGCTGAACTGGTTTATTTAAGCTTGAATAATTAAGACTGAAGTTGATGGCTTCATAGTATAAGCTGATTTGCTGCTCCCGTGGGAGTGCCTTCCCAGTAGCGCTTGTTTCACTGCGCAGGGAGTTGAATCCAGGGTGCTAAATTAGCAGAAAACTGATGCAGCAGGGAGAGGGAGCGCTTGGGAGACATGAGCTCGTCTTCTGCCAGTTTAACTACGGAACTCGCAGTGAGATCCATGACTGATCGGTTGTGGGGAGGAGGAAGAACACTCGACAAGGACAACGCGGGGCCGTGAAGCCCCTGACCCGAGTTGGCTGGAGTGCTCTGAAGCCCCAGCTCTCGCTGCGCAGCGGTGGTGGCCGGGCTCCCACGGTTCCTGCCGGCTTCTGCCCCCTCCTCAGTTTTGCAGGAGGGATTGGCAGTGGAGCAACGCAATGAGATGGACTGGGGAAATGGTCCAGCTTGAAAATAGCCGTGCAGGGTTTTTTTGAAGATACACGTATGGGTTTTTAGCCAACTTAATTCCCGCATCCGATTCACCAGAACGCACAGATGGGTGCTTTATGCATAGGTGCTTCAGTGCACCCGAAGTGTGCGTGGAGGCAGGGAGGAGCTGGAAGAGCTGCTGAAATGGTGGCAGCTTGGTTTATATAGATTCCTTCACCAGTTTAAAGTGTGTGTTTGTGTGTGTGATTTGAATAATGTGTTTCTGAATTTCATGCTGTGTTTCTGTCAGTGCATTCAGTCCTGCTCATCTCAGGTGGATTATAGCTGAACCTTCCTACTCTGTCCAAAAGCCTTGGAAACGTGTAGCCTAAACTGCTGTCTCCTTGGCCATTTTTTCAGGCTCCAAAAAGTTTCTTTATTATGGAAATAAGGTGGGGGGTGGAGAAAAAAAGAAAAAAAAGTGGTTAAAAACAATCACAGCAGCTGATGATGGCAAGGCCAGTAGCTGGCTGCGTGCTCCAGTGGTATAAGGCAAAGATGCTGCTGCTGAGGTGACTGGTCTAAACTCCATGACAAATGAAGGGTTAACAATGCATGGATTTCAAGGGGCTTTGTTTAGTTTCCTTTGGTTTTATTTTATTTTCCTTTTTTTTATTTTACTTTTTTTTGTTGTTGTTGTTTTTTGTTTAATTTCTGTGTTCTGGCCACACCCAGGAGAACCGTCTGCTTTTGATTTCTCCCTTTACGGTTACATGGTAAATTTTCTTTCTCATTCTTCAGAGATGGAAACATTCAAATACTATATATATACATTTATTATTTTTTTTCACTGCTCATCATGTTGCTTGTTATTTATTGCAGAGTCTGAGGCCAGACTAAAAGGGTGGCAGTTACTCGGTCTCTTCAGGCCCTTTGGATAAAAAGGGGTTGGTCTGGTCCTGCAAATTACTCACCAGTCCTAAAAGTGTTTGCTGGGGTTATTTAGCGTTCACTGGGTATGCTGAGGCTTAAACTTATTTTCTGCTTGGGAGAAGTTCCTGGCAGTTGCTGGTGGAGAGGAATTGTTGAGAATTTCAGCCTTGTTATCATAACGGCATTATTAAACCTAAGCTATTTGTATAAATAAATAAAATTTTAGAAACCTTAAGGTTTTTTTTTGTTGTTTTTTTTTTGTTTTGTTTTGTTTTTTTTTTAACCCAGGAATTGTATCTTCCCTTCCTCGGGCTCCATACCTACTACTATGGAGCAAACCAGTACCTGCTGTAAAGCTAAGCTAGTAAATATTGGACATCTGCCACCTCTTTTTCTTTCTTCTTTCTCCCCTGCCCCCCCACCCCCCACCAAGTGCAAGGCGACCTTGGGAGGGAAAACTGAGAATTGTTTGGTGTATGTGTATTTAGGTACAAATTAATTCCTATTCTTTACAGGTCATCTCTGAGAAGGAATTAAAAAATACATGTATGTGCTTTTTTTCTCTCCCACATTAAAAATATATATATATATATATATATCATTGCTGCTTTTTAAGCTTAAATAACAAAAATGTCAAGCTTGTCTCACCTGTTTTTCCTGATGAAAATTGAAATGTCCAAGAGATGCATTAAGATGACAAACCAAGGGGGCACAAATACTGACTCTGCCATAGTCAACTATGTGAAGCGTTAATTTAGCATTGACATTAAATGGTTCTCAACAAAGAGTTGCACAAGCTAAGGACTGATCTGTCAATAAAACAAAAATTGTGGTTAATTATGTTGTTCAGAATCAGATTAATTCTGCTTTAATTCACATTGTTAATTATTTTCATATAGTCTGCATGTGGATTGTACCCTACCTTGAGTTAATTTGTTAAAAATATTGAAAATTGCTGTTCAGTTTAAAGATATTTAATGACAATGTGGTTTTTAAAATCCCATACAGACTGCACTAATTGCAAACAAATGTGAATTAAAATAGTTTTTGTTTGGTTCTAGCCTGCACAGATTAATGTCTAAAAAACCTGCCTTCCCTCTGCTCTCCAGCTTTCAGTTCACATCATCACTGAAGACATAAATTTCATTCGGTCTCCACAGGCTTGTCTAGAACAAACAGAAATTTTAATGTAAGAAGAGAAGAGGGAAATAGACTCCTCTTGCAGTCATTACTTTCTCTCTTCCCCCAACCTTTTAAAGTTGCTTTTTCCCCACGATATAGAACCAGAGGGAAAGGTGTTGCTCCATTTCTCAGTCTTGCTTTTCTCTGTAGGGGTTCTTTGAAGCAGACATGATACCCTATCCTGTCCTCATCAGCTTTGCTATTACACTCCCAGCACCATCCCTTTAGTTCTCCACAAATATGAATTATATGCAGTTGGGCTGTTTTATTAGCCCTTATTCTTGTAGCTCCAACTTTAATTTCTGTTTAAATACAGAAAACTTTTATGCTGTTCTGTAAAAAGCATCAGTTTGTTATTTATATAGCTTTTTATTTATAGCTGGAGAAATGAAATTGTCTGAAGCTTTAGGTTATTAAGTTGGAGCCCAAAGGAGCACTCTCGTTGATTTCAACATTGCAGTACTTGGCTAAGTTATTTTATTATCGCTGTTCAGGGGGAAAAAGGAAGAAAACAACCAACCTGCGTTTTACAAATGTGTAACAGTTTTGTGCTGGCAACCTAGCTGTGGATGATGAAGGCCAGCATGTGTGAACGGCTTGGGCTTGTTAAGATCAGTATTGTAAAGACCTTTAAAAAGCACGTGAAGAATGATGGCTTGCTTGGCTTGTTGCTAACAGTGCTTAGAAGTCAAGATGCTATTTTTCTGGGGGGAGGGCGAGTGGGTGTTCAGTCCCTATATCCTAACCCCAAGCTGTACAGAAGGGGGCTGTGAGGCTAGCATGCCATTTCCCTGGTGAGGCATAGCTGTAGATCACTCACATTGCCTCACTCTCCAGTTAAAATCAGGAGCTTCTGTTGCATCAAATGCAAGCTTTGTTCTTCCTGCTCCTGAGGGTATCAGAGCCAGCAGAGATTACTGTCTGTACATTAAACTGATACTTGCTTTATACCAAGCCACAGGAGCCAGTTACTCTTGTTCTTAAGATACCCTAAAAGCAGAATGCAACAAAGTCGGGTGTTTTCCTTGGCATTTTTTTTTTTTTTTTTTTTTCCTCCTTTGGCCCCACTTTCTGTAATGGCATGAAGATCTCTCATCACAGTTACCTGTAGTAAGATACCATTTCTTACTGGTTAAAATCCTAATTCACTTAGTTACATTGGCTCTCTTTTAATGTCGGTGCACTTACCTCTGTGGAAGGAAGCATGATCTCTTACCCTGCCCTGTTAAGCGACTGCATGACTTGGCAGCAGCATAAGCATATAGGACAGGTGTGCTGCATGTGCCTTGATGATGTGGTAAACCTAAATTCATCTAACTAAAGGGACAGAATAGTAGTACTCAAGCCTTTAGGGTTGTTCCAAGCAAGGCACATCAATTTTTCTCAGACTCTGTGGTCTAACTAGGCAGAGATCTGGTGCTATCCACAGCGCCGAGGTTGCCATCTCAGAACAAAGCCAAGTAAGGTGGGTGGCAGGGTGGGAGGGAGGTAGCAGTGGATCAGCAGTGTCAGGCAGAGATGGATCTGTGTGTAGGTGTTTAGATTGATGCTCAAGTCCAGCACAGTACTCAAGGACAGGAAAATTTTGAAGCTACAATAGGTGATACTGTAAATCTTAACATTAAGTGACGTTTATTTGATGGTGCCATCTAGAAGCCCTGCTTGCTTTCAGGGCCCCATGCGTGTTATTAGGGAAGTTACAGGCATAGGAGTAAACGTGAGCTGTACCCTGAAGAGCTTACAAGGGATGCTTTACAAACAGTCCTTCCTCTCAACAGTTTTCTAAGGTAGGTAATTATTATTGTCTCCATTTTACAGGTGGGAAAAGCAAAGTTCAGTGTTTGATTTGCCCAAAGCTTCGCAGAATTCCTGGTGCCAGGCGTGAACTCAGATCCCTGCTCGCTCTTGTAGCAGTTTCTCAAGAGAACAAAGTGCTGCTCAGTGTCCATGTCCTGTACTGTGTCTGGGGTGGGCGGGGGGTCCTGCAAAGCATGTGTGTTAATTAACAGAGGGGAGAGAAGCCTCGCTTGGGCTTGATGAACTTGCCGATGTCGGAGCAGGGTTTGGTGTTTTTAAACAAACAAACGAAACAACAAAAAAAAATAGTCTCGAGTAACTTTGTACTTCTTTTTTGGTCTGGCCTCAATTGCTTTTATGTTTTCTTTTTGTTTTGATTACTCTTATTATTCTTATGATTACAGTTCCTTTATTTTATCAAATTTAATTTCTTTCGTTTATGAAACATGCATGAACCAACAATGTGACTCTAGGAGGTTATTGCTGAGTTGTGCTGATGTCGATTTCATACTGTGATATTTTTTCTCTATTTACCTAGAGATCAGTATTTCAATATATAACGATGTGCATGTTTTCCCCCCTTCTCCCGCTGCATGCAGGGATTCGGGTTCGTAACTTTCGAGAATAGTGCTGATGCAGACAGGGCCAGGGAGAAATTACACGGCACCGTGGTAGAGGGCCGTAAAATCGAGGTGCATGTCTTCAGTAATTCAATTTCTTCTTTATATTTATTCTTTTGATTTCTTTTTGTGTCTTGCCTCACTTATTTCACATTTGGATCCCAGTCTCGTGTGTGCGTGTGTGTTTGTGTCTGTGTCCTTCACCTCCCTGCACTGAAATGTATAAAAGTTTACACCCCTTATGGAATATTTTTATTGTTGTTTTGGGTATTTTTTCTTTTCTTTCTTCTTTTATTAAGTTTTTTTCCCACCCACTCCAAATTTTTGCCCTTCTGCTGTCTTGATTTTTCCTTTGCTTCAGTTTGCGAGGCTCCAATTTCCTGTTACCAGGCCTGAACAAAACTAACTGAAAGAGTACTGTCCGACTTCTGTCTAACTCTGTGTCCCAACAAGGAAGCAGGGGGCCAGCCAGTATCCTCTCTTTCCTCCAAGGCCAGTTCTCCTCCATGCAAGTGTGAGATGGTGCCCATAGTGGGAGGGGAGGGGAGGCACGGGGCAGAAGCCCCAAGTGGGTTGTGCTCTGCATGCTGCTGGTTTCTTGACCTGCCCGCGGTCAGGAGTGGGCTTGGTGAAAGCTAATCCTTAAAGTTTCTAGCTCTCACTACAGGGGAGTGAAGGGTTCATGTTGGTTGGCCAACATGGCCATGTATTGGGCATGCCTGGTGTTGACCAGTTTGGTGTTCCACTGTGTTGAAGGCTAACTGGCGTCCTCCCTCTCTCCCTCTTTCTTTAAATTTAAAAAAAAAAAAAAAAAAAGTACAAATACTAAAACAAAAAAAAAAAGCCGCCGTTTTTGAGTAAGATGTCTGCATATTTTGCCTTTTTTTGTTTTGTTTTTTTATTTCCCTTTTCGATGGTTTAGCGTTTAGGGCCCTTCACTTGACTCACTCTTTCCATGGTAACTATACACAATGCTGGCGATGGTACGAGTTGGCGGTAAGTGAAATAAAAGCACTAGAGAAGAAGCTTTTTTTTTTTTTTAATTTTTCTTAAAATTACAAAAAAAAATTAAGAAAGAAAAAATCCATCTGCCATCTCACATTAACACTACGAAATGTGATTTGACTTGTTGTCCCCACCCACCTCCTTCCCCCTTCTCCCCCTTTTATTTTCAATGCTGTTGAGTAATGCCGCCTGGACTTTGGATGTACATATCGTTTTGTAGCAGTCTGAGCTGTTTGATTACTGACTTCATGGTGATTTCCCCTTGCACATCTTACTCAGAGTTACTGAACTCCAGTTTGGCTGGTTTTTATTAATGCACCCATTTCCTCTTTTCTCTCTCCTGCCCCTTTCTGCTGCTCTCTCTTTCTGAGACCTGTTTGTAGCTGTTACTGTTTGTTTTCTCTATTTTTCTTTCTTCCCCCCCCCCTCTTCCCGGTTTATTTCTTTATTTGGTTAAGTGCAGCTGTTGGTCTCTTTGCTGACTGGTGGTTCCTGATCGGTTCTGGCAATTTTTCCTTTAAGTGCTTGTGTTGCACTTTGCTGTAGCAGCTGATTTCAGGCACTCGCTCCATCTTAATGATTGTCTGTGAGACCCTATCTCCTCCCTACTCCCCTCCCCACCCTCTGACTCAATTGTGGTTTTTTTTCTTTTCTTTCTTTTATCTGTGTGTGTTTAACTGCATGCTCTCAGTCTCATCATTGTTGTTTCCCATTCTTTCTTTTTAAATGTGTAATGTTTCTATTGTTTTGGGGCTGAGAGTAAAATGTAGCTTCAGACTCCCCACTCTGCTTATCTCACCATCCGTAAGTCTTAGGGGCCCAAGGCAGCTTTTGTTTTTATACCTTTTTTTTTTCTCTTCTTCTTCTTCACCCTGGCCTCGATTCCCATTTGGCATGGATTGTGATATATTATTGATGTTGTATCAGGACTTCACCCTCCTTGCAAGAACTTTGAGGCTGTCTGACACGGGGCTGCAGTAACTTGGCTTCCAAACTGGTCCATCTTTTCTTTATCAGCACCATCTCTGTGGTAACACCCCACTTGCTTGAGCAATCAAACTGCTTATAACTATGCAGAGCTCTGTAAAGAGGGTGGAGGGCACAATAAAACAAACAAACAAAAAAAAGACCCAGCTCTACTGCTATGTATTTCTTATTTTTGCTCCATGATATTTGTGATGAGGTGACAATAATCTGGGAAGAGATTTTTAAATGGTGGGAGAAAATCGGTGAGCGCAGACTGTCCAAACACTTGGTGGTGTTCCAGGTATCTCTTCAAGCCTTGGGAGTTCAAATCTAAAGCTAATGGACTCCAGGCTACCTTTTTCTGCCTAAAAAGTATTCCTGGCAGCCACCTGCTCGGCCCCAGTCCCAATGGTGAGCTTGAGAAACAAGTCAGCTTGTGCTTCACCTGGTCCAGTTCCTCTGCCCTGGGCTGCAGAAGTTATCGCTGCCTTTCAAACAGAACCTGGACCGAACCGCCAAAGTTTTGCCCTTTCGATCAATGAGCTAAAATAAGCACGCACCAAGGGGTGGCAGGGCAGCGGAGAAGCTGCACTTTACTCTCGTTGGCCTTTTGTATAATGCATAATTTTAAAGTGCCACGTTTAGCTGTAACTTTTACTATTAAATGGCAACTGTTAAAAGTAATTTAAAGATTGCATTCTTGTAAATTTAGTTGTTTAATTTATTTTTTTTGCTTAGAGAAGTATAGTGTGTGTGTGTGTGGTATTGAAGAGTTTTCCACAGTTTTTCCTAACGTGCAATGCTTCCTTCCCTCTCCTCCCCATCCCTTTTCTTACTTTTAGGTTAACAATGCCACTGCACGAGTGATGACCAATAAGAAGATGGTCACACCATACGCAAATGGTAAGAGAGGCTGTTTGTACTAATGGTAAGCTGAAAGGTTTGAAGAAAAACAAAAGGGGAAAGTCATGACCTCTCTGCAGGACTGAAAAAATAACCCTAAAAGAAACCCAACAAAACACCACAAATCCTAATATATAGCATTATTCTTCAGTAAAACCCTTAAGTGTTTATTAAGGAATACCATTTTACAGATGGAGAAGTGGGGACAGAGTGGTAGTGACATGCCCAGCGTAGCCAAGCTAGGTAAAGAAGCCAAGGACTGATGGGTTGCCTGCCACTACTGGAAGTTGACGCTGTACGGTGGGATGTGCAGTACTCCAGAGTCTTGTTGCCACCACACAGATACCTAAATATGAATGCAGAAACATAACTTAAGATACATAGTTATATCTCTGTTTAGGCTTTTAGCTGTAAAAGCACAGCTGTGCCCAAGCAGCCAGGATAACAGAGGCACTGCGCTGCCTGTTTGCTTGCTTTTTGTTACTGGCTGTGCCTGTGTTCAGTCATTTTCCAGTGAACCTGAACAGAGAAAAGACCAAGTTGTCTGGGTAATGAAGAACCCTGTTTTGTGGAGATATCTTTGTGGTTATGCCTGTGCAGTAACTTTATTGCATAGGCATATATAGCATAAAAAGTCATTCTTCTCCCAACAGAACTGAATGCTGCTTTGACAGAGATTTTGAATCTGAGTCTTGGTCCTGAAACAGGCAGAGAAGTTCTTTTTGGTCTAAAAATGTTCCCAAACAGCTTCATCAAGGCAGAGGCTGCGTATAGATAGTTGCTAGAGTGAGAATCCATTTTGATGACAAATGTAAGACTTGGAAGTCAGAAGATACGGATTATATTTGTAGCTCTGCTACTGACTTGTTGCATGGCTCTTGGTGAATAAATCTTACTGTGATTACAGAACTGGGAAAACAGGGCCAGACAGAAAGGCTGGGATTCCGAGTCTTGAATGTCTGAAAGGAACCGGGAGATTTGTAGCAAAAGGCAGCATGGCCGTATCACATTGTCCTGAAAACAAGGGTATAAAATGCATGTGACTGGTAACAAAACTTGGCTTGCTTGTGAAACCCTGCTAACAGGCAGGAATATGTTGCTTTCACAGCCAGCAATTTAAAGCCAGCTTTAAAGTTACAGAAAGGTATTTAATATTAGGTCAGTCTTAAGGCATACTGACGAGTGGTCATATGACACTTAGCAATTTGAGGGTTAATCCCAGTCTTCTTGTGGCCACCACTCACTTGAGTATTTTGCCATCAAGTGGGCAGCCAGCAGCAGCGTGCTGGTCTGGTCTTGCAGAGAGAGTGTGCATTACATCTCCTGTTGGTACTCTGCCACCAGATGAAGGGGTGGTGGTGATGGATGCAGTTCACAAAGTCGTTCATACGGTTTCTAGGCTGGTTAGAGGTGTTAATGTGCAGTAAGTGCATCAGGACTCCAAGACAGAGGAAGGGTATGGATTTATTTAAGTAAAAATACCTGTGTGATTGTTAAATGAACAGCTGAGATCTTTCCTGAAAGGAATGCTTTGTGGAAGCCAGCCCAGATCACGATGGTAGTTTTACACCCTTTTTCTCCCTGGATAGAAAGGGCGGGATGGGGGGGGCATGGTAGGTTTTGAAGATCTGACTGGAAATGTGTTCCTCCACATACCCCAGTGATGACTTTAAGTGCTTTTCTCTTGTAGGTTTTATGTTGATGATTTGCAGTTCTTGCCAATTATCCAGATGATATTAAAATCAGTTATCTGGGAAGGCTTTCACCTGAAAAGCAGCATAAAGAAGACAGGAAATACTAAAATAACAGAGAGGAGAAAATGTGAGATGAATAGACTGAATTGCTTTTCTGCACTGTAGTCATGTAATGTAGTTAACGAGGAAACTCGGACACTGTTGATTTTTAGCAAATCTCTAGCAAGTAAGACAGAAGAGTGTTTTGAGAATTTAAGGCTATAAATTCACATCCCAGGCCTGGGATGACTGTCTGGGCTGGTGGCTTTAAGAGAGGCTTTGGATCTGCAGCATTCCCGGTGAAAGCAGAGGAGCTGGCAGCAAGGTTCATGCAGGGAACACAGGGTCGCAGGGTGCTCGTGGCGAATATGCATATAAGGTAGTTGGCATTCCCACAGGGTGCCTCTGCCCTGCTGCAGATCAGCTGATGTTTTGCTGTTCCCTCCAGTACAGTGACCTGCACCTAGAACCTGACATTAGAAAAAGGCAGTTGGCCTCCATCTACACCAAGGGGGATTGAGGCAAAGCAGAAATTGGAGAGAGCTGTGCATGTGAAGCAGGGGCACATGCAGGAGACTGTTCCCCCTACCCATGCTGCCCGCTCCTTCTCTTGGTGTAGATTTTGGCATTCACTGCAGTCTTTGTTGTTTCAGGTTGGAAGTTGAGTCCTGTGGTTGGAGCGGTGTACGGCCCTGAGTTATATGCAGGTAGAGCTTAAGTAGACACTTCCACTTCTGCCGTTTAACTGCAGTGGTGTTTGTTTATGTTCTCAATCTGCTGTTTCTTTATAACCTTTTTACGTTTTTTGTGTTTTTTGTTTTTTGTTTTTGTTTTGTTTTATTCTTTTTGAAATTAAATTAGCGTCCAGCTTTCAAGCAGATGTCTCGCTGGGCAATGACGCCGCAGTGCCCCTGTCAGGAAGGGGGGGTATTAACACTTACATTCCTTTAATCAGTAAGTAGCCCCCCTTGGCCCCTGTATTGTTACTGTGCTTGAGTTAACGATGACCTGTTACCCTTCTTCTCTTCAGTCTGTATAATATATACTTGAAAGGATGGGTCTTGCTGGGAATGAGTTTACCTTGAGCCAAAGTATATGTGCAGCTGCTGTAACTTGTTCATCTGCAGTGTGGTTCTGTCCTGGTGAATGGGTGTTTCTGAGCAATGAGGAGGCTGCAGAACAAGGGGAGGGTGTATGTGAGGAATAGGTCATTCCCTTTCCCCCCTCCCCTTTCTGAAGTCAAAGAAACCAGACAAATCCCTAAAGTACATATTATACAAGCTGCTAAACCGCGAGTCTGCAGGGCCCGTAGTGGCATGCACCTGGACGCACGTTGGGTTGGGTTTGCGGCCTGGGACTCCTTTCCTCCGGTATCTGTTTATTACGTGTTTGCAGATGCCTCCGAGGTTTTACATCATTCCGTCATGAGCCAGTTTACTCCAGTGTTAAGTGTAATAAAGCAGGCCCCGCTATACGTGGAGCCAGTTATTGGTCACGCTTGTTAAATGAAGGTGGGCTCTCAGTAAACTGGCACTTTATGGAGAATTTCTGCTGCTGTTATATGGGCTATCTTGTCTTTCAGGCTTTAAAATGAACATACAGAGGATTGGGTGGCAAAGAGTGGGAGGGGAAAGGAGGGAAGAGACTGATGTAAGTTGGTTGACTTTAAGGGCCTCTTGACAAATTATTTTAAAGAGCCTCTGCAGTTTTGGAAGAGCCGCCTGCTATATTGATAGTAACTCTTTGCGCTTCTCAGACTCTAACCAGACTGCATGACGGTGTCAAAAGGCGGGGGGATTTGTACCCTGTTTGTGGTGGATGAGGCATGCCAAAGCATTAACCTCTTGCATGCCAAACCTCTCTGCAACCCCTCTTCCCCCAAAGGCCATGGTGTAGCAGGAAGTATGTTATCAGATGCTTGCTGGGTTATAAGCATGCCCCTCTGCAGGATTGATGCAAAACGTCCCACTGCTGTGGAGCTATTGTGTCACTTTGTTTGGAGTAGATGGTTGTTCTCTGGGCAGGAGCTTGGATCCTTTTCACCCTCCACCTTGTCTGTCTTTACAGTTCCAGGCTTCCCCTACCCAACTGCAGCCACTACAGCAGCCGCGTTTCGGGGAGCCCATCTGAGGGGCCGAGGAAGGACAGTGTATGGGGCAGTCCGGGCAGTACCTCCCACAGCCATCCCTGCCTACCCAGGGTAAGCACTGGTCATGAGAGCAAAGTGCTGTGCACAAACCTGTCAAATAGCTAATCGGTTAACCAAAAAATAACTAAAATTGTCTGGATGGTGAGAGTCAGGATATTGCTAGTGCCAGAGCATTCTGCACACGATGGCATCCAGTGGGGGCAAATCTAAATTTTTCCATTTTAAGTTCTTGACTGAAACAATTTTCAGTACCTGCAACAGCTTAAAGTGTTAATGGATTCCTTCTCATAGTTTCTCAATTTGTCTACGTGGTATTCGTCATCCATTGACCCAATATGTTATAGTGCTGCTGAGAAGGACACAAAGAGAGAAGGTCTAAAATTTCTGAAAAGGTTCTGCTCTTTGCACTCCATTTGTGTTTTCATATCCAGGAATGAGGAATATTATCCATTACCTTCATGCCTCACCATCTGGCAGTAGGACACAGAAGAGCCAGTTACCCACAATGGATTTGCTTTCTTTGTTGGAGACGGTTTAAAAAGGTTTAAAACAAAGATTAATCAAGTCCATTAATTTAAAGCTGGGAGTGTTTGGGGTATAGGGAGAACGAAAGTGCAGTGTTCTTTCTAACTGTTCTATGAAGCAGTGGTGAATGCGTGGCCTTAGTGTTCTTTGCCCTCTGACTTTCCATTAGTAATGCAGTGGAATAGATTCTGTTACAAAAGAATATTCTTCTGTTTTCAAGTACAGGGAGCTAGGTTTGTGTGTGAATTTTGTTTTGGGGTTTTGTTTGTTTACTTGTGATGGAACAATAGATAAATCAACAAATTGCTTCCAAGCTTTTTTTTGTTTTGTTTCTGATTTTGAGGGTGTTTTACTCATATTGCCTGTCTCCGGAATTTTACTTGCCATATTTTCCAGGCAACGTTCTCAGAAATAATAGGAGTAGAAATGAATCCTCCTATGTGGGCTGACCTTTTTTCCTTTGGACTAGCCCCAAAAGGGAAGAAAATTAAATCTTATATTAAAAAGGGAGGTGGAAGCCACACACATCAGTGTGAGGAGCTGGCCTGATATAGGCTGGATAAGCTTGCAGTACCTTCTGTAGCAGATTAAGTGGTGAAAGCTACTGTGGCCCTTTCCTTTTAGAGTCCAGTCTGATATTTAAAGTAGAGCTCAAGGAAGCAAGCTGCAGTGGTCATGTATCTGTCTAGCTTTGCTCTCTGGCAAATCTGGGAATGTTTGCATTTAATTCACTGAAAGACTTTAAATGAAATCTCTTGTCTGAACGTGTTGGCCTTCCGAACAGGGTGTTTCTTCTGGGTTTTCAGATCCACCTCTTTTGCCACTGCTCCTAGTTTGTATTCTGTATCCTGTAACCATAGCCTGTGACCTGCAACTTGCCTGTCTGTTGCTCTGAAAATGACCCAGTCTGGTTTTGTTAGGAAGTGCTTTACAGTGAAATAGAGAAGCAAAGCTAAGCTAACTGCTGCTGTCTAGCAGAATATGAAATACTTGCACTGGGGAGGGGGGAACTGCTCTTCATCCCTGGGAATAACAGCTGGAGCATTCCTCGCAAGAGGCTGTCACGAGTGGCACACTGGGAGAGACTCTAGGCTTGTATTTGATACAAACCCAGCCTTGAGTCCTGTATAAAAGATTTGTTTCCATTTGGAATATGGGCTAGGCTCCAGTGATTATCCCTTCCAAATACTGTCTCATGACTGTGTTTACTTACATTATGTTGAGTTTGTCTGACCCTGCTGACTGATTTCATGTCTTCGTGGGCAGCGAAATCCAGGAAACATTTGCAGGGCAGCAGTAAACAAAGCAGGTTCACAAATGGCCCAGAACCATCCTTAGTCCCAAGCACTAGGATGTAGTTAACAATGTGTTTATTGTCATCATAGTCTGAATCTCTACAGGATAATTCTGTAGAGGGAATTTGATTCCTCATGGAATAATACAAAATGTGCTGTTTAGTTCCACATTGTGGTAACTTGTAGGAAAACCACCACTCCATGTGGGCACTTTTGACCTCATTGGTGTCAGGGGCAGGCACACATTCCTGACACCTTATCCTGCATCAGTTGCTTTCTTCCTGGCCAGTGGAAAGATGACATCATAACATCAGTCGGCAAAACGTGAGTGCTCAAGACCTCGTGAGTAATGTAGAAGATGACAGTAAAGTAAGCTGCAGGTTAACTCAAACCTGGTAGGAGGAACTGGTTTTCACAAACCTCAGTGGTGTTTAAACTTTAAATTACAAAATGGCATCGCTGTATTTGAGAGCTTAGCAGAATTTAAAAAATACCGAATGTAGATTAATAAAAACTTGTTGTAATTGCCATACTGGATCAGACCTGAGGGCCATTCAAGTTAGAGTAAGTTTTGACAGTGTCTAGTGCTAGGTACCCCAGAGGAAGTTGCAAGAAATCATATTGTTCTTAATAGCTTTAACATTCATTTCAAGAGCTCATACTAAGATTTACTAATGTGTACGTGGAATGTACATAAGAGCATGGACATTTAGCCAGGCAAGGCTATTCATACCTTAGAAAGCAATTGCTCAGACCGCTGGAGAGGATGTTATAGTTACTTGAGCCTGACCTCAGGATACAAATGCAACCTTCAGTTTATAACCGAGGCAGCATTCAGTAAAAGTAAGGAGACATTATAACCTCTGATATGTAGCATGAGTAAAACCTGTACTGGAATATTGCCCTGGTTTGTAGCAACCATGCTTTCTAAACAAGAATGCTGACAAGTAACAACTCAGACCAAAAGCTGTAAGAGTTAAGTCAGTCTGGAAAAAAAATGTGCCTACTGTAAAACTCTGAAAACCAAATAAACTTGATCAATTTTATTTCTCAGACTATAGGTTAGGCATTGACTTGTTCATGATCCTTAAGTACTTACATAAAAGAGTAGGCTTGTATAGTAAAGAATAATTTAGTCCTGGGAGTGTAACTATATAGAAGATTCACTGACTCAAAGCCAGAAGTAGGTAAAAGTCAGACTAGGTAAGGCAGTAGGGAGGTTCGGAGTGGTTTTTTGGTTCCTTTTACAACACAATCAGTTGTTGGTAGTCCTAAATGATACAATGGCTGCTTTACAAAACCAGCATTTTTTTTTTTTTTTGTGGGTGTGTTTTAGCTCGGCTAGTGGACTTTTTGCAGATGCCGCCGAGACTTGGTGAGCTGCTGGGCTACTTTATGCTTCTGGTCAGTCTGTGTAACCAGAATGATCTCTGGTTCTCAAATGAAGGAATTCTCTCAGTTTCTGCTAGCGTAAGGGAATCACAAATATGGATATTCTAGTATATAAATAAACCTTGCTAAATTTCAGCCCTTGCAGTCTGTCAGTCTTAACTAAAGGAGAAGTGGAGGATGAACACGTACTTGGTTCGTTTGACCCAGGAAGTCTTACTCTTACCTGTTACTAGCGTTCCTTGCAGTTTTCTCTGGAGAACTGATGCTCTGGAGAACTCTTGCTGACCGGATTCTAAATTACAGGAATAGCGGCCTGATCCAATGTGGTAATGCTTATGTTCATCCAACCGATTGTCTTCAGAATAACTGTTAAAACTGCTAACCTGTTCATAAACCAACAGTCACTTCCTCTGTCATGCGTTTGCCTTTCCTGCAGGAGCAGGTGGAGTATCACTGCTAAAACACTCCTGGTCCTAGATAGAGAACCCAGCAATGTAAGTCACTGCCCCAGGAGCCAAATTCTTTGTTATGTGGTTGTAAAAATTTAGCTTCAACAAATAGGATCTTATGGCCTGCTTCTCCCTGCTGAAGTGGCTCTCCTCTAACAAGGGTCTCTATCTTCGTATCTGCTCCCAGCGCTCTTGGAGACTGTAGTAACTTTGTCCATTGGGAATGGAGTGTACTTTTCCTGGGGAAGACAGCAAGACTAAATTATTCAAGCAGTAGCTAACACTGCAACAGATATTTTTTTTCATTTTATTTTATTTTTTAGTAATAGCATGCAGAATTTTGGCAAGATCTGCTGGGCTTTTTTTGTGTGTGTGTGCCTTACATAGGTGGGTGTCTGAGGGTAGCAGGCTCTTGGCAGCATGTCACATTCCATTTGATGAGTAAAAAATTACAATCAAAATAAAAGCTAGTGTTCCATACTTTCTTTTTCCTTAATGCTACTGGTAAGTCATGCACATCAGATCCACGAACATCTCAGGTGGTGGGGCTAATGCTTTTCAAAGCCTTGAGCGAGTTTGTGTGGAGCTATTCAGAGGACTAAGCAGGAGGAAATTCCTCAGTATGAAGCACACACTGAACTCAAACGGGTGGGGGGCATCCCCTCTCTTCCTTCCTCATCCTTCCCCAACCCCTGTCCCCAAAGTGAGCTGTGTAGTCTTTATGCTAGCACATGCTCTGGTAAGAGTAACTTTTTGGGAACCCCAGGCTCTGGTTTAACAGTTTCCGTGCTTGAAGTTCTGAGAGAAAGAAAACTATGGCTGAAAGCAGAAAAAGCACCATCTCATGGAAACCCTTCCAGTCGCTTCTCTCTGCTACAAAATAGGTCGTTACTACCAGGGACTCCCACTGCACCTTTCAATTCTCGGACCTTGGACCAGTCACCTAACCTTTTTAGCTCATTATCTCTGCTTGTGAAAGCAATGCATTGTGGGTATTTTTGGTTTTTTCTTTTTAATTACATTTCTCTGTGTTTACTTTGATCAGAATTGATTGACTTGTTTTCCTGAGGTGTTGCATCGGTTCTTTAAGATGCTGAATAATACTACTTTGCATGCTTGTGTGA
>JAVJGJ010000057.1:34109670-34124873 GCA_035590215.1 Microhierax caerulescens | reverse complement strand
TGCTTGTGTGATCAGCCAAATCTTATCGCATGTCTAATGTGCAGGGTAAAAGCAGGTGATGTATGGATATCAGAAACAAAGTCATGCAGCCCTGTGAAGCTCTAAATACGTAATCATACACAAGTCTGAAACCTACTTCTGACATAGATGACTCCAGCCCCTGTGAGATGCCTTCTGAGGGGCTCCTTGATTTCACAAGCCCACTTTATGAAGCCAATGTTTCCATGTGTTTAGGGGGTAACTAAAATCATTACAGGAGAATAACCAGAGTGGAGGTTTCTAAACCCTTGTTTCTCTTCTTCAGGACATCAGAACTTTTTGAGTCTATTTTTATTGTACAAGATGGTGGTTCCCCTCCCTCTCTCCTTTGTATACTGTCTCCCCCTCTGCCTACCCCTTCCCCCTTTGCATGCCATGGAAGATGACTTGGAGCCGTCTAGCGTGCGTGCGCACACACATTCTCTTGCTGATTTGCTCCTGCCAAAAGCCCAGGTTGTGGATTCATACATCACCTGCCTGTGTAAAACGCATGTGCATGCTGCCGTCCTCAATAACCGGAATGTGTTTTCTGTTCTTTTGTTTTTTGTTTTTTGTTTTTTTGTTTTTGTGTGGATTTTCTGCAGTGTGGTTTACCAGGACGGATTTTACGGTGCTGACCTCTATGTAAGTACACACACCGGAGCCTTCTCGTCCCCAACCCCTGACAAGCCAGCCTTTTTTTTTTTTTCTTTTTTTCTTTTTTTCCTTTGGTTTGTTTGTTTGGTTTGGTTTTTAAAGTATCATTTACTTTAATTTTCTTCTTCCGTGTGGATATATATATATTTATATATTTAGGAATGCAAGCATGCTTCTCTGTCACTGCGCTTGCCCCTGGGTGCAAGACCTAAGCCTTTGGGTTTCCTGATCATTGCCAGGGTCAGTTTACTGGGTGTCCTGTCCCCATATGCACACTGGTACTAATCAACCTGAGAGATAATTAGCAAATTCAAATTTCTCTCAACACTTCTCTCGTTTACATAATTTGGATATAAAAATAACAGGACTGGTTTAGCCTCAGACCTTCCCTTTCCTTCTCCCCTTCCGCCCTCCCCTTTCTCTCCCCTCTTGGGGCCCTTTCAGGTTTAATTTGTGCAGCCCACACTAAACTGAGCAAGCTGTATGTTTAAAAATGTTCATGTGCTACTGGGATGTGGAGATTATCCCTTTGGGAAAGACACTGGGACTGATTAAAAATGGAGACTGAGATGCTAGAGTGAGAACTGACATCTCATTTTGCTGGTAGAAATGGTACCTAAATAGGCTAGATTCTCTCGCCTCTTCAGGGAATTGTAAAGTACAAATATGTGGAGATGTTCGGTTAGAAGAGTCAGCAGCCTTCTTCAGTCTGGGAATTAGCTCTGATACCATGGGAAACTCTGTCCTGTCATTGTCCTTGTCCTACGCAGCCAGTCTGTATTGAAAATCACCAGGATGTCTGTGTATATGTAGGTGGGTTGTGGATGGAGGAATTCTGACTGGCCAGTGAGAAAAGCCGTTACCTCTCCAACAGAGAGCTGTTGCAGAGCAGCTGTGGTAGGAACACGCCTTTCAGAGCCAAAATGTTCAGGTCCACTCCTGCCATTGCAGCTTGTGGCCTGGCTAGTCTAGCAGAGTTCCTTTTCGTGGGACTGTAGGTAATAGCTCTTTAGAGCTGGGGAGGTTTTCTCTTGGGTAGTGGCACAGTTGTTGGCATGATTTTCACATCCCCGCTCCTCTGAAAGCGCTACTCCTGATGTTTATGAAGAGGACCCTGGGCTTAGACTCAAGACAATGAATGGAATTAAGTTTTTGATATTATTGTCTTGTATGGAAGGTCAAGTCTTGTAAAGGTGCTTTACCCAATGCAGTTGCAACAGTTGGAAGATGTGCTTTCCGAGCGCAGAGATACTGTGTGCGTTTCTTCGTTCTTACATACACTGTTGGATGCGCAATCCTTTAAAAATCGATTTGCCTCATTACATGTTCCTTTACAAAACTGTGTCAAGGACTACAGAGGGTTCTGGGTTTTCCCACATCCTAAAACGCCAGCTTTATAGACCACTGATTTTGCAACAGCAAGCAAGCAAGCAAATGAGCAATGTTTAGTACCTTTTCCCTCAGAGTATGGCATAAAAGAGGCTGTCACATTGAAAGGGAAAACTGGCCAGGGTTACTCCCTGTTTCTTCTGAGAAAGCTCCTTCAGAGGTTCCATTGCAAGTGGGGAGAAAAGGCTTATTTAAACATGTTTTAAGGACAGAGACTTTAGTAATGATGAATCCCCGTAACCGCTTGGTGCTGCAGTGCAGTAACATCATGTAACACAAAACCAAGCTCCCAAGTCAGGTTAGAACTCTTAGATTTCTGGTGACTTTGCTGTTACAGGTGGTTCTGGGCACCCTGTCAGAAAGCAGGGCGATAGAAGAGAGGACTTCATCAAGGTAGATAACAGTGCTTTTTCCTGTGTTATTGCTGCCCAGAGCCCTCTGATGGAGCTCAGGAAAGAGCTACCATAATCCAAACATGAAATTACCCTTTCAAACAATTTCCTTGGCACCGGTGGAATGATTACAGTGCCCTGTGCCTCACCGGTTAGTCATGCTTTTCACTGCAGTGGTTCTGTCCCTTTACTGCGAAAGGCTTGCCCAGATTATGGAAGGGATGGCAGAGAGTATTTCAGTTGGGCCTGGAGTAGGGAAGTTAAATTGAGTCCATGGGCTTGTGTCAAGGAAGGGTGGAAAGGAGTTGAGCTGGCAGGGAGTGGTTAGTAGTAGGCAAGATGAAGGGGAAGTGTCCCAGATTTGGGCTGCTTTTTTCTGCATACGTGTTATGCACCAATTTCTCATTTTCCTCCTCCTCCTCTTCCTCACTCCTGTTTTCTTTCCTGGGGCAACCATCCTGCTAGCCATTTCTTCTGTGAAGAAGGCATTCCATCTCTTGTTGGATGCATCCCGCTCTGACAAGACACCTGAATTCATGAAACAACGTGCCCCAGGATGCAGAGGGCTTCATTTCGGATCATAAGAAAGGTTATCTTTCTTCTACAATGGGGTCAATCTGGGCGGCGGGGGGGAAACCCAAACAAACCCACCCGTGCGAAGACTGCTTCTGCCTGTGAAAAGCGTGCTTGCATCCACTGGAAAGAAAAGGCTGGTGAGCCCCGCCGCGGGCTGTTTGTATGATTGTTTCTTTCCACAGCTGTGTTTTTTTGAACTGCTCTTCCTGTGTTCTGTTATAGAATAGTCTTACAGGAACCAATCATTAGCGCTAAAATACCTCAGGTAGGAGTGCCAGTGTGACCTGCCAACCGATCAGATTGTGGATTGCAGTGGAAAAAACTGAATTATACTAACCATTCCAGCACCACATTAGAGATGGGAACAGAGGCTTTTTTAGGGCAGTGCAGACTCACGTGTGATCCAAGCCCCCGCTGTAGCAGGGCGGCACGTGTCCAGATTTCACACCGAGTGGCATTTCATTTAAAAAAAAAAAAAAAAAAGTAAATTCAATGGAAGGGTTAACCAGGTCATGCTTGTCCCATTACCATGTAGAAGCACCTGCTGCAATGGACACTGTTGTCCTGTCACCTCTCTTAATTCATTCATGCTCATTCCTGGTGCACATATGCCACCCTTCTAATGCAGAAATACTGGAAGTGGTTCTAGCCCTTTCTGCTTTTTAACTTCTGTTACAGGGCAGTTTGGGGGTGAAGACACATTTGAGATACGACAAAGAAAAGATCCTAAAATTGAGCTCGCTGCCTAAACTTGGCACATGCTCAAATGTATCTAACTGGTACCATGAGTCACGCATTTCTTCAGGGGTATGGGAATGCTTGTGTCTTAAGTGGCGTAAAGGCTCTGAAGTAAAGAGGGCCAGCAACACGCTTTGTGCCCCCATCTAAGGCAGCAAGGGAGAAAGAAAAGGGAGGCTTATGCAATAGGATACACTGACATAGTAAGCTCTGGTTTTGGATTTCCTCATGTTCTCATTGGATTGATCACCTAACATGGACCTGAAGAGTGGGAGAAAGATGGAATTATTTTGAGCTGATCCATATAGTCTTAAAGTGCTCATTTACCTACATTAACATGCTCAGTAATTGGAATGCTGCTTTAATTGGGATTGCAGCTTCCTGTATGTGTTGGTTTGCCATGTTTGTATTGCTTCAGAGAATATATAATATTGAAAAAGCTGTCATCTAATGTTAAAGAAGGAAGTAAAAAAAAAAACAACCCAACTTTCCTGCTACGTTGATGAGCCAAGGATGATAACATCACATAAGAGTAACTTTAAACTTGGGCTTTTGTGAATACCTGAACAAATATAGTTGTTTTGACAATTGAGATCTATAGGCGCAAGCACTGCACATTCACATGGGGAAGGGGGTTTAGCACAGCCCCAGCAACACTGGCAGGATCTCCAGAGAAAGAAAACTTGAATTAAGATAAGCAGCGTTTAGGGTTATGTTCATCTCTCTCATGGGCTCCCCAGACAATCCAAAAGACTGTACCAGAAGGGACCAGTCTTGATTTAGACGGTTCTTTCGGCTGTTACTTACTGCCCAGTAAATATGCATAAGCCTTTTCCTTAGTTTCTCCATTTCCTTGTCGAGGCAATTTTTAAACTGTCCCTTTGCTAGAAATTTCTCTGACCTAACATCTGTGCAAGAAGCTCAGCCACACTCATATCTTTTGAGATGAGGCTAAAGATTTTAAAAACCGAACCTAGAGGTGTAAACCTGTCCCTGTGGAATTGCTTCACTTAAATAGATGGAGTGGGAGTTCGCATGACTGTCCTGGGTTTCAGGGATTATGCCACTCAGTGGTGTCTTCTGTTGCAGTTTGGCTGTGGCACTGGAGGATTATGATACAGTTAGCAAGTTTTGTGGGGTTTTTTAACTATTATTATTATTATTTCTTGTGTTGGGAAACACGATTGTTCATGTTTGTTGAAGATGCTGTACTCTGTTATAGATTATATTTACTAGAGTACCTGAAGTGAGTGGCATCAGAAACCACTAGGGGTGGCAGGACTGTATAGCTGAGGTTATGGATGAGTTCTGCATACCAGTTAAAGTTGTGTGTGAACAGGAATAGCAGGAGAAAATAACTGGTGCATTGGACAAGCTGAGCAGGGCTGCAGATGCATTGATGGAATTATGGGTGGGTCCTGGGTTATGGAGCATCAGCTGGGTAAAGCAACCTGCACAATGTCTCCTTTGCTCTGTGCTGGTCCCAGAGCTTGGTGGAAGCATTTACGAAATCACGAGTAATAGTTGCAACTTTCCTTCTCTTTCCTTCAACCTGTTTGGTGTATTTGGACCTGCTGGTCATGCTAAATACATCCCTGTGTCAGAAATCCCCCAGCTGTCCACACTCATTGCTCCTATGACAGGAACGTACCATGGCCATTATAGTCCCCATTTTTGGTTTTATTTGAAGTACACACAAGTAGAATTTGCAGATTGCTTTGAACTGAGCAGGTCTGCCCATGCGTGTGTACCTCTATCCTGTGACTTTTTTTTTTCTTTTTCTTTTTCTTTTTTTTTTTTTTTTAAATTAACAGTAGCTTCAATTTTGCATCAGTGCATGGTTAAAAAGCAATACACATGTCAGCTATTTCTTAACTTCATTTCTCCAATAAATTATTTCTCCTGTTTTTTTTGTTTGTTGTGCAGTTGACTGAAGAAATGTTAACATCCCGCTCTAAATCTCTCAGTGGAGTCTCTGTTCCCTTCTCTGATATAACAGATGGGTTATTGCTTGTTATAATTATTAACATTGTGGTGTGGGACAGGGCTAGGGTGGGAGCCATCTTGGGGGGCGAGGGCGGGAGGCTGCGGGAGTCATTAAGGTTGGAATGTTAACTCCAGTGGTGACTGACTGTTTCCGTAATAGCAGGTTGTTGTGGCTGCACGCTCTAGTACTTGAGGCTGTGTACTTCACTGAGCTTGTGGTAGAGCCTAGGGCGAACTGCTGTCCCAAGAGAATGCTGGGATGGATAGAACTAGCCAATATGAGTCTGAACGTGGTGACTTTGCTGGTTGTTCTAGCTCCAGATGTCAGCATGCTTAGTTTTTAATTTTGATTAATAAATGTTACGCCATTCCCCCTCCCACACCTGATTCCAACCCTTCTTTTCTATTCTTCTTCTTTTTTTTGTTTGTTTGTTTGGTTTGGTTTGTTTTGGTTTGGTTTTCCTTTATGAGAGACATGAGTTAAAAGAGAATTACATGATAACCCTTTTTGGTTTCAAACTGCATCCTGCTGTCATGTTCACAGTATGGGCCAGGTACATTTGAAATGGCTTCTGATCTGAAATGTAGCTGGCAAGTGTGGGGCAGAGTGGGAACTGGGGTGCTGGCTGCCCTGCAGAGGGTGTGCCAGGCAGAAATGCCTCGTGCGCCATGCCCAAGTGACAGACCCCGTCGAGTTCAAGATGCTCTTAATCTTAAGGGAATACCACGGTGACATTGGTATGAAGCTTTGTCTTAATTCGGTGAGGTTGATGGAGGTTGGATTTGGATTAAGGCTGCATCTCTTTGTCTCCGTCATGTTTCGGAGGTGGGAGTAATGGTGGTGCGCTGATAGTATGCCAAACCCAGGCTAAACCTCCCCAAACCGTCAGTCCAGAGTGCAGGGACTGCAACAGCTAGATGAGATTAAAAGGGCAAAACCGTAACATGACATCGCTTTCAGGCAATGTGGAGATGTTTCAGAGGTGTAGATTTGGGGTGTTCTTTCTGTTAACTGGAAGATTGAAGGAGGCTGTAAGTCCCTCTTCTCCAGAGTAGGAAAGGGTCCCCAGGCATGGTTTGGATAGCATGTTAGCTCTCATGGGGCTAACGCAGGCCCCACAAAAGCAACAAAAATTAACTTAAAATCATTACTTCTAATTTAAAAACTACCTAGCCCAAAACTGAACAGTGCTGAGCTGATCTTCTACTCTTAATGACACATACACAAAAGATCTATAGGGAAGAAGGAGTAGAGGTATATGTTGAGCTGATTCTGGAGGTGAAGAGCGTAAGTCTGCCTTTTGGTCCTTGAAACTCTGAAATGTCAATTGGAGAAAAAAAGAGCCAGGAGCAATCTGGAATTTTCTGATGTAATTTATGGCTCATTGTGCCAATGAACAAATCAAAGCCATGGTTCATTTACCATTGCGCACACACACCCCACCCCCCGCATTAACAAAAATGTGTTCAGAAGTGTATAATAAAGAAATATCTAACCTAGGCTTCAGAGCCCTCTGTCGTGCCTGCTGTGCAGCCTTTGCCCCTGGTCCGAAAGATGGCTGGCCGGCATCCCTCGTTACTGCAGGGTGTGCAGAGCTGCCTGCCTGAGACAGGTTTTTCCTCTGCTCCAAGAGCTCCTTGTGGGAGTTCCAGCAGATATCTCGCAGGTCTTTCTCTGGGTCAGGATTCACATTTTGCCAACCCAGCTGTAAGTATGTTTTTAGTACCTACCTTCTATCAGTGTAAGCATTTTAAAGACCTTTACTACAGGTGTGTTAGCCTGGGCAGAAATGCAGCGGCAGTACAGACTGTTGTGGCATAATTCCCCTGACCTGTTTCCCTTTTACATGGAGAGAGGAGAGAACAGGCTGGTTGGTATCAATGTCACTTTGCTTGTTGCCAGCCCTGAGACTACCGGGGATTGTCTTCTCTTAACTGTCTTTTCCTGATAGCTTTTTGGCTTCTCTGGCTATTGATACTTCTCTGCTTCTGGACCAAATGAAATACTATCCTTTTGGGTTTCCAAGGGTTAAAAAGCACAAATTTCTAAAATATGCACTTCACAGAAAGTGCCCACCTCTGATTTCCCCAGCTTAAAAGGTCATAAAAATTACATTGCATGCAAGATTTCAGCTCTCTTTTGGTTTTCAGTTCCTTCGTGCCAAATTTAATTTCCTGCAGGGGTATAACCATGCTCAGGCTTGCTTTAGTTTCTTTCTTCTGATAAACAGGGTGATAGAAGAGACTCCCTGGTCCTTCTGAGGAAAGGAATATACATGAGTTAATGGGTGATGCTTGCAATAGACATGACGTGGCAGCTGATGCAGTTTGAAACACTTCCTTTTCTTGTGATGTGTGTGACTTTTATTTTATTTTATTTATTTTATTTTTTAATGCTCTGCGTGGGTGGACAGGTATCTGCAAAGTCAGTTTTCTTCTCTCCTGCAGGGTGGATATGCAGCCTACAGATATGCACAGCCTGCTACTGCAACAGCAGCCACGGCCGCTGCAGCCGCTGCAGCAGCTTACAGCGATGGGTATGTAAGGGGGCGGTGTCCATGGGGGCTGCCTGGCTGTGCTCAGGGATTCAAGGAGCAGTGATCCATCACAGTACTTCTACTTCTTTCCCTGTGCCTTTGTCTGACTTGCACTCGCACGTGCACACGTGCATGCACAATCCAACGTGAAAGACTTGGATGCGCAGTTTGTCTCTCTGCCTCTGGGCAGTATTGCCCTCCGGTGTATGTAAGCTGGCACAAATCCTGGCCTCTTCCCTGTCCTTGTGATTCTCTGCACAGAGGCGGCAGCGTGGTTACAGCGTCAGTCAAAGGATCTAGCTTGCCTTGCCAGGTCCTTGCTTGGTGACTCTGGGCAGGTTGTTTAATCACTGGGTGCATTCCTCTCCCCATTCATAAAGTAAAAATTACTCTGCTCATACGGTACTCTAGGATGCTTTAATGTGCAGATCTGTACGGATCCAAGGATTATCATCATCAGAGTGCTTGCCTTAAGATTTTTTTTTTTCATCTCCTGTGCAGTGAGGCTGTGTTTTAATTCTAGCATGTGCAAGACCATGAAAGTTTATGTTCCCTTCTCATTCTGGAGAATCCCTCACTGCTTTCCATTTAGCAGCTGTTACCATGCCAGTAGGGCTAGTGTCAGCAGTCACTCTCCTCCCAAATTGTATCATGTGAGGTAAGGGATGCACTAGCTGTCATTTCAAAGGTGCTGACCTCTTTCCTACAGGTCAAGCTCATGGCTTCTGCCACATTCCTCCTTGTAGGCCATTCTCTCGCCCATCTCATACGATGCATGGCAGCATGCCCCGAGGACCTCTTCGAAGAGGGGCTGCCTGAGTGCATGTGTGTGCATGTATGCATACATGTGTGTAGACAGGCATGCTGCTTCTTCCGTCGCCTGTGGTCAGACAGCTGTATCTCTGCCCCTCCAAAGTGACAAGTTATTTTTTTCTCTCTCTTTTTCTCTTTTTATCTCTTTTCTCCCTCTTTTCAGTTATGGCAGGGTATACACAGCAGATCCTTACCACGCCCTTGCCCCTGCTGCTAGCTACGGAGTTGGCGCTGTGGTAAGTGTTTTGTTTTTTCTTGTGTTTTTTCTCAGTTCCAGCATGGGGAACAGCTGTTCACTGGGTATCAGGTAATGAAACTTCACCCAGAAATACTTTTTTTGTGCGGGAAGGAGGTCCTTGGCTGCAGTGCTGCACTCAAAGTTGTTCTGCATTCATATGTTTGTGTGTGTGTACTAGCAAAGGAGCCAGGTCGTAGGAGACCAGTTACTACATGGTCTTGCACATCACCTAGTAAAAAGGAGGTGGTAGAAGAATGACTATAAATGCCAGGAGCCAGAATGCTGCTGGTGAATCAGTAAAACTGTATCAAGGTGATACACAGAGCAAAAATCATCAGTAGTTAAAGAGATGCAAGACACCTTTTCTTGCCATTTTCATTAACTTTAAAGGCTTGTGTTGCATGCTGAGAAATCAGTTCTAGGAAGCAAGGGAGTAAATTGTTCTCATGACATCTTGCAACAAAGCTGCTCCACTTGGTCCCACTTGCACTAGTGGAAGGGTGCAGTGTCCTGCCTGCCAGCAGCAGTTACGCAAGGGCAGGAGTGAGGTATGCTGGCATTGGAGGGGAGTGGAGCAGCTTGCTGAAACCACATGCTTGCCCATCTGCTAGCCAGCGCAGTATCTGTGTTGTTGCAAAGGCTGGAATACAAATGTGTTCAGAGAAAAAGACACCTAAATATAGATATCTGCAGAGTAGTGCCTCAGTTTGAGCCTCAGATCATCATGTGGATTCTCCTTAGTGGCAATGAAGGAAAAGCAGGTGCTTCTAGGATACCAGGTCATCGTGTCTATTCTAGACCTTTACCTTAAGGTGAGGGGAAGAGCATCCTAAAAGTCCTGGTCTCTGCTGTGTATAAAAACAGCCTAGACAGGTGGCTCAGAGACGAGGGCTCAGGAGTCCTCTCCCTAGTGCTGAACTCCCTTCAGCTGGCGCTTGCCAAACGTCACCTCCAGCCGGCTGGCCATGAGCATGTCCTCCTGGGGCATGTCCTTGCTGTGGCAAGCAAGGCTCTCCTCTCTTGCTTCTTAGAGGTGCTGATGGTGGTGGGTCAGTACCCAGACATGTCTGTTAGTCCTTCTGAGAGAATTTGGGTGCTGTCCTGAGTATTTCTTCACAGTTCTCCTCCTAACAACCTCTTCTCTCATTTAATTTCTACAGGCGAGTTTATACCGAGGTGGCTACAGCCGATTTGCCCCCTACTGAAGTGACGTGAGCCCCCTGCAAGTGGGACAGCCCCCCCAGTTCATGAGGCCTGGCTATTGCAATATTTACTAGTAGAGGAACTCTATAGCAAGACGAGGAAGAAAAACAAAAAAAAAAAAACAAAAGAGAAAATACTTTTTTATACCTCACTATGTTCTTTGAATATGTATTTTTTTTCCTTTGAATTTCTGCCTTTAATTCTTTTGTTCCAAAGATTGTGTATTTTTTTTTGTTTTGATTTTTTTTTTGTTTGTTTTTGGGGTTTTTTAAACTGTGGTAAAAATAATGCATTTCCGTGTCTGTATGTTGGTGCATAGCTTATCCTACCAATCACGGAAAAGGCGATTAGCGATAAGGAAAGTTGTTAGAAACTGATATCATGCAATTAATCAGGAACATGCAGACAGAGTTACTTCCCTGGGTCTGGTGCTTGGTGCCTACGAGACAGGAGGACATGAGGGAGAAGTCTCCACCTGCCGTGTTTCTGGTCTGCAGAAGGAAGCACTCTTTGGCTGTGGCTGGGACCTAAATGCTGGTGGGAAATAGTCATTTACCTTTGGAAATGAGGGAAATGCAGAGGCCTCCCTCATTTTTATCACCATCTGATGTGCACAGGTTTGGGACAGTTTCAGCAGTGTCAGTAGTTTAGACTTAGCAGGAGAAGATATCCTCAACCTGCTGAAAGACTTTGGCTGTTACCTGCTATACAGGGGACAAGACTTGGAAAGGTGTTTTTGATGAGGATGATCTTTCACACACACACCCAACTTACTCTAGCTTATTGTTTAACACTGCTGGTGGCTGCAGTTATTTTTAGTTTTCCTCCTTCCTTTTCAAGATCTTTCTCATTTGCTGTCCTTTCCTCTTCTTTCCTTGAGGAGTGGCAGATACAATGCAGCATCACACAGAGTACCTCTGTTGTGGACAGCAAGCGGTTAAACTTGTAGAGGTGAAGTGCATGCAGCCTTGCAGAGGAAGAAAGCTAGCTGAAGAACCATGCATCAGTGCTGTGCTGGTGTGATCTGAGATCCAGCATTGCAAGGTCTCTCCTTCTGTTCATCCTGAGGTGCTTAGGCGCTTCTGGAAGTAATCTGTTTCAAATAACGTGAGTGAGGAAAAACAACTCATGTGTAAGCTGCTTGAGGTAAGGGGCAAGCATGTAGGTTTGTGTGGGGGAAGAGGGTCTCTTACGTCTAAACGTTGATCCTAAAGTAGTTTTGTTTCTGTCAGGAGTTTGAGGGGAGGCAGGAGCAGTTTGTGCAAACTCTGAATTCATAGGAACTTCCCACCACAAGCTATTTCAGGCTCTTACATAGTTGCGTTGAAGCCTTGGGTCTGTTTTGCCCGGCCTCTCTTAGAAAGTTCTGTACCTGGTCTGCTGAGTCCATATAGACACTACATGTTAGCAGATTTGGAAGCAGAGAGGCTCTTTAGGGGAGGGCTTCACGACTCCCCAAACCATCTCCCTTCTGCTCTCACGTACAGCGATTTTGCTGTGTTTCAAAGTCAGCGTTTTCAGATGACTCTGTGAGCTGTGCTGTGATGGGGAGTTGCTGCTCTCCAGACCTCCCCACTCAGCTGCTGGCTCCTAGAGTGCTCCCAGTAATCCCAGTGATCAGAGGCAGGGTCTCTAACTACGTGGCAGAGAAATGGCAGAAGCATGTTTTGATTCTGCTGCCTTGAGTACTGGGGTGAGCCTCGCTGCCCTGAGAAGGGCTGCTTGGAGTGTGGGTTTGTTGGTGGAGCCTCTCCAGCTCCTGTTGTACACCTGCTTCTCCATCCACCACTGATACCAGAACAGGGAACCTCCTGCTTTTAACACTTAAGTGATGTCAGCAAGCAGAGCTCCCAGGGAGGTGTCCTGGCCCAGCCATGCACAGCCAAGCTTTTTTTTTTCTTTTTTTCCTCTTCCCCAGCGATACATGTAACCTCTCTGTGCACAGCAGAGAGGGGGCACCTCAAATGGGAAGAATGGGGAAGCCATTAGTTAAGCTAGAGACCCTGAAGCTATTGATTCTCTGGAGGAATAGCTAGATAAAGGGGACACCAAACTGCCAGCCTGTTGGCCACATTTTTTGGGTTTTTTTCTTCTTCTTTTTTTTTTTTTCCTGGTTTTATTGTTGGTTTTTAACTTTTTTTTTTCCCAAGCCAAAGTTTGGTTTGTTGCTGTTATGACAATTTTTTTGTTGTTTGTATATAAATATTTTAGTTAGCTTGAAAATGGGGAGGGGGGAACAGGGTCTTGGGGCTTTCGCAAAATCTAGGAAATGAGGGGGACTCGGGGTGTTTGGGGGCTTTTACTGCCTGAGTTTAGGGTAGGGGAGGGGAGGACTTGTGGTAGAAACAGTCTCATTCAAGGGGAGCCAGTTTCCACTGCAGGGCAGCCAGGGGACTTCTGGAGCTGAGATGCAGCAAAAGCCTCTACAGGACTTGTTCTACCCACCTGTGGGTGGAGGGGCTGCGCGAGGCCGCCCCTTCCCTTGTCCGCAGGCAGCTCCTTGCGCAGCAGGTCTGCAGGCTGCGAGCGGCAGCAACGCGGCTTGCAGAGCCCGGCAGGGGCAGCTGCTCGCCCCACTGCCCCTTTCTTGTGTTTCAGTTCAGCTGGTTCTGACTGCAGCTCCCAAAAAGCTGGCTTCTCCCTCCCCGAGCATCCTCCCCTGCCCTGGCAGTGCCGCCTGCTGTACCCCCCACTGCTACTTGGCCTCCCTTGGGAGTAGGGGGGCCAGCCCCATTTCTGCCTCTGAGCAGAGTCTATGCATGGCAGCTTCAGCCCACTTGAGTATACTAGGAGTGTGAGTGAGGGCTTTAGTGCAGAAGTGCCCAACCTTTGCAGGGCTGTGGTCCCCTGCTGTATGATCTCAGAGTAGTACCCGCTCTAGAACATCCAGCCTGATTCCTCCTGTATCCGAGCCTGGCCTGCACTGGTCGCTCCCTGCCAGGCTCCCGCAGTGCGTTAACCAGCCAGTATCTCCTTGAGTCTGAAGTTAATGCTGCAAGACCCCGGCTGAGGCAGGCTGCCGATAGCCCAGCGTCCTGCTCTCAGCAGGGAGCTTTGGAGGGGACACCGGCATGCTTGCTTGGCTGGGGGCTGCAGGTAGCTTGCTGGTTCCGCATCTCTGGAGCACCAGACCTCCCAAAACCTTGCATGCCAGCTCGAATTTTGCAGCGAGGTTTCTTGAGTGAGTGTTGTGCTGTGGCAGGAGAGCTCTTGAACCTTTCTTCCCTCTTGTCAAACAATAGCTCTGGTTTCGCTCGGATGTGTTATGAATTGGCTTGAGATGCGTTCGGAGTAGCCAAGCCGTGGCTATATCGGTCTTCTGATGAAGTGAGGACAAAGCCTATATCTCCCTATGCAAAATGAATTACACTTAATGAATTATACTGGGCCCTGGCTTATTTAACTGATGGCAGCTAGTGCCTGTCCCCAAGATGGGTCTGTAGTCGTGGGCCCCTTGCAAAGCAGGGCTTGGCCTTCTGAGGGAAACCAGGCAGGTGGCCTGGCAGACAGCTTGCTGTTTGCCACCTTTTAGTCTGGTGGCATCTGGGATTCCTCTTGATGAAGAGGAAAAGTAGGGTTTGTTTTTTTTTTTAAGTGTTGCTGTTTGTACTGTCTTGCAATAGGTCTGGCCAGCACATGATACTATACTGATAAAATTTTGGATTGCAGAGTTGATTTATTTAATGTGCTGGTCTATCTTTCCTTATGGTACCGTTGTGCTGGTGCAAGAATAATTCTACTGGTATAGCATATTCTCTACTGGGAATAAGTTATACTGATGCCCAGCACGTTAACAAACTGTTGTCACTGTCCCTGTGCTAGGGAGGCTGCACTGATGTAGGTGGGTTAGCTTTTTTAAGAAAAGCCATGACAGGACCTGGAGGCAACAGGGAACTCTGTACGAGCCTGCTACAGCCAACTTTGCCCAGGTTAAGCAGTTTGGATCGTGTGTCATGAGTTCAGATAGACAAAGCCATGTTTGAAAATAGCTGTGGCTTGGCTGTTTCAGTGCCCGAGAGAGAGCAGACTTGCCCAGCGAGAAGGAGCACTAGCTCAGGAGTCGGAGACCTTGTCTTTTGGGCAGGGCTCTGTCAGTGATCCTCAAGGGTCGCTGCGGAGCAGTCATGTTGCTGCTGGACTTCGCTTCCCTGTCCCTAAAGTGAAGTGGAAGTTTATCCCTTTTCTCACCCATTTTGAGACCTGTGGATGTGAAGTGCACAGCGAGAGCTGAGGAGGGTTATCTGAATAGCTGGCTCGAGTGCTAGTTGTGAAACGGTTAATAAAAGCATCTTTTCCCAAACAGAGATGCTGGCTACTGGGGTTTCAATTCCAGTGCCCAGAGCTTCAGCAGTGGGGAATACAGAGCAGAGCCTCCCGGTTCCTACCTACGTTTTTCCCCAGCCCGTCCCTATCTGTATCTTCCCAGCCCAGCCCTGGAGGAGGAGGCAAATGGAGAACAGGTTTGGGGAGCACTTAGGAGTGTAATAAAGGGAAACTCAAACAACAGCTCTGGGGAGTGCTTTTGCTGAGTCTAGCTCCAAAGGGAAAGCAGGCAGGCGGCGTGTGACCTCCAGCCTGGCAGGGGAGGGGGAATGCTGTCCGTGGTGCAGCGGGGTGAATTTTAAAGTGTGTTACCTGTTTGCAGTGTTTTAACAT
>JAVJGJ010000057.1:34087509-34107305 GCA_035590215.1 Microhierax caerulescens | reverse complement strand
CACATTATAGTATCAGCATTTTCTTTAACGCCTGCGTAGCCAGCCTCCCGTCTCTGTTTGCACAGGTAGTGAACACGCACAACTGGAAGCTTGTGTTCCTGTGCTCGGCGTGAATTTCCTCTGGGAGTTTGGACATGTCTCCTAATCGCTGCTCCTGTTGTCCTGCCTGTAGAGGGGGTATTGCTGCAGACAAGTAGAAATTAATTCGTATTCTGTGAAGTGCTTAGAGAGCCTCAAGTGAAAAATCTCATGCAAATATATAATCGGATGCTTTTTCAGCTGAAATGATCCTAAAAATACTAAGTCCCTGCGGCCAGTTTGCAATCATGGAAACTGATAACTGAGCAAAACGGTAACAGCGATATATGCCTAGTACAGCTGAGGCTGGCACAGGAATTTATTGCTTTTAGAAATGTCAGGTACCAGGAACAAAAGGGGTGGGACAAGGTGTGTCCCCGGGTGGTAGGGTCGTCGATAATGATGCAGGAAGGTGCACGAGCTCCTTAAGCATTCCTTCCTGGTATTTACCAAAGAGCTGCAACGTGTTCCTGTCAGCTGATCCTCGTTTCATTCTAACAATAACTCAAGAGGATATTCAACAGTAACTGCTAAAATTAGATGCCTGGAAATCAGGGCTGAGTAACTGTTGTGGAAGAGCTGGTTAAGGGATTCTGCATTGGTGAGACTGGGAGAGGTCTTGAAACAAAGCTCTGCTGCGCTGGGAGGAAGGTGGTGCAGAGGTGTGCTTTGGAAGGGAAGCAAAGGTGCTCTAGGTCTGGCAGCCTACCTTCATTTCAAGGCAAAGCCATAAATTGGCTCATCCTGGAATTCACTCAGAAGTCATTAAAAGTATTGTTGTAATAGTGCAGAGCTCAGCGTGGGTTTATTAAAAGTAGAGCTTGTCAGAGAGCGTGGATATGGGTTCTTTGAAATGCACCTCAAAGCTGTCTAAGGAAACGAGCACTGCTGAACTGACGAATTCCCTTTCTATAAGCTGTAAATAATTATAATAAATAATAGATCACATCAGTCACTACTGCAAGCCGTAGTGCCCGTTTCAGTGTGTGGAGGTAGCATCCACGGAGAGTGGGGGTGCCACTGCCATGTCAGGAAGCACCTTGGGAGAGGGTTTGGTCACAGCCTGGATGTGCGCGCTGGGCTGCAGGGCTTGGTGCCAGCCCCAGGCTCGTGGATGTGGTGGCTGAGTGAGAATCCCTGTGCCACGCGGCTGTGTTTGGCAGCTGCATGCGCATGGTGGGGGCTTGGTCAATAAGTGGGGACGTTTGCTGGAAAGCGTTTGGATCTTGCTGAAATTATTTACAAATTTAAATTGATTTTGTAGAAGAGCTCAAGGGCGAGGTTAGTGTGACTGCTAAGGCTGTGTCTTAGTCTGGCACTGACAAGCTGCATCAGGAGATTTGAGCCTGAAAGCCCAGATCCCTGCACCAGTGGCAAAGCCAAACTGTTCCCAGGATTTTGCTGCTGGCCTGCTTTTGACTATATTGGCTCAGGGAGAGCAGCCTCAGCATCCCTCTGGTAGGAGAGCTTAGCAGCTGGTGTGGGAGGGAGAGTTACTTGCATGTTTTCTGTCTTTATACAGAAAATTAGGAATTTGTAGAATCATTCAGGTTGAAACAGACCTGTGGAGGTGGTCTAGTCCCATGTCTTGCTCAAACGTCAGTCAGGTTCACATAACTAGCATCTTCAGCACAGGTGGTGAGGTGAAGCTTGGAGGTGAAATACACTCTGGAGTGCCAACAACTTCAGCACATCCTGGTAGGCAAGAGGTGACCCGAGCCCTCCGGTGCTTGCCTGCAGCCCTCTTTCCTTCCCTGCACAGGCTGGGGTTGGTTGTCACCTGCAGCTGTTTCACTGGGGCATGCAGAAGGCAAACTGCAATGCACTTAACTTTGGTTCGGACAAGATGTCATTTCTGTGGTTGCTCTCAGTTTGCCTGAAGCGTGCTCATTTCTGGCACGGCACATCCAGCTGTGACTGGATGGCTGCAGATGAGCTGGGAGCAGTTCAGCAGTGAACCTCAGCGTGGTTTGAGGGCTGGAGCAGGACAGGGGTGGGGGGGAGAAGGGAAACAGGGAAAACTGCAAGAGCTCATCTGTTTCATTGTCAAGAAGGACAATTAATTGCTGTCTAGAAGCACCTTGTAAGGAACAAAGATCTGACTTTTCAAGGTCTTTCCTCCCAGCCAGTGTTGTAACACACCCCCGTGCCTGGGAGGTGAAGCCAGACAACTGCAGCCTTACCTGTGAGTTAAGAGACTTGCTGCAATTCGTTATTTCTGAAGCATTTCTAAACATCAAATCCTAACCCAGGAGCTTCCAGTGGTTTGTGCTGGCTAGCCCGATCGCTAACCTCATCGGTGATTAACGGCCTACGGTCCTGGGTGCTCTCTGTTCACCCTGGGCTCGCACTGGCCTTTCAGCAACGGCCCAAACCTGTAACCCTTGGGTGCTGCCCTTCTTCCCTCTACTGGCTGATGGAGACAGCCCCACAAACCAAGTCCTCATCCACGGGGCCAGCCCAGGTGTGCTGTGGTTAGCATGCCCTCACGTCTTCTCCTGCGGCAGAGGTGAAGGCTCCTGGCTTGTGTGAGCCCTGTGACCAGGGAAGCAAAGCGGGTACTGGAGGGTTTTTGTTTCTGGGAAGAGGCGGTTTCCTTCTGCAGGTCTCTGGAGGTGCAGCAGGGACTGTTTGGCTCCTGAGGTGCAGTGTTCACCAGCCCGTGACCAGGCTCTAGGAGTCAGCCTTCTCGTTTGGAGAAGCCTTGCCACGTTTGGCTCCTCCTGCCGCAGCATGCTGATGCCAGGAGCCCCTGCGTGTGCTAGGGAGGGGATGCACAGAGCTGGCACTGGGAGCAGCTGTCCCAGTTTGTGGAAACTTTCTTGTCTTTTTAAGGACATGCTGAGCGCTGCGCTCTAACTTTAGCACAAAGGTATGGTTGACTTGGCTTCTTTTATTAATGGATGTGTATAAATACATCTGGTCTCAGTGCCTGTCTTGTTCTTCCATGTGTAAACACTGAGCTCTGTCCCAGCTCCTTTTGATGATGAATTCCTCATCTTTTGAATCACAAATCACCTTTTTGTGTGTCAGGAGGAAGCGTCAAACCCAAAGTCACTTTGTTTTTTATAGCACCAATGCTCTTGAACTGAACTCTGCTCAGAAATCGCCGATTTCAGGGAGCACTGCAACAACAGCAGATCTGGTGTGTTCACAGTTTTATTGAAGTAGCCTTTGCGCTCATCTGGAGTCCTCCTCCACTGCAAAGCGCTGCAGCCTTCTCTCATTTTTGCAAGGATGTCACCCGTCCGCCCCGGTTGGAGGCTGGGAAACCTCGCTTGGTGTTCAGAACACCGGGGCTTTTCTTTTTTCCAGTCGGTGCTCCCAGGTTCTGCCGTCTCTGCTCCAAGAGAAGTTGCTCTCCAGAAATAGCTCCTGCTCTTGGCTGAGCGCCACTTATGTGGGTGAGATGCCACTGGCTGTCCCCACACTTTCGCTGAGCACAGAGGCAGGTCTCCCCCCAGCGAAGGGAGGCCATGCATGTGGTGCTGCAAGTGCAGGAGGCCAGGGAGGGCTTTCTGCTCACCCCAGTGTGAAGGTGGGCAGGCACTGGGGTGAGCTGCCTGCTCTGCCATCCCCCTTGGCTGCAGGGCTTCAGGGGTGGGAAAACAGAAGGGAAAACTGGCACCATCCCATGCAAAGCTTTGCGCAGGTGGTATGAAGCTTCACGCCTCTGCCATGGGGGGCTGAACGAAAACTTGGGGGGGGGGGGGAATGAAAAGTTCAGTGTTAGGGAAAAGTTGGTGACTGCTGGGCTTGCATGCTTGCCTTGGGGGTGAGGGCTGAGCTCACTGCAGGACTGTGGCCCAGGGATGACGCTCTTACTTCTCCTCCACGGGCCAGTGATGGGGTTCGCGGTGCAGGAGTGGAACTGGCTCACCCTTGCTCACCATTAATGCCGCGGCAGGGCTGGCATGGAGCCAAGAGTCGGTGCAGCCGGAGGTCTGGAGGGATGAATCTGACACACTCCTCAGGGTGAAACTGGGTGAGACTCAGCCCTGAAGCAACAGAGGTGGCAGCTAGTGATGAAGCCGACTCATCCCTGGTTAAGATCCAGTTCCTGCTGTGGTGGGGAGGGTTGTTAGCTCTGGTGGGAAGGCCAGGCAGAGCCTGGCTCTGCAATTCGGGTCACAGGGTGGCTGTGCAAAATACCCACTCAGCCCTGGGCTCTCAAAGAGCTTTGACTAGAAAGGAGCAAAAACCTGGACTAACAGCAGCGTTGAGCAAAACGTGCCATTCCCACAGGTTTGTAGTGATATTAAATACCTCTTGCAATATGTAGCTGGGACCTGTCAACACCAGCACAAGTACCAGGGGCTTTTCTGCTGAGTGGCTTGAATGCTGGCAAGTCACCAGTCCCCACCATTATCAGCAAGCTGTGGGGCACAATGAAGCACTTACCATCAGCCAGTGTCCTCACGCCAAAACTGGGCAACCCCCCCACATGTAAGGCTAAGGGAGCTTGCTCTAGTCATCCCCCCAGGGAGTAGCATGTGGGAGGTGGCTGTAAGGCAGCCCTAGCACTGAGAGGGATCATAAATAACCCTGGGGATGGGATTCCATATCTCCTAGTTTTGCTCCAGCAGAGCCTGGAGCTTTCAAGCTCTTGAGCACCTTCCGTTTTGCTGAGTAACGGTGCCCTCAAAATAAAAAATGAGGCTGAAACCAAATTTCACTCCAGGGGATGTACACACTTGCACCTGGCTGGAGCTGCTCAGGTTGTGGGAGCAGTGACCAGACCATCCGATGATACCCAGCAGTGGCTTGGGGTGCTCAAAGCCACACCAGCCTCCACTGAGAGGTGCCTCAGGTGGGACAACCTTGCACCTGCAGAAAACCTGCCATGAGTTGCGGGCCAGGTATGACCCAGTGTCATGGCTGGGAACCAGGGAGATTTCTCCTTGACAGTGGTGAATCGCCATTCAATGGGCAGGGAACTCTGTTCACTGTTTTTCTTTGCCCACATGTTTAAATTTTTCTCATTTTGGGGGAGAAAAAAGCATTTGGAGCATTTGAGTTGTGACTGGGGGTGAGCAGCAAGCCTCCCCTGGTTTCTTGTACTGGGAAAAGGCAACTCAACCCCCTTCCCTACCAGGTAGGCAATAAACTCCCTTGTAGAAAAATAAATGAGTGCTCTGGAGCCTTGCCCATCTTGGCATGCTCTCATCCTGCTTGCAAGTTCCTGACAACTGTCTTTCCCCAAGTCTCTCCACTAGCAATGAAACAGCTCGATAAATATTGTGGGGTCCTGTGAGAAACACCTTGGCTGAGCATCCCTCTTCCCACCAGCAGCTGATGGCACTGGGGGCAAGTGCCATGTGGCTGCAGTGCAGAGCCAAGAGCCACATTGTCCCTATGAGGCAGCAGCACCCAGCTCTACTCAGAGCTGGGCAGATCCACAGCTGGTTTGTACTCGGGTCTCCTTGAGCAGATGTGGAATACTTGATTCTCTGGTGCCCTTGTGTGGCCTCGTGCCCCCTTACTGGGGACCCGCACAGCTGAGAGGCCCCCAAGGCACAGAGGAGCACCCTTACGGGCACCACCAAGGCTGAAATCCCAGCAAGCCTGGGTAAGCAGAAAGCATGTCTTGAAAAACTGCCGGGTCCTGCTACGGTACCACCCTGAAGTGCATTCTGGAGATTTTTCTCACCACGCATGTCCATCCCATTGCCTCCTGCAACTGCAGCTACGTAGGTCTCCTGGGGCCACATGTTTCTAAATGAGTTACTAGCACCAAGTCGGAGCATCTGTGCCCAAAATACAATGAGGATTGCCAGGAGGAGGGGAGAGGCAGTAGGTGAATCTCTTCTCTTCTGCTCTGCAAATGATCAGGTCCCAGGCTCCGAGCTCTGGTAAGCTGCCCTGGCTGCTTGGCAATTTAGGAGGTGGCTGCTCGGGAGTGCTGCAGAGTGGGAGTTATCTTTTCCAAACCCTTCGCTTCTGCCCTCTGGCAGCCAGGCAATCCCCACAGGACAAAGTCCTAACATGCCCAGAGCCAAGTTCCGTGCCCAGATATGTTTCTGGGTTCAATTTCACTCCAGGCTTTGGGAAGATAGGAGTGCTTTTAAAGACTGCCATTTCACCCTCTCGGTCAGAGAAACCACGTGCCGTGAATGTACCCAAAGGAATGACGCACGGGAGTGGACAGGATGATCCGAGGCAGAAAAAGCAGAAAGGCAGATTTTGGATGGTATTATAATAGTCTGCTCGCGTGGCTAAAATTAAAAGGAGAACTCGGGACCAATAAAGCTGGGTCTAGCCTGCTTCCCAGGACACAGGCCATCCCCTCTTGACCTGCCCTGCATGTGGCTGCAGGACCCAGCAGTGCCCAGAACACCCGGAGCTGTGTCCTACCCACCAGAACAGTCAGGGCCACGACGTTCCTGGAATTCCTCTACTCCAAACAGTTAATGTTCCCCTTCATTTTACAATTTTTATTTTTTTTTTTAACACCTCTTTTCTTTCTCTAGTGTTTCTGCAAACAGGCTGGAGAGTCTGCAAAGGTTGGAGTTATCAGCCCTCACCTCCCAAACCCATGGTAAGGCGCCTGGGTCTGTGCTATCCCAGGGAACTCCTGGCTGTCTCTGTGTAGGGAGGTCATTTCCAGAGCCAGAGCTGTGCTGCATCACTGAGGGTCAGTGGTCACACTGGGAACAGGACTGGTTTCTCCTCTTCTCTGGCTTTGCAAGAGTCACCAACCAGTGAAGAGCAGCAAACTCAGGACCCAGTCTCAGACCTGGCCTGCTGGTGGTCTGATTGCAGCTGCTTCATGCAAACAGAACAAGTCCCTGGGTGGGAAATCTGGAGGACCAAAGGACAGCTAGCATGGTCCTAATGCTAAAAATCAGTCAAAGAGGTGACAAAAGGACGAAGGGAAGGGCCCACCCAGCCTCCTGAGCGTGGCAGGGTAGCCTTGGGGTGGTATCCTGGCACCGGAGCCTTCAGGAGGGATCAGGAGGAAGGGGCTCTGTGACATTTCATCCCAAACCTGAGGCACAGGAGAGCAGGGACAGCCCCATTTGCCTTGGTGACAGCCAAGGGGAGGAAGCTGGAGGCTGGTGTGGAAGGACTGATGGGGTGCAGGCCATGTCCTCCAGGTGGGGGCATCACCTCCTCCTGCCCACATGACCACTTGGTGCCTCCTGCTCATCACTTCATTTGAAAAATGGGGTTAGTACCTCATGCCTGAAATTGGCTTCATTAAAAATGGTACTCTAGAGAACATTTCTGCAAGGAACCATTGATGCTCATGTTTTTGTTGCCATCACTGCAATTTTCCGTGTTTCTGAGGTACTGATGTTCTGATGTAACTAAGCACTGCATTGCTCAGTTCATGTCTTTCCAGGGATAGGGGCACAGCAGTTCAGTGGTACTGTGTGATTTGCTCACTTATGTTTTCTCGTCCCAGAACTACTTCCTTAGGGTTTTCCTTCTGTATCTAACCCCATAAATGCCCTGCTGGTTTCCTATGTGTGGAATGTGGGTGGCGAGGTGGGTCTGCAAAGGTCTCTCATACCTCTCACCTCTAGGCTGCACCAGGTCATGCCTGTATCTGTGTTTCCCACGTGGAGCCATACACACGTCTGGTTACACCCCTTTGCTCTCATGGGGACCCAGCACAGGCTCTGGCCACGCAGAGGTGGGTTTCCCCTGTGTGGGTGGTGTGTGGTCCTAGAGCTGCTGTTTTCTGACCCCTCTCACCAGAGCTGGGGTTGTGCCCCCATCCCCTTCTGCTGCAAGCTCAGGCCTGTTTCAGGAGCCTGAGGGTTTGAACCAAAGCTCTTGGAGCGGGTCGATCTCCAGGGATGCCATGTGGGTTGGAGCCGGAGCTGCTAAGGGGGTGCTGCTGCTCCTGTGTCTCTTGGCTCCTCAGCATCGCTGGGGTGTGAAAGCTTGGACGTGAGCTCCTCAGTGTTTAAGGGTGACAACGTTATTTTTCCCGCTCTGCTTGGCTCTCACCTGTCATTTGGATGTCACCATAATTTAGATGTGGCAAAGGTAGCAAGAGTCATTTTGGGTCTCTGCAAGCATGCTAGGAGTTGGAGGTGGGGTCCTGTGCATAAGAGGACAGGAATTTCCCTTAGGTTTTCAGGAAAGGCTGGGACCCAGTTTGGGGTCCCAAAACTGGAGCAACTGAGCCAAGCCCTGCCATGGGGGTGTGCGTGTGTTGCAGCAATGGTGTTTGCATGCGTTCATCATGGCAGCAGCCACAGAGGTGGGCAATGCTATTCCACTGCCGCCGGGTTCAGCTGCCGTGCAAATCACCAACAGCATTTTACAGGAGACATTTGTCTGAGGGCAATGTTTGTGCTTAGAGTCATGTCTATTTTTGCTGCTATGCCATGTATTTTTAAATTGGGTTTGAATGGCATACAGTGCCCACAGCACAGCTCCTTTCAGATCATCTGTCATGTCAGAAAATATGTCTGCTCATTTCAAGCTAAATATTTATTCTGTAATTAGACTTCTTTGTTTCAAATGCTTTTTTTTTTAAAAAAAAAACAAAAAACTATGAATGAGAAGCCAGTATTAGGCTGCCTAAGCATGATAGGAATACGTGGCTAGAGAGCAACATGCTTCTGCAAAGGTGGTGTGGGTGTTTGGCCTTCACAAAATATCCCTCCATTTCTTTTTTCCCCTGGGTTCATCAGTGTGAAAAGCTGCTCTGTTAGTTTCTAAGCCAGGACACACTGGGGATATTACAGCTGTACATTTGGAGGTGAGGAAAAGGTCTTCAGCCCAACTTTTCCCCACCTGGCTGGGCTCTTGTCCCTGCAGAGCCATCGATGCTTTGGCCCAAGGATGCTGTCTGGGTCCGCCAAATGTGGATGCAATGGTCGAGTGTCATCCCTGCTGTATGCTGTGGCTGTGCTGGAGGCATCTCTGCAACACGGCATAGCCCACACACGCTGCACAGGTATGAAAAGTGATGGACATCTGGGGCAAGTATGGTTTAACATTTTCCTGCTGCAAAAGTACTGAAAGTCATGCTCTTGAAGAGGCAGAGGGAGGCTGATCATACGTGCACATGTGGGCAAAGGCAGAAAGGAAGGAGCAAGTTTCATACTGCACTGAGGCACCTGAAGAGCACTTGCCACTGTTTTAATTTCACTCCTGAGATGGCCAAGGCTGTGGCTTCTGTTTCACCTGGGAGTTCACAGGGAGGGGGGAAAGAAAGAAAATGTTGATGTCAGCCTCACTCAGGCTGGAAAATACTGCTTTTGGGTTTCTGGCAAGCCAAAAGCCTTCTGACATCCTGGCAGTGTGTTGCATCGGGGGTCTGCGTGGTTTGATTTTGCTGTCAGATGAAAACATTTCATAGGAGACTTTATTCCCAGCTCCAGTCCCCAAGCAGGTCTCCTTCTAACCCTTCATATACTGCTGAGCTCTGACCTTCAGGTCCTGCATCAGGGCAGGGAGCAAGCCCCAGCCAGCACTGCAGCTGCCTTCCCGCCGCCAGACGCTGCGCAGCCGGGGGGGCTCCCTCGCCCTTCCTGGTGGGAGCAGGAGACCCTGCCCCAACAACTGGGCTCTCAGCAATGCACACCGGGAGTCACCGCAGGATTTCACGTGCTGCCCAGTGAAGAACAGCGTAACACAGGCACATCGGGGGATGCTTGCACGTTAACAAGGGCAGGGAATTGTGAAATTCACGTCTGTGTGGATAATAAACTAGAGAGAAAGCAAAGGTAAGAAAGGAGGATGAAGATTTACGTTTAAACCTAAAATGTTACTTCGAAGGACAACAGGTAGCTAAGCTGCTAAGGAAAACGGTCTGAAGTTTGGGGATTTGATTTTGGAAGTGTCTACAACCGAGAGCTTCCTTGTGGACCTGAATTCAGTGCCAGGGGAACTCTGCTTCAGAGCACAACCTTTCTTTTAATTACTTCTATCTTAATCTGTATGAAGTAATTATATATTATTAAAAGATCCCACTCAACATAAAATAACTTTCTATTAGCAGTAGAGGATTTTATTTTTCTTATCCTGTATGAATAAGACATATATCTACTGGCTGTTTTGTAAAGAACCTCACTGCCTCACACCTGCTAAGGGGTGGCCCTTCTCTTTCTTCTTCACCTTATCACCTCTGATGGCTTTTGATTCTGTTATCTCCTGTCAGCATCCCTAAAGCCAAGTTAAAATATGCTGCCTACAGTAGTTTTTCATATTTGCCAAGCTGTTGCTTACACTGTTGTCTTACTGTATCTGCTCAGGTTACCCTATACCAGCAGGTAATGCTGAATGAGATGCTCTGACTGACCGCAGGAGCTATGATTAGGTGCTGGTTCTTCATGCTGTGCATTTCTGTACCCGCTGGAGTGTGATAAAGTGGTCTAAAAATCTAGCTGGGTGCAGGATCTCGCCCAGCCCCAGAGTTATAATTTGAACCAGAACGATTAAGGCTTTGGCTTACAATAAAGCTGGCATCTCTCTCTCTCTCTCTCTCTCTCTCCTCCCTCAGTGTTTTCTACAGATTTGCATTTCCCCCCCCTCCCTCTTGATGTGCAGCATCTTTCGCAATGGTGTGGATGTCCTGCACGGCAGAGTCTGTGGGCATGCCGATAAATCATCTTGCTTTGGACACGGTAGAGCTCTCTTTGCCCTGCTTGCCCAATGCTCACCACTGTGGTGAGCTGTTTGGCCTGTGATGAGACTTAGGCGCTCATGCTTACATGTCAATGCTCCTTTCCAGGGCAGTTTTGTATGCAACGCCTGAAATGTTAATACCAGCAGGCGCGATGTGCTTTGGAGGAAGTGTTCCTCAGGCTGGAAATCCCTCTCCCCAGAGGGAGACAGCAGCCTTGTTCCTTTCCCCTGGAGAGCTGATTTTCTCCTACACATCTGCAGAAATGCCACTGGCTGCTGCTTTCACCACGCTGCAGCCAGCTGGGCACAAGCAAGGCTTGCCCTGGCAGTCGGAGGCTAGCAGTGGCCAGAGGGTGGCCAAGATGGTGGGAACCATGGTTGGGAGCTTTGTGGGGATCCCGGTGATGCAGTTTATATGGATCTCCTCTGAATACATTTCTCTGAAGTTTCAGGTTAGGAGACTGTCCCAGGAATGCTATGAGCTTCATTACAGTTTCTGCTAAACCACTAGCCAAAATCATCAAAATGTATCTTGAAAGCATTTGGACCTGGTGACTTAGCGATGCTGTTTGTGGAGCTGGTGGAATGATCCCACAGGGAGAATCCCAATGGGGCTCATGCTGTGCCAGCATCAAGAAGCACCTCCAACCACAGAGGCTGCAGAGTGGAGAAGGTCTCACCAAAACCCCATCGGGGAAAAGAAGAGAAGGGAAGAGTGAGGTCAGCTGAGGCTGCTACAGAGCCCTGACAGCTCAGGGTGGAGGATTCACCCTGGGAAAGGCCGCACAGTGCAGGGTGTATGGACCATGGCAAGGGAGAGGTAGGTGGACCTGCAGCTGGTAGGTGCTCACCCCTATGGCACGTGGTTGACCACTGGTCTGTGCCTCCTCCCTGTATGGATGTGAGGACGGCTGGAAGGAGGTAGGGAAGAGATCGGCTGCTGCCAGAGCAGCTTATGGTGCCCCCAGCCTGCACTGACTTGTGAAAACTAAGCTGAGGCTGAACATCTCTCTGGAGGAAGGTTATTGGTTTGAGGGGCTGGTGCTTCACCTTGTTCTCTGACTCTAATTTATTCAGAGTTCCAAGCATTACCAGAGAGGCTGAGAGAAAAGATCAAAAGGGCAAAGTAAGGCAAGGAAAAGAGGAGAAAAACAAATGTAAAGGAACTATGAGAGGAGATATAAAATTACCTGTCCTACTAATTCTGCAAGAACTGAGACCCCAGAATGTTTGTAAATGTGGATATTTGATCAGGATAGTATTTGGAAAAAAATCTGATGGAAAGAAGGTTGCAGCAATACTGCTCCATCTGGGGAGTGACAGCTCTGGAAGCGGAACACCTGCTTCTCTGCTTTCTTTTGGACATAGCTGATGCTGCTTTCTCAACTGTTTATAGACCACATGGGAACTCAATAAAAATTCCACCAACCCTAAACCATACCAGTAGTTTCCAGGACGCCTGATTTCCCATATCATCTTTCTTCTGGTTTTCTTCCCCCCCTAAAAGTAATTTGTGGTGCAAGAAACTTCACATGAATCATCTCACGATCTGAGGGCTTGCTCCCACCCTCTTTGGATATGGCTCTTTGGATATAGACCTTGACCCATGAAGAAAAAGTGATGTGTACAAAGGAACTTATTTTAGCCATTGGGTCTTTTGGCTTCATCTCGCCCAGTCCATTCCATCCTATGTCATTTCTACATCACCAGCATCTTCCAGTGCTTTCTCACAGTAAGCTTTATCCTGCAGAAACTCAGAGGCCTCTAGACTCTTGTTCCTGGTAGCCATCAACTATTTTTGGGAAATGGATTGAAAATCCTGTGTCCCAGGGGAGGCTGTTTCAGGCTTGGGGTATTGAAGCTGAGCACAGAGCCCAGCAGGAATGGCCAGTGATTTGTCTGTGCGGCCACGGAGGCCAGTGGGGCTCCCCAGAGAGGCTGATGTGGGGTGCCACCTCCGAGTGATGGGCTGGGCAAGAGGAGGGGATGCCTGTGCTGAGGATGGCGGGAGATGCCCTTCCAGTATTACACAAGGAAAGTGGGAGGAAAGGGGAACGGAGCAGCAGCAAGAGCAGAGAAACTCTCTTAATCACGGTGCCTTCCCGATGGCACCATGTCTAGTGCCTGTATGGTGTGGCCTTTCGGCATACCCCATGCAAAAAAGACAAAATACAGGTTATCTGGAGAAAGAGGGGGAGGAAAAATAATGTGGAAAGGGGAATCTCCAGGAGAATGAAACATTTCTGCTGGGGGAAGTGGAGCAATGGGAACAGCTCTCACAATTCCCAGGCAGCAAAGTGCTGTTTGCACTAAATCACAGTTGAGTCTGGCACGAACTCTCCCTCTTGTGGACATTCCCCTATATTTTGTGTCATCTGATAGCTGCCAGTACTGCTGGTAGCCTTGAGCCTCTGATAGTTTTATCACAATGAGATGGTTGGATGTGATGGTTGATAATAACTCCTGTATTAAATATCCCTGTGAATTAGTCCAAAAGCGTGGGCTGATCTGCCCTGGCATCAGGCTCATGAGAGGCATGTCTCTGTCTGTAGAGCAAAAGACCCAAAAGCAGGATCCATAGTCCTGAAAAGGGAGCAGATACTGCATCAATGACTGACTTCCCATGCTCACTCCTCACAGGTCAGACTGACCAGGACTTCACTTTCCTCCTCTTCTTTCACATTGCTCAAGTCAGTCTTATTTCTAGATAAAGACCCCAAGCAAAACAAAACTTGCCCATGTTCCCACCTCGATTTCCATCTGAACTCTCCCCCTGACTCTAAAGACTCCCTTTTAGCCCAAGTTATGCTCAGTGGGTAAGACACTTGTAATACCTGTTTTTCCCCACAAAAGGTCTATCTGCTTTTTCTGGTCTATCTGCAGTCCCATTTCTTCTGACTTTTCAATCTGTGGCCCCGGTGTTGTCCCTTGCCTGGTTTTCTGTTACGATTTGGACCCTCCCTGCCCCAATAAACAGATGAGGCCAGGTCTGTCCTGCTGCGTGGACCCAACATACCTCTACCAGCTCTATAAGCTTCAGGTCTGCAAAAGCAGCAGATAAACGCTGGCCTTTTACTCAGGAGGATCATAAATCTAGTGTAATCTGGCCCTTGCTGTAAACTCAAAGATAGAAAATTAACGCCAACACCCAGAAAAGGAGCGTGGATTCGAGAGCCATCATGTGCAGTGAGATCTCTGCTGCAGCTGATGGGGAAGGAAATAAGAGGACTGCAAGCTAAGGTAAGCAATTTCCAGGCAGATGCTGCCACAGACCAGCTGAATCCAACCAGCTGAGCCACCAGCACTGGAGCACTTAGTGGAAGGAGGAAGATCAAAAAAGAAAAATATGGTGTCTGGGGAACTTGCAATTAAAAAGGTTCCAGAAGTATGGGAGCCCTGTGCAGTACAGAGATCTCTGAGGGTAACGGAGTTTCATTTTGGGGTGGGCATGCCTTAAAGCTGTTTGTGAATGGTTAGAAAGTGATTAGCGGAGTTTTGTCTTTGTGCAATGATTCATCTGTTGCAGAGTCACCATGTCACCAGGTTGTTTTTAAGTTTGACCTAGTAAGGCTGCAGCTATATCTGAAATGTTTTGGGGAGCATGCATAAGAGGATTAAAAAATGATAAACTCATGCAGAATTCTGCCTGTTAAACACAAGCATGCAAATATAACCTCGGGAAGTCCTTTAGCCTCAAGTAGCTGGGATGGAGTAGGACTGTTCCTACTTCTTACCCTTTTCCTGGGTATCTACCTCTAGTGCTGTTGGGGGAAGAGGCTAGATGAGCTTCTAGCTGTCCATGGATCCTGTGTATGTAAGATGCTTACAGGTGAGGCTTCCAAAGGTGCCCAGCCTTGGACATCTGTATACGCAACCCTAGACCCCCAAGAGCTGAGAGGGTTAGCCAGGCTGAGCATTTGGCAGGGATGCTGTGTTATACTTGTACCACTACCAAAGTAACCACACGACCATGATTCTCAGCATAGGTGAGATCTTCCAGTACTTGGGTTTTTGGGCCAGTATCAAGCCCCACCACTGTGGTTGTCTTGCCAGGAGCCTAAAATGGACAAATCAAAAGCTCTGATTGCAAGCACAGCAATGAAAATGAGATGAAACTGCAAGAATGACAATGACAGGGAAGAGATGCACCACAGAGACCCCATCCCAAATTCAGTGTTAAATGCCCTACTCAGGCAGCCATGCCACCAGCGCTGTGTTTAGGGTGCTCACTGCCACACGGTGTTGATCTGCTTGAAAAAAACATTTCTTTTTTGTCAAGATTTTTTTCGCAGAAGAATCGGTTTCCCTGCAGGTGTTCCCTGTAAGACCAACGGAGCACAGAAAGCACTACCAAATTAGGGACTGCTTAAATTGGTGCTGATTTCTCAGAAGAGAAAAAGACCTCGTTGTCCCTCTCCTCCCTAAGGGAGCACTTAGTGTTGGAATGATAATGCAAAATGAGACCGTGAACTTTGAAAAGGGCCAGCTGCAGCTGGAAGCGAGAACCTGTTGGAGCTCATTAAAAGGCAAGTGTAAACATCAATACAAACGAGGGGTAGATCTCAGCTTCCCCACGAGCTCTTATCTTGCAGAAGCTCCGTGCTTTGTGGATGAGAGGCCGTTTTGCAGGCAAAAGGAATTAAAAAATGTGTCTGTTTCCTCACCTTTCACCCCACAAAACTCAGGCAAAGAGAAACCCTAATTTGTGTGTGCTGTTCCCCTGGTTAGACAGTGCTGCCTGGAGTTTTGGAGGGTGGCTTGCTGGGTTTTTCTTTCACAAGCGATGCATGCCTAAGTAGCTCTGCCTTCCCCTTCCCCCCTGTCTGTGTGTGTTGGTCCAACTCCATGACAAACCAGACTGCAGAACTGATCTGGCTTCAAAATAAACTCATCAGAAGATAAATGCAGTTACTTTAAACTCAGACCAACTCCTTGATCCAGTTCATTTCAAGCCCTCATAAAGGGCTGCACAAGCACCATAGGGTGGAGAAGGCTCTGCTGGCATTGCCTCCAAATCCAACTTAAAAACATGCACAGCCTCATATTAAGTGCTGGTACCTTGAGGGCTACTTGCCAGCCCTCAAGCCATCAGGGCTGGGCAAGGCAATTTGAAGCTCTATCACCCAATTTTACTATGCAGTGAGAGCTCTCCCATCCCTTTTTGGGACTCTGAGAGCCCACAGCTTAGCTGTGCGTTGCGTGTTGTGGCCTGGTTAAGTCCTCTTCCTCAAGAAGCAGCTCAGACAGGAAGAATTTTTCATTGTTGAGAGTTTAACTAGCAGCCAGGCGCTGCCAGCTCCCTACAGGCTCTGGGCACATGTGTAGTATGTGTGTCCCAAGAAAGGGTGGGCTGCAGGAATGGTGCTTGTTTGCACAGCGACTCAGCTTTATCATCTCTATTGCTGCTCTCACTCTAGTCTTTGCCACGCTGCAATTGCTGCAAATCCTTTGCAGGCACGTGAATTCCTCTCCAGCAGCACTCATCCATGCCCAAAGTGCACCCCCTACTCTTGCAAGGTGCCCCTTGCACCCATGTTCCCAAGGCACTGAGAAGAGGGGGAGGAGGACTCTCTCTGGCATAAGGCACAGCGTGAGTGCAGCCACCACTTCCAGCTGCCTGATCACAAAAGCTCAGCCTCAGCCACACTGCAAGCATCTCTGTTACAGCTTCCTACATGTATCTCTGAGCTACGGAGTTCAGGGCATCAGGCACACACACAATACTGCATGCATGCTGATTGACTTTTTTTTTTTTTGCCCATGTGTGTTTTTGTGGTCCTTGCCTTTTGCAGTCATCCCTTGGCAGGCTCTAGTTACAGTGTTTTGCTGGTGGTGAGGGATAAGGGAAGAATTCCCCTCTTGCTTTATTATTTCAGTAAGTAGTACACAAATCCCTGTGTGTCACTACAGTGTTACGAACTTTAATCCACCTGAAGGGACTTCTCTATGCCACAGTTCCTTCATGTCTACCCACTGACTCCTAGAGATCTTCAGGGTCTTGCTGGTATAGCCTGTTTTCTTACCTCCAAAAAAATAACTTTCTCCTTTTACTTCTGGCATGGGCAAGGCTTCAAAATCTGTCTGTTCAAAATCTACACATACTCTCCTTCCTTTAACTGCACTCACAGTTTCCCACAGAAATCCTCAGTCCTTTTGTACTCTCATTTCACAGCCCTTCAGAGGAAGTTTGCATCCCCAGAGAGAGCTCACAAAGCCTTTGAGACAGCCTCAGCTTCTATATTGGAGCCTAAATATTCTGGTCCTGGACTGCCCTGCTGCTTCCCTGTCTGTTCTTTCACTGAATCCAGATACTGGCCTGCAATGAGTGTCCTGATTAGTCCAGATAAGTGTTTTGTCCTGGTGCTGTGCAATATCACGTATGCTGTGATATGCCTTGATGATTGCACAGGAGCTCTGGGTCATGCTGGTGTTATCCTGTGCACCTTCTGGAAAAAAGAAAATGACTGAGTCATCCAGTTGCCTGTCTGATAGTCACCAAAGGCTGGATCCTGTAAGCACTGAAGTGAAGGTAAAGCTACCTCTGACTTATGGTACAGGGCATGATCCCTGGAAGAACCCATGCTGAGATATTCATAATTATGTAGCACAGCTCTGCAAACTCACAGGCCAAATCTTGCCCTGATGCTGAAATCCCCTTCTCCCAATCCTTCCTCTTCCTTTTAAGCAAGTGGTTCAGGTAACCTCTCAGCTGCTGGAATCTGTCAGCGTGTGGGAGCCCTGCCTGGAAGCACTGCTAAGAATAGTGTTTGAGAGCAAGGGGAAGAGAGGAGCGAGCCTGGAAGGGATCTGGCCACTGCCACCACCAGTTAGACTCTGCTGCTTGTAGGAAACAAGGTGGAGTCTATGTGATGCATGCGGCTTCTTAAGGTGTTCTTATCTGGCACTCTTCCCATCCTCTGAATACTGAAGTCAATGGCACAGCTGCAGAAAACCCGATGCTCTTGCCTTGCTACGGCTGTAAGATTGTGTTACTACTGCCCTTACCTCTCCACTAACGCTGCTGGGAGTGTGGGCCCTCACCTGTCTGTTCACACAGGCTGAGCTGCAGGCTCCTGAAAAAGTGCAAATGAGTCTCTTGGAAGCAGCTGTGTATCAGCACAATGCCATAGAAACCACAGCTGCACTACAGAGGGCCTTTTCCTCCGCATTATGCAATAGGCAATTATGTAAGTTGGCATTATATAATATTCCTGGCTTTTTCTGGAGTGCCAGCCTCCTCCTGACAGCTCCCCTGGCACAGGAGTGTGTACCACGCTTACATCGTGCCACACTTTATACAACCCAAGGTGATGTGATGCCAGAGCCAGGGCTGCCACCACTGCTGCTCCGAGCTGCAGGACCCTTGGCTGTTCTCAGGGTTGGTTTTTTTTGTTTGTTTTTGGGGGTTTTTTGTTTTTGTTTTTTTTTTAAGTTGTATTGTGCAGGAAAAGGCTCACTGAAAAGAAAAAAAATTATTTGGTCAAAAATCTGTTTGTCCCTCTGAGCTGTTCTGATGTGTAAGAACACAAAGTGGTTTGGGTTGTTTCTTGAGGAAAATGGACTGGGTTTTGGAGCATCTCTCTTCCCTGCTGGAAAATTTATTCCATGAACTGCCTTCAAATGAAAAAAATCTCTACAATTTCTGCTAGTGAGTGCCTCACACATTTCCCTACTTGCAGCAGGTCTGGCTGGAGAGACAACAGGGTTAGAAATCATTGGTGATTTGTTGTAGTAGCTGCCATGTCAATGTGGGGTTCTGCTGTGCTCTTCAATCTTCACTTTACAGGCCATGGCTGGATTTCTCTTCTCACTACAGCAATACTCTTAAAAAAAAAAAAACTGGATGTGGTCAAACAGACTTGGAGCTGATCCCTCCCTGTGGCTCGTGTGTGATTCTTACTGTGCCTCCCAGCTCAGCTTGGGTGTCTATGCCCTGCATTAATAACTACCAAACAGCTGGCGTTTCTGATACCATACCCAAGAGCCAGTCCTTGCTCGTTCACTGGTGTGTCTGTGGGCACAGGCAAGTCATAGAACTTCTCTGATCCCTAATTAATGGGAAAACCAAGTGATTTTCCATTTGCAGTATTGTGGCATGGTCTAAATTCATTAATGCCTGCAGAAAGGTTTGACTTCTATTGAGCAAGGCAGAGGTGAGATTGCATCCACCATTTTGCCAGAAATGGGTCTTGCTGGGCCTGCTATGCCCATTAGACTGGGAGATATTTCCTAAGCACCTTTTGGCAATATTTTTGGGTGGAAACAAGCCCCATTAAGTCCCTAGGACAGCCTTCCTCCTCAGCAGTACCCCAAGGCTTGGCTGTGGCTCTGCTGCTGTCCCATGGGATGTTCCTCTCCCTGATCCCACCACCCCAGCCCACTGCAGTGCTCAAGGCTGGGGGAAGGCGTAGCATCCTCCCTGTGCCAGTAGCCTGCTACAAGGCTGGGAGTAAAGCCACCCATCTAGCCCAGGGCCTTGACACCCTGACATGGGCCCTTTCTGAGGAAAACAGACCATCTCTACACCCCACACTGAAAACAAGCCCCGTATGAAAGTTCTTCCACCTGCAATCCAACCACAGTGAGAGCCCTGTGGCTCTGCTGGCATGGGGACAGAATCACAGAATGGTTGGGGTCAGAAGGGACCTCTGGAGATCATCTAGTCCAACTCCCTGCCAAAGCAGGTTCACCTAGAGCAGGTTGCACAGGATCACATCCACACAGGTTTTGAATTTCTCTAGAGAAGGAGGCTCCACAGCCTCTCTGGGCAGCCTGTTCCAGTGCTCTGTCACCCTCAAAGTAAAGTTCTTCCTCATATTCAGATGGAACTTCCTGTGTTGCAGTTCATGCCTGTTGCCCCTTGTCCTGTCACTGGGTGCTGAAAAGAGCCTGGCCCCATCCTCCTGACACTCGCCCTTAAAATATTTGTAGGCATTGATAAGATCCCCTCTCAGTCTTCTCTTCCCCAGGCTACAGAGGCCCAGATCTCCCAGCCTTTCCTCATAAGGGTGGTGCTCTAGTTCCCCCAGTCATCTTCACAGCCCTCTGCTGGACCCTCTCCAGCAGTTCCCTGTCTCTCCTGAACTGGGGAGCCCAGCACTGGGCACAGCACTGCAGGTGCGGCCCCA
>JAVJGJ010000057.1:34014127-34084654 GCA_035590215.1 Microhierax caerulescens | reverse complement strand
CGGCCGCGGCGCTGCTGCCCGGGCAAGGGCAGCCCCGGGGCGGGTGGCTGCGCCCGGGGGGTGCGGTCCGCGCGGGGCGGGGGGGCTTCGCGACGAGGTGACAGCACCCGCATCACGCCAGCGATGCCCCCCGAAACGTGGGCAACAATACTAACGATATGTTTCATGCTCGTTTAGCGAAAGCGCCTTAGGTGCGGCTGCAGGGCCACCGTGTCAGCCGGGCCCTGGGGTGTCGGGTGTTGTTTGAAACAGGTTGTTCCATCACCTGGCGCTTCTTAAAGGGGGCGGCCCATGTGCTGGCTCTCTGTAGTTTGTGTTTATCGACATGATTGTGCAAGTCGCAGATTTTGCCCCGAGAGAGAGATGAAAGGCCTGTAGATACTAAAATGTTAGGTCTTTTTTGCGGCTGCAGCGTTGAGGCGTGGTCGGGTGCACCATAAAGCACTTAATATTTCTGTAGACTATTTATGAAGGGTCTAGAGAGAAGAACTTATGATTTCATTTCATTACGACTTCACTCGTAAAAAACGCAATATGGAATCCTATACTCTTTTTAAGCCTTCTGACCATTTAACATTTATCTCCATACCAGGACTGTTGGCTTCACAGCCCTGGGGAATGCTGCAGAGAGCAGAGAGTCAACCAACTTCAAATGAAGTTATTACAGCAACCGAGTAGTTTCAGCTTGGGGAAAATAACAGAGCTCTGTGCATAAGAGTAACCTCTCATGTACCAGGAGCACATTTCTGTCGTGTCTGAAACGCATGTAAAATAGTAAGGTCAGTATTCAGGATCCTACCCAAGGCCAAGCCTGGGATGGTGTAAATGCTTGTTTACTGCTACAAGTACTGTGGAGAACAACATAAGGAATGAGCTGGAGGGATCCTGAGCTCACTTCCACCAGTTTAGCTTAGGTTAGGTAATCGGTAGCCGTCTGGTGTTTGCACAGAAAAATCAGGATGAAATCTTGGCCTTGAAGTGTTTAGGATGTAGATTTTTGGATATGAACTGGTGCATAGAGGAGAGAGAAGGGGAAGATTGCAGCATCACAGGTTGACTTGTATGACAGAGGCTTGTGGCATGTAATGGCCAAAATTCTCTTACCTCTAGGCTTGAATACCGGCTGCCACACTTTCTTACCCAAAATATTCCCTTTACACCTGTGTGTTTCTGATGGATGTGAGGCTCTGTGACTCCATCCTTCTTGCTGCCTGACTACCCTTGTACATAGGCACTTCTCTCCCCTTTCAAGGCTGGAGCAGGAAGGCTGCAGAGAGTGTGGATGGGGGCAGAGGCAGTGGTGCACCTCAGGTCCTGCAGCGAGTGCTGTGGTAGGGACTGTGGGGTTCCATGCTCTTCTCCTGAGCTCCAGGACAGGTGTCTTCAGCCCTCAGTTGACATTTCTCACCTGCCAAGGCCTGTGATGCGTGCCTCTTTGGAAAAGTCCAGAGGTAGGTGCATGCTTTGGAACAGTAGTGCTAGCTGGGGTTTGTTGTCAGGCTGCGCTCTGACTGCAGTCACCTCCTGGAAGGCACTAATCACCCTCCTGCTGTGCCAGGCTGTTATCAGTCCTGATGGGGCTGAAGGAGAAAGCCTGGGAGGTGTCCCAAAGCAAACCCATATTGTTTGTCAACCCGGTGGCTTTTCCTCCCAACACAGATATTTGGCTAGCCTGGGGTAGCCAGAGACCTTAACCACTGGCTGAATGCGTGTTGAGTGAAGCCCTGTTGTATCCTTGAGTCTCTGGCCTGCCACAAATTACCCTCCTGTCTCAGCTGTACGTCTGTTGGCTCTGATATCCAGGCTCAGCCGGCGGCTAATCCTGGGCATTCCCTGGAAAGGCAGGCAGAAAGACCCCACCAGGCAGGTGGGGGGTAGCTAGCTCCCATATAGCTTTTATCCCCTTCCTCCCTCCTACAGAAGCTGGGGAGATGACTGGGCCACTCTGAATATGGTTAGCTCTTAAGGACATGTCTCTTCTGACATTGTGCTCTATTAGAAAATGGTAAGTGTTACCCCAGGGGGAAAGGAGATTGAGATCAGCATGGGAAAGGAAAGGCCTTTGGAGTGATGGAGCTGATGATACCAGCTGTCCTGGCCTTTTCTCCTGCCTGCCCTTGGCAGACCAGGGGAGAGGGAGGCAGGGTGGTGCTGCAGATGACAGTGCTCTTCAGATCTCCTGCCGTACAGCTTGACACTGTGTCTGGGTCCTTGAGAACCTAGGACAGGCTCCTGGCACTGTGCTTCAGCAGTGCCCTTTCTGTCCAGAGTGGGACATATGCCAGTCCAATACGAAAAGCAGAAATGATGCCATCAGTGGCACCCACAATAGCACCTGACCCGAAATAGCTTCCTAGAAAAAAATAGGGAGACTGATTAGGTTAGACAAGCCTGAAAGGGAGCAAGACATCCAGCTGACGACTGACAGGTGTAGGTCTGTGACCAGGGGCTATAAATCCCACAGGTCAGCTCTCCAGCCACCCTTTGGGGAAAGACAAACAGTTGCGGGGAGCACTCAGGACCTGTCTTCAGTGAACCATGGGGCTCAGTGACCAGGAATGGCAGCAGGTCCTGACCATTTGGGGAAAGGTGGAGTCCGACCTTGCCGGCCATGGGCATGCAGTTTTAATGAGGTAGGCAAGAAGCTTCGGTCCTAACAGTAAAACTGAGAACCTTTGATGAGAGACCAAGGAAAGTGTATATTTAGTATGGGGGCTTGTTTTTGGCAGTGTTTATTTCAACAGGCTGGGTTGGTTTTTTTTTGTTGTAGGGTGTGTTCTTTCCATTTCTATGGTTTCTGGGTTAAAAATTACTCACTGTGTAAAGTGGCTGTGCTTCTGTCTCTCCATCTGTCTATGGGTGCAGGAGCAGGCCAGTGCTGTTTTCAAAAGATGGTGGGACTTTCTCACTCCCTCTGCCTCTGCTGGCAAAGCTCTGCTTTGGATCCTCATTGCCCAAGCATCACGGAGAGAAAAGCTGGAGCAAATTGCGTGTTCTGGGCCTTCAGATGTTCTGCAGCAAGGATGTGGGGAGGCAGGGAAGGAGAGGAAAGGAAAATCATCTCTGTGACAATTTTCTTGATATCTATGATTTCAGCAAAATTAACTGTGAAGTACATGAGTATTTCCCTCTCCCTACCTTAGTCTCAACTGGCAGAGCCCTGCGCATCCTGCTTTTTGGCCAGAAATCTGGGTGGTAAGACTTGTCTACTTCCTGATGAGGTCTGGGTGTGAAATGAGGCACATCATTCCCTCTGCTTCCCTCCTCCATGATTTTGGTGTCAGAATAGGAATGCTTGTGAGGGTCTCCATCTGAGAGGATCTCTGCCCCCAGGCTATCCTTGTGGTCCTGGCCCCCTGAGAAGGGAACATCCTGAGTGCCAGCAGCAAGTCACGGAAATTTGGAAGGGATCTCAGGGATGCAGAGTAGGAAACAACATTGGGTGGGCATTGGATACTAGCCTGCCCTTAAAGACCAGCACGGATGGACTCTCTCCAGATCTCCCCCTGAGCCTGTGCACACTATGATATGCCAGAAGGGTACAGATGCTGAGGAGAGCAGTGGAGATGTGGCACATACTTGAGGGGCTTCCTAGCCTAACTAAGCATGGCTAAAGGAAGGACCCCACACCACCTGACAAATCCACTGAAAAAGCTTTTTCAAAGATGAGCCAAAGCAGGGGGCTGCTTCACATCATGGCCCAGTTTACCTGCCATTTGAAAGGAAAGGGAGAGATAGGGGCAGCTGTGTGGCAATGGGATGGCTCTCCCCTCATGCAGTCCAGAGCAGGCGTGCTGGAGGGGTAGCAGGAACCTGAGCCCTCCCCATCAGTCCATCTCTGTGAGGTTGCTACTTTGGCTCTGGAAGTGCCATAAGACAGTAAAAGCAGTTTCCAAGTGAAAAGGTAATACCATTTTTCTTACAGGTATCACAGAGCAGAGCATAGTATTACATAAATACATGATACCTGTCACCCCTGTGACTTTGTGCTCCCCAGCCAGCTCAGTCCATTTCTTCTTTTAAAGGGTTTCTGAGGGAGAAGAGAGGCAGGGGAAGCCAGCAGCTCTCCATTTAGATATGTGTCCCTATGTCCATTGTTAAAGACTTCTTAGGCAGATGTCACATCCTGGGAATATGTTTAGAAAATACTGATTCAACTGGATGTTTTCCAAAGGAAACAAAAAAATACCTCTCAGAGAATTTTCAAGAGTCTTGGGAGTATATCATCTCTGGCAGACATGACTCAACCATAGCCAGACTCAATGGAAGGAGATTTTTAGAAATAACTTAATCCCATTTCAAGGTGCAAGGTTTTTTAATCTCTCTGGGTGGGACACAACCTGTGTCATGGAAAGACACAGGAAAAAAGGAAAGGCCCATGCTGGTGTGCTCAGCACCTGGTAAAGTACAGAAATCCTTTGGAGACCTTTGAAATGAAACACCAGCAAAGACTGGTCACTCATCTACAGAATCTTTTTGCCACAGAACAGCTTGTGTTTTCCATATACTTGAGGCACTCGTTAGTTGGTTTAACCTATACTTACACCAGACAGCGGAGAGTCTGTGCCTCATGGTAACATACTTAGGAGAAATGTCCAGTTTGAGATGGGACACAAGCCCCAGCAGTTGCAGCAGCAGCATGCTCCCATGGGCAGAGCAAGAGTGCAGTCGCTGCACTGTGAGAGGGAGGCTGGTTTCATGGCTGAGGTCCCGGGTGGGAGCTCCAGACACTGCACAGGGGAACCTGGATGAGCCGCTTCACAGATGTGAGCTGCAGGGCCCTGGCTGTAAAGACAGATATTGCTTTTGCTGGTGCTTCAGCTAGTTGGATTATAGCCATCGGAGTGTATAATACCTGAAAATAAAGTTGTGCAGGGGAGCTGATGTCTCTCAACGCTTGATTATTAAGCTACTAATAACCAGGGCAGACAGTATCCCCTTTTCACCTTGAGTCTAGGACTGTGTCAGGGGAAAGAGTGAACTTTCCTACTAGTTTGGTTGCCAGTGTTGTCTGCATCCTGTCTCCTAGGAAATGCAGTAGGAGCGAAACAGTGGGGACAACAACAGCCTGTCTTTTAGACATTTTTCCACCTTCTTGATTTCATTTCCATTTTGGGATTGTAGTGCCTATGTATAGCACTGCATGGCATGGCACCAGCATGCCTGAAGGCCCCACACTTTTGTGACCCACTTGCTCCTAAGGACTTTCTGAGGTGCCACAGTGCTGGATGGAGGAACCACACTGCTGGCAGCTGGGCTGAGCAGGGGGGTGGGAAAAAAGGGCAGGAACCAAATTCCTGCTGTGTCTGCAGTCATAGGGTGGGGACACAGTAAGTTCCCACCCAGCTGATGTTCAAGAACACCTGAGCTCCAGATGTGAAGGACCTGAGGCTGCTCCCTTTTCTTTTTGTATGAGAAGCCTCTAGAACTCTCCTTTCCTGGTCAATGCAGAGATGAGCTGGGAAGAGGGTCCTGGTGAGACCCAAGAGGCTACAGGTTGGCTCCTCAGTAACAGTAAGTCAATGAAGACAGGTGGTTTGGTTTGGTTTTGTTTCTCCTTCAGATGAAGGCAAGAACTCATCTCTCAGTACCATGGCCAGGTGTGTCTCTTGTTTCTATCTTAATACAATTGATATAACCCAGGGGACTGGTGCCAAAGAGTTAGCAGACCTATATAATAAAAATATGGACACTTGCTCTGTTGCTCTAGCTGGACATGTTTAGGGCAGTGTCTCCATCACAGCCAGAGGGAATGGAAAAAGACAGCAGTGATCATGTTAAGACATGTGTAAGAGGATGGGATTAAAGTAGATACAATACTCAAAGGAGGTGTGTCAGGAGCTTCTGCTTTCCAAAGACAAGAGGCTTTTCATCATTTGTTAATGACAAAAACCAGCCTATACAAAATACATAGAAAGGAAACTTCTGCACACAGAGTATCATCACGTCATGGAACAAACTACCAGAGGAAGGATGAAAAACCAGATTCACAGTAGGGTCATATGATTCCCTGGCTTGTATACATACTAAAAGGAGTGATTGTGAATGGTGGTAATTTGGAAAGGATCTAAAGCGTCAGAGTTGCTAGGTTAAATTAGCTTCTACTAGCAGGAACTAGCTAAGAGCTTTCTTTGGAGGGAGAAGCAGCTTATCACACCTTTGCCTGTCCATATACTCTGAAATACCTATAGCAGTTGGACCTCAGCTGTGGTCTGGATGACAGCTCTCCCAGGTCTCACAATACCTCTGCTTTTGCCCACAGACTCTTTCAGGATCACCCTGAGACCTTGGATCGTTTTGAAAAGTTCAAAGGCCTGAAGACCCCTGATCAGATGAAGGGCTCTGAAGATCTTAAGAAACATGGAGTTACTGTCCTCACCCAACTGGGCAAAATCTTGAAGCAGAAGGGCAATCATGAGTCAGAGCTGAAGCCCCTGGCTCAAACCCACGCGACCAAGCATAAAATCCCTGTCAAATATCTGGAGGTATGGAAAAGGGCAGGAAATCTTGGTGTCTGATGTGTAGTGAATGTGTGCAAGACAGCTACGCGAGAGCTGTGCTTTTATTTACTGATGGCCAGTTGGACTTCAGTGAGCCCTCCCTCAAGTCCAAGGTCTCTGTGTACATGCAGGAGGAGGCACAGAAAAAGGGTTCATGGTATGCAAATGGTATGTGAATATCCAAGTTTAGATTTCCCATTCCAAACACCACATGCAGTCTGACCAATCCCCGACAATAATAAACCAGCCCATGCAGCCTCCGCATGCCTGGGAAACAACATTACATAAGAACCATCAGTGGCTGGACTCAAGGGATGTACAATTTTAGAGTAAGCCCTGGAGGAACCATTGGAGACCAAGACCCACAAAACTAAGTGTTGTACAAACACAGGGCATGAATTTTCAGCCTTAATGGATGAGATAGTCAGGAGCAGGAAGGGCCATGATCTGCTCAAGGTCATGAAGCAGATCAGCATCACAGCTAGGAATACAGCCCAGTTCTTCTGCCCAGCCCAGGCTCCTTGCATGCTAGACCTCGCTGTCTCTCCGGAGACTGTGGGAAGGGCTACTGAATTAGCTCGGAGATATTTCCAGGCTCTGCAACCTATTTCTTAGTTTGGCTTTTCTGAAAATAAACCTTGAGTGTCCCTTCAGTTTTTCTTTCTCTCTTTCCTTCCTCACAGTTCATTTCTGAAGTCATTATCAAGGTCATTGCTGAAAAACACTCAGACTTCGGGGCTGATTCCCAGGCTGCGATGAAGAAGGCCCTGGAGCTGTTCCGAAATGATATGGCCAGCAAGTACAAGGAGTTTGGTTTCCAGGGTTAGCACATACGCACAAAGGAACACCATGAAGGAGGCCTGGCCATGCATCTTAGAATAGCTTCCCCAGCACTGTTTAGAACATCTCACAATTGGCCATCCAAGATGTGTGGGAAAGCTTTGATGAGAGGCCAAGAGTCACTCCAGGCAGCATAGAGGCACTCAGAGTATCTATGATAAACCGTTGTTTCTTGGCTTCATGTATACAAGAGAAATAATCTGCTTTCTTAGGAAAAATAATGTATGGGGTTATCTGTGAGCTTCTGCCTATCCTATTCCCTTTTTCTTTCTCCCTTCCCCCAAACCCAGTCTTATGTGAGAGGTGAATGGCATAGCCAGAGATGAAGGGATGTGGAGGAACGAGGGGAGTGTTGAGGAGTGTGGTGAATGAGAAGCAAAAGGATGACTCAAATAGTCTGAAAGGGATGTCAGGATGGAGAGTAGGGGCGCAGCGTCCCATTCCTCCCACAGGTGAGACTGTTAGCAGGTTACTGTGGAGAGCTTCCAGCACAGTATTACCTTGCTTTGTGGGGGTGAACACACCCCGTCTGTCTCCAGGGTCTGCCAGCTCAGAAACTTGCATTAGTTGCTAAACTCACATTAGCAAAACTATAAAGAGCAGTACTCTCTGTGATCTGTATGTTTCTGGTAGCCACTGCTATGCATCTGAAGTTCTGTTACACTGGAAAGTAAAGTATGTGTTTCTCAGAAAATAAAAATTCTGCACCAGTGTCTTGTGTTTGCTCCTAGCTTTACAGACACTCCAATGAGAAGTGGGGGAGAAAGAGAAAGCACAAAGGTGTTTTGCATATGCACTCGGCTGCACTGCATCCTGTGGTGTCTGTCCTTCCCTGACCTGAATGGCATGTGGCATCTGTCTCAGCCAGGGGACATGGGACACTCAGATGTCACCATGGGGTCATGACCTGGTTACTGGACTTCACAATGCAAACTGGCAGCCTAGACTCAGTGCCTTGGAGCTGACAGAAGTGCTCCCTGACTGAAGGCCATGTCCGCTGCTGTGCTGGGGGGAATGCGGAGAGGGAAGGCCCTTTGCTTATTTATGGGGTGGTAGCCGTGTAACTGAGCTTGGGTTCCGGCAGCAGGCAATGCAAAACAGGGCTGATTAGCCCTGGAGGAAAGTTGTAACAACAGCAGCAGCATCTGAACACTCAGGCTTTGGTCTCTGTACCATTTTGCATTTTTGTAGAGGTGTCTCTGCAGTGCATGCTGCACTGTGTTTACGGATGTATGCCAATGTCTTATGGCGGAGCTTAAGGGACACTGTGACAAAGTGCTTACCTCTGTCTGCTGCCCTCCCCCCGTCCTGGTACCACAGTGAAGTACAAATGACCTAATTCTACTGAGGTAGGGGAAAAGGCTGAGGGCCACATCGTGCCTACAGCTGTTCAAGGGTTAGTCAGAAATCATTGGAGCCTGAAAAGGGTTTTTGAGTGCAAAGTCTTGACCAGACACCCAGGTTCACAACTGACTCTTTGGGAACTGTGCAGTTTCTCTCGCTGGACCTAGTCAGAGGGGCAGTTATACCCCACAGTGAGCACGGGGGTCCTCAGTTGCTCCTCTTCCTCCATCCCCATCTGCCAGCTCAGGGCTCCAGCAACAGGGTGCTGCAGTCTCTTGTGGCCTATGCACTCAAGGTGTATCCATGCAGAAAGCAAGGTGGATGACCAGAGTGCTGTCTTTCTGTATATTTGCATAGGGTTGAGAGCATTCATGGCAGTGTCACACCTTGGCACAGCAGCAGGATTCTACAGAGGTAAGCAGCTGGGTTCTGGCTATAGGAAATGCGTGGAGTCAACACGGCAGCTCGATTCTGGTACAGAGAAAGTAATGCACCTTATCTCACAGAGATAGTGTGAGGGCAAGCATGAGAAAGAAAAATGAGGTGCTTAGTATTAGGAGCTACTAGCAGGGTCTGGTTCGAAGCACTCCCTGCTACACTGTGTGCAACAGGGACAGGGAGAGCCACCAGCCCTTAAAAATCAGTCCTGAACCAGCGTGATCTGCTGTGTCTTTGGTCAGGGCACAGGTCACAACGTTATAGTCTCTGAAACAAGAAGGAATGAATTCCTTCTTGGAACAGAGCATCTCTGATTTCTTGCTCTTTACAAATCCTCACTTTACCTCTGGGAGCCTGCTTGGGGTTTCAACCTTTCAGAGTGTCACAAAAGCATACGCTGTCACCTAGATGAAGTTACAGCCAGGTGGTCCCTGGCTTAAGCAACTTGCTTCATCTGACTCCAGTCTAGTCTGTCTGGCTTTGCAGGGAGGGCAACCTATTTAATTAAGGTCTAGGATTGCCTGTCCAACACAATAAGATTTCCTGCCAGTGACAACAGACTCTAACTCAGGATTAAAAGCTCTGCTATAGCAGCTGCCTCTGTCAGTCTGAGTGGGATCGGAGTTGTCTCTAAATAGTTTTATGTAGGGTAGTATGGTGGAGAAGGGGGTGGGGGGGTTGCATTTATGTTGTGCCTAGCTACTGGTTATTAGGTAGCTGGAATAAATGTCAGTCCGTTGGGAGCACTGACCCTTCGCTCTGCTTGCCCTACTCCTCTGCACTGGGGACCATCCTAACATATGTGCTGGTCAGATGTGGGGCCTGATGTGGGTTTTCTGGTTGTGCCTATGGCCCAGTGAAGATGTGCAAGCTGAGATGAACCAGCCAGTTCAGATACCAATAACAGTGGAGCTATCTGTAGCAGGGTCAGTGGGATGCTTGTGGTGAAATCCATGTGCCTGCACCTTTGCTACTCTGGGTACTGTCTATGCCCTTGGCTGCAGTCCTGACATAGTGTAGTGCCGGGGTAGGTTTAGATTGCATATCAGGAAAAATTTCTTCACTGAAAGGGCAGTCAAGCATTGGAACAGGCTGCCCAGCAACATGGTGGAATCACCATCCCTGGAAGTGTTTAAAAAATGCATAGGTGTGCTTAGGGACATGGTTTAGTGGTGGACTTGGCAGTACTTGGTTAATGATTGGACCTGATGATCTTAAAAATCTTTTCCAACCTAAATGACTCTACGATTCTATGATAAATGTAATTCCCACACAATGAGTTTATAGAACTCCTATATATGTATGTACATACCTACATACTACCCTACATAAAGAAACAGCCCCTGCTTTAGGGAGAAGGGAAGATTCCTAGAGGAAAGGGGATGGTGAAGAAAGGATTTTTCAGCTCCATGCTCTATTGATTCAGCATCTTTGTTGGAGTCACTATTTCCATTGTGCTGCTAGTATATGTATCTTTTGTAGTTCATGTATGGGACAAAGTCCCATAGTGGAGATAAACCATATCAGCATAAGCCCAGAAATTTTCGTGCCTCCTTTCCAGGAACAGCTTTACATAAGAAGGATGGGTCCTAGGGGCTTGTGCCCAGCCCCTCTCTCTGTTAACACCATTTGGTGTTACATAAACGTTCCTGGTCACACAGTGGGTTGTGGATTGTGTAGCTGCCAGCCTCCTTGCTCCAGCATGTATACACTGACTACAGCCAGGTCAGGCTTATGGCTGTCCTATGCCTTCCATGCACTCCTGTAATTTGTTTTATGCTAATAATGCTGTTTCTGGCAGTAAATGGGTTATGCACCTGCACTCACCCTTAGGTTGAAAAACATCCTTGCTGCTTTGCACTAGACATACTACTCTGCTCCTGCTGCCGTGGTTTCCATTGCATGGCAGAGCTCCCCATGGCACCAAGCCAGTGACCTGTCTGTGTTTTCTTGGGCTTAGGTGTCAGACGCTGGCATTAGGATCTCAGATGCGGGGAGCCGTCCCTTGCTTCCCAGGTGCTGTGCAAATGAGCCAGTCAGCCTCAGCCAGGGTACAACAATACTGCAGTCTGCTGTGCTGCCTGTCTGTCTTGTCTTTACTTCTGCCTCCTCATCCTACCTGGCTCAAATACACCCATCAACATCAGGGAGCATCAACGAGCAAGTGTTGGGGACCATACTATTTATCCTGTGATTTGTGTCTTGGTCACCTCAATGGGAGAAAGGGATGGAGCTCTAGTGACTAATTATGTTAAATATTTAGCATGTTAGCATGAAGCTTGTGGCATTCTTCATGTTTGCATCTCCCTGCAGGGCTAACATGAAGAAAGGGCATGGAAGTTTCCAGTCCCCATGATAGTCACTGAACAGACATGTCTGCTTTCTGGGTATTGAAGCACAGACAGTGCCTAAAGGATGTAATGTCTATATGACACTGTAATTTAATAAGGAGACTCAAATGCTCACCTGTACCACATGCTTTCAGATGAGGATTATTTTTGTCATGATCCCTATGTTTCCCACCATCTGGTCAAAACCTGCCCCTTATGTTTTGCCACTGAGGAAAAGAAACCAGTGGCAAAGCCAGGTGTTTATTTGTTGTAGACTTGCTTGCCCATAATGTTTTTTCCAGGAGGTGCATGGCATCTGAGTATGTTCTCCTCCTTCCTGGACTCAGTCCTCTCAGGTTTGCTCAAGGCTGCATCCTTGCTTGTTCAGGCTGCCACAGGGCTTAACAGAGTCTGTGCTGCTTCTCAGCCAAGAGCACACACATCATTAGCAAAGCCCCTCTGTCCAAATCCTTCAGATTCCAGTGTGCTTGTGTGCTGGCTCTTCATTTGGTAGCATGATACATATTATCATATTGTGCTTAAATTAAGTTTGGCCACGAGACCAAGTTTTACTGAGGTCTAACCAAGCAAGAAGACAAGACTGTGCAAGGCATGGCACCTGGAGAGTACTGGTAAGTAGGGGGCTGTTAAATTTCATGAAGGTGTGCTGGCAGAGTCAAGGAGGCCACCTGGAACAGTGATGTAAAACAGTAAGAGAAAAGGGAGAAATCCCAATCAGCCTCTTTTATCCAACAGGCTAATAAATGAGCATTTATGACCATGAAAGAATCACAACAATGCAGCCTTCTTGACCAGTGCATAAATCACTCCCTCCCCTGTGGTCGTAGGCACGACAAGCCCATCTCTCAGTCCTGTGACTTCTATAAAATCTTTATCCAAATGTCAGTAAAGGTGACCTTGTGGCTTTTTTAAGCAGTACTTCAGAGTCACTTGGCTGCACTGTACCAAAGTCCTTTCCCAGTTTGGCTTTCATCCCCCGTCAATATAAAAACAGAACAGGCTGCTTCCACCTTACCCTGCAGCCCTGTAGAGACCACCCGTGGTAAGCTATGTCAGACATATATAGGCAGGTCTGGGACTCTGTTAGGCAAGGCAAGCACTGGCACAGGGCCAGTATGGCTGGTAGCTGGGTAGACAAGGCAATGTGCATTTGGGATGGGTAAGGATTTCAGTCTCCATCCTTCCACCCACATCCCAAGAAAAGCATCTCATGCTGAGAGAAACAGTAGTTCAATGGCCCTGAGCTGGCCAAATGGTCTCTTAAGTTATGCCCGTGAGAAAGCAAATGCAAGTGCTGCCAGGTCAGTGAGGACAGCCTGAACTTGAGGCTATTCCAGTTACATTAAGGCACTGGCTCAGATGGATTTGTCCAGAGCTGGTGAGAGGAGGCTGTTGCTGGTATGGCTACCATGCAGTCCAGCAGTAGACACGACCTCCAAACAGTTCTCCAGTTAACTACCTCAGCTATTAGAAACGGCTGCAACACAGATGCCCTTGTCTAGGAATTTGTGAATTTCCCCAGGTTGTAGGGCTGAGAAGGGGGCTCTAGCTATGCTGTTATAGGCATCCAGGAAGGCTGCTTTAAAGCTGATACTGGCACGTACATCTTAGCTGCAGCCTTCTGTCTGGAGCAGAACTTAAAGAAAATTACACCCATTTCCCATTTCCCATCTCCAGGGAAAGCTCGGTATGAATGCAGCTGCCGGGTGCCTGATCTTATTTTAGATCGTCCTTAAAGCAGGTTCAAATGTTCCAGTGACAGAATAGCTTTGGGTAGAAGACCTGGATTATTAGCACTTAATTCTCCATGTCTCCATGCTTAACTTGTGGATCTCTTGTTGCTTCCCAGTGTGTATAAGTAATGGTGCTTTTATTCATTGAAGTTTTTCAATCTTCTGTCCTCTCCCAACATGTTTATCTGTTTCCTTCTTCAAGCTAAATTCCAGCATCCAAGCTCTCACCACAGGGGTGGAAAATTCCTGGAACTGATACCCCTACTAAGATCCAAGATTGCTCTGCCCAGGGCTTGCCTGACAGCAGGCTTGTCCTCTTGGCTCTTGATGAGCTTCTGGGTTATCTGGAGAGTTAGCTGATATAGTGTCAAAGTGGGTCTGTGTATTTTCACTCACCTCTCAGCTGGATGAATAGTCTGGTGCCCTTTGAGGGATGTTGTATGTCATGGATTAACTGTGAGTTCGTTGGGGAGAAAGGAGGAAAAAAACAGCAGAGCTTTGCCTAAACCATCCATACTGTGTCCCTGCAGAGTCTGTGGGAGAGCCTGCACTGAGGAAATGGTTTGTACCAGACAGTCTCAGACAAGCTGTACAGCGATGGAGGAAAAGTAGGCAGGGCATGCCATGTGCCATGCTTGCAGTTACCCCACTGAGGGCAGATGGATCTGTGGGGTCAGTAAGCAAGAATGAAAAATGAAATGCAGGTGGGAAATGGAGGCATAACTGCCTCTTGCCAAAAGCTATTTACTGATACCAGTGCCTTCTGAAAAGTAACAGCATCATTCTGACAGTCACTCTGCTGTAATGTGATTGAGGGAGTTTCCTAACACAAGCTGCTAATCTGTGTGCTTTTGTATGTGAAGAAAGATGGACTTGGAGTTTTCTCATGGCATTAGCACTATGGATGTGATGCTTTCACGAAGCTGGGCCATAAATCATGGCAAAGAGATTTCTCGTGCATTTTGGGTTTGCCTTGATAATATCATGTATTGCTAACGCAGTTTATCCCCCAGCTAATTTCAGCCTGTCATGTTAAGCTGCTGTCCCTATGGTTTTTTTCTGTGTTCCCTCTACAGCTGAAATGATCCCTCAGTGCATAAAGTAATCATTTTTTTTCTCTCTAGTCGAAATCCTCTGTCCCAAAATGGAGTTCTTTGTAACAGCCACAAATTGCTAGTTCATAACAACTCGAACAATTAGAAAATAATCTTTAACACATTTCCTACTATGGTTTTTCTAGTTCAGCTGTGCTGTAGCTTCCTTGTCTGTTTTAGATCAGAGACTTGTTGACTCTGAGTGTCATGTGGCCCAAGCTCTGTTCCGATGTTTAATGGTAATTAAGAACTCTGTTTCATCCAGTTTAAAATGCTCAGTGTACAAAATGTACTGTCTATATGAAAGAGCACCCTTCTTAAAATTGTCTGAGTTATTTGCTATACTGTTTTTACCCTAGACCTTGGTTAGAGACCTATCTGTGCCCTCCATCTAGAGTACTGTGCAATTAGCCCTGTTTTACAGAGGGTAAACTGAGGCAGAGCCTGGCACCAGCACATCTACTGTTTCATGCTTTGGTCATTCAGCTGTCCGCTAGGCCAGGCTGCCAACTGCATGACAGAGAATGTTTGCGAGCTTCTTGTGTAGGAAGACATATGAAGTTGTGCCATGTGCAGTAAGCCGTTCTTTCTTTGATGTGGTTTCATTTCAGCAGCTGTCAAAGGACATCCTGTATGTAGACGTTCAGTTGAAACAGTGGTGTAGTGTAAATGCCCAGACAGATTACAGATGCTGCATACAGGGCAAAGCAGTGTAAAGACCTTTGGGCTGAACTTAGAATGAAGTGCTCTGGAGATTAATGAACTATGGTATCACTTGGAACACTGCTAATCTTCTCACTTCCAAAGAAAAAGGCCCTGGACTGAGATAATAAAGGACTTAAATATCTAAACTAGGTTACTGGCAGAAGTGAGGTTCCTAAATCCAAGTGTGTGAACCTCAGATCTGCCTGTGTAATTCTTTACATGCTTACATTTTCATCTGTAACTCCCTCCTTAATTTCTAACATTCTGCCCCTGCTATGCCCTGACCTTCTACCAGCTTGGGTGGGTCTAAGACAACCAGTGTTCATCTGCCTAAATTAATTTATAATCCTCAGAAGTCACCTTCCTCTGCCTCATTTTGCAGAAACTCATACTTTGCCTACATCTGACCTCCAAAAAATGCAGTTCCAGACACTTCCATCCAACAATGTGGTTAGTGAGCAAGGTGCAGGTGCATGCCTCTTACCACATAGATCACTCAGCTCACACGCCTCTGGTCCTTTAAAAAGGAACTGTGCTGTGCAGTCCATTTTTGAAAGGGCTTACCTTCAGGAGACCAGGTTTGGGTGATGTATCACTGTCTGACTTTGATGCCCAGGCTCTAAAGCAGTAGGCTTTAAAAAAAAAAAAGAAAAAAAAGAAAGCTGTGTTTCATACTGGCTGTACTTACCACTCCCTACTCAACACATGGCTGGCTGAATCCTTTTTGAACCACCAAACTCTCTTAGAGGTGTGCTGAAGTCCTGGTAAGCAGCTCAGCCTTCATATTCTACTCCAGCAACCAGGGCTGTCTAAAAGCCTTTGTACACCTCTGAGGCTGTTACTATCTTGATGGGACCACTCCTTCCCAGAGGAGTCTCTTTGAAATGTAAAATGGAGAGATGAGGGAGAAAAGATTTTAGTGCCTATCATTACTGATGTGCCATAAAATACTGCAAAGCGTGAAGGATCTGTCTGGGAACAACAGGCTATGTGAAAGCCAACTATATAGTGTTCAGAGAGCTTTTTTTTTTTTTTCCCTGTGAGCTAAGCTTGCAACTTCCCCTCTGACCTCATTGATAGTAACATCTGGATCTACGCACTCACAGTTCTCTATGGAAGGGAGCTAGTGCAACAGGAGAAAGAGGGTTTTCTTTCCTCCTTGCTCTGTTTTGACGATAGCTTGCATCTGTGCCTTACTGGAAGGACAGATCTCATCTATAATGGTCAAGAAACATTTCCTCTCCTAACTTCATTATGTCCATGTTCATACACATAACTGGGAATTCTTCAGTTCCAAATCTCCTGGGAACATACAGTGGAGAAAGAATAGATAGAAATGGAAGCAATGTTTTCTCTTTCCATGGATGGACAACGCTGCATCCACCTCAATAAAAGGGTTAATTTTATCTGTGATGAAAAGTGTGTGTTAGAGCCTCTCAATGTTAGAAATAAACCAAAACAGAATCAGTGCATGCTGAAGAGTACATCATCCTTTCAATTACTGCTGTTGATAAGAAATAATACATATATGGGGGGAGGGGGCCAGGGGGAGATTGAAAATACATTGCTTGTATCTTGAGGGCAGAGCACCTTAGAAATAAATTTAAGGAGCAACCTTTCTTTGGGCATTTAATTTCACTCCTGTTGGGAGTGCTTAGCTTACAATTAAACCTGTAATGATAGAGTGGGTGTGTGGGTGTCTGTATGTATGTACAGCACAAAGCCTATAGTTAGTACACAGAACTAAATGTTTTGTTCTGGAGTCCCAAAGGTACACAGCCTCTCAACACTCATCAATTTCAGTAGGTGTGAGACTTTTCAAAGACCTTGATTCATACAGCAAATATTTCACCACAGGCTTGGGACCACTCATTTCATTCTGCTTATGATGCAGTAGAAACTTAGAAACCAGCTCTGCGTCTATTCATTAGCTGTGGTATGCACCCCTTTTTTTAGTGTCTTTTGTGGCAATAGCTGTGATGTCCAAAGTGCTAAGCCTTTAAACTACAATTCCCTGCAGCAGATGTAGTAGAAGCAGATATCCATGGAAGTGAGTCAAAATGCTCAAAGGCCGAGTTTTCCATTCTAATCAGTGATATCTCCTGCCACGTGATGATAGGCTTTGGCTCCTTCTTTGGTGGTTCGAGGCTTGGAGGGAGGCTAGGTTTCCTGGGGAAGTTGTGCTGCAATTTATATTCCCTGCTTGATATTCACTCTCATTTCTCATCTCTTAGAGGGCTTTCAAGGAGAAGGAGACACTGCCGCTCTCATGGCCTAGCTCTGCCTCCTCAAAGACGTCATGGCTAAATCGTGGTGTGACTGCCAGCCTCAGTCCTATGTTAACAGCAGTAAACTCATTCTCAACTCAGCAGGTGATCCTTAAACATGAACTTTAAAGCTGCATGGGTGGGTAAGTGTTGCAAGAAACCAGAGGGGCTTAGCCAGATCTTTTCATAGGAGAAACTGTCGAGATGTTTTGGGTATTTTTTCTTTGCTAACTATTTTATTTAACTCTCATCCTCTGCAGTAGACTGACTAGTGTCAGAGCTGGCCAAGTGCAGGGTTTCTCTGCTTGAACAAGAGCCTGGTGGGATACCATGGAGGGCTAAGAATTCTGGATAGTAAAGGTTTGGCTAGAAATTCCTATGTAAACCAAGGCTCATATCATCAGAGTTGTTCCCTGTAAGGCTGTTCTCATTGGGGTGAGCTGGAGCAAATGGAGAAGAAAGCAAAAGTGGTGCTAGGTATGCACTCTGTGGAGGCAGAGTGGTGTCCTTGTGGTGTGTCCTGACCATGTAACAAATGGTGTCTCTCAAGGGTCAACACTGGGACAAATACTATTCAATATTAATGGCATAGATTGAGTACATCCTCAGCAAGTTTGTAGATGACACCAAGCTGAGTGGTACAGTTGATACACTAGTGGGAAGGGATGTCATCCAGAGGGACCTTGAGAAGTGGGCCCATGTGAAACTCACAAAGTTCAGCAAGGCCAAGTACAAGATCCTGTACCTGAGTTGGGGCAATCCCCAACGTCAGTACAGAGTGATGAATTGACTGAGCGCCACGTTTAGAGAAGGACTTGAGAATACTGGTGGATGCAAAACTGGACACGAGCTGGCAATGTGCGCTCACAGCCCAGAAAGCCAACTGTATCCTGGGTTGCACCAAAAGAAGCATGGCCAGCAGGTCAAGGGAGTTCTTCTCTACTCCTCTCTCATGAGATCCCACCTGGAGTACTGTGTCCAGTTCTGGGGTCCCCAGTACAAGAAAGTCATGGACCTATTAGAATGGGTCCAGTGGAGGACCATGAAGATGATCAGAGGGCTGGAACACCTTTCTGATGAAGAAAGGCTGAAAGAGTTGGGATTGTTCAGCCTGGAGAAGAGACAGCTCTGGGGAGAACTTATTGCAGCTTTTCAATGCATAAAGGGGGTTTATAAGAAAGATGGAGGATGACTTTTTGCCAGGGTCTGTAGTGACAAGATAAGGGGTAGCAGTTTTAAACTGAAGGAGTGTAGATTTAGATTAGATATAAGGAAGAAATTCTTGACAATGAGGGTAGTGAGACACTGGAACAGGTCACCTAGAGAACAGGTCACTATCAGGTTGGATGAGGCTTAGAGCAACCTGATCTAGTGGAAGATGTCCCTGTTCATGGCAGGGGGATTGGACTAGATGATCTTTAAAAGTCCCTTTCCAACACAAACCATTCTATGATTCTATGTGTCCTTTCCCTACTGGCTTGTCACTCTGCTTTTCCACTCTATCTATCTCAGCAGTGCCTGGATGAATGAAATGATCTCACCCTCAAACAGGAAGCAAGAAATAAAGTATTTAAGTACCATACACAGTACTATAAGGTCCTGTAGCATCATGGCTGCAGCCTTGTTCTTGTAGGCGACATACATGGAAGTTATAACAACAAAAGCAATTTATGCTTGTTCAGAAGTTTCTGAAAGGCACATCTGCCTTATGAAGGAAATGCAGCTGAGAATCCATTTTTTAAGTCCCTAGTTTATGCACAGCAATAGCAGGGTATTTTTGTTTGGAAGAGGTGTGGGCCACATAGAGGAGAACAGCCACTTTTTCTCCCAAAGTAGGTCCTGTATCTGGGTTTTGCCAGTCCAAAAGGGCTTCTGCTGTATTTTACCAAGCTTTGTGAGGCTAATTCAGGAGACATGAACTACTGTCAGTACGATATAACTAGACTAAAGAGCCATCTAGACTAACCAGGGACAGTTTTTTCCCTTGCAGCCATGTTGGTGCATGTCATGCTTAGCTAGGTGGTTGTAGAGGGAACATGCAGTTCACAAACAAATGGTGAACATCATGGGAGGCTCAGAGGGGAAGGGTGAGATCACGTGATACCACGTTTTGCTCCATTCTCAAGTTGTAGACCATTGTCTCCTAAGAAAATTCCTTTTTATGGAGTAATTAATGCAAACTGCCAGTACAACCTAAACTAGTTGCCACGATGTCACTTGTTTGTGTTTTTTTTTTCCTGAAATATGTCTGTATAACTGAGATTTGTGACAGAGACAAGACTGGGAAACATATTTTCCCACCCGGACTGCAGGAAAGATTATGAATGATGTACCAAACACTGAAGCAGCAGTTTGAGTCACACGTGGTATCACAGCACAGATGACTCAAGAAGCAGTCCTCTGGAGAACTTAGCAAGGAAAAGTGAAAAAAAACCCCACCCAACCAGCTTTAACAGTGACTAGTTCTAGTTTTTCTTTCTTCTCTTCATTTCCTTGGGATCTTGCATTACTGGAAGAGATACTGTTTAGTCCAAGTATGAGACACTTTTCCACCCAACCCCCCAGTAAATCCTAAAGTTCTTTTTGAACCAAGACAGTATTAAGCTGGGACTTCTGGTTCAGACTTTTTCTCCCACTCAGGTAACTGTTACTGCCGTGCCCGAGGTGTGAGAGAGCTGCTCACACAGCGCCATCTAGCCAGATGTTGGACATCTGATTAGACAGTGGAATGAAACTGGGGTGGTGAGAAGGACATTCAGATCTTCAGGTTCAACCTGCTTCTTGACCACAGAAATAGCAATGGACTTTGCCAGTTCCACATTTGGATGACTGGCATCATCATTTCATTATACAGCATCTTTCCTAGCTTTCCACAAGACACTGTTTGTCTGAAAAGGAAAGAAAAAAAATGCCCTTTTTCAATGAAGAGCTTTTGATCTCTTTGAGGTATTACCTTTATTATAACTGGTGAAGGGCTGACAATGTGCTTGGACAAAGCACAAGACACCAAAGACAAACGGTCCATGCTCTGCAGAGACCTAGACAACCTTGCTGAGCTGGCTTATTCTTGCCAGTGAGGGTTGAATCATGACCATTTCCCAATAAGGTAAAAGTGATCTGCTTCACTTGACATGAATGTGAAAAAATAAGATGAGCATGACTGTCATTCCTTAAGCCATCTGCCTGTTTTCTGCTGGACATTCAGTTTTGCATTGACATAACTGTTACAGAAGACCACATGCAGTTCACGCAGTTTTGTAGAGCAGCTTCTAATATTCTTCAAGAAAAGTGGGGTGTAAGTACAGCCTGCCTGAAATGCAGTTGGTGACTCCTGCCATTTTGCTTCTAGGTGTAACTCAACCAGAAAAAGGCCATTCATTTCAAAAAGGACAGGCTTTGGCTCATTTGCTTCCAAACACTATGTCCTGATGCACAAGGTAATGTGACATTTTTTTGTTACAGGACCTCATACACTCAACACAGCTTTAACTACAAAAGCAACACTAGTCAGACACGAAATACACTCAAATGGATCTGCTTGCTCTCCACACAACTCCTTTGAGTGGTCATGAAAGACAACACACAGTATCTGTAGGAATGGGCATCATGACACAAAGGACTTCAGATAATGCCAAGATAAGAGGCAGGTTGGCTTAGCTACAGAGCAGCTAGGGAAAAGAGATAAAGATGGCAACAATATTTAATTCAGTTGCAGATAAAAAGAGGTATGACACCTTGAACATTACTTTAATTATGAGCTCAACTCAAAGTTTATGGAGGGAAATTCTTTAGCTGTGCTCTGTTGAAGGACAGACAAAATTACCTCAGATGTTACAGAAGATCTCTACTCTTTCTAAATTAAAAAACAAATCTGTTTTTCTAGTTTAAGATCAGAAGGGCATTACAGCAACTTCTGATGACTGTCATTAGAGTTAACCTGGAGAGGACAGAGCACTGGATGCAGACAAAGCAGGAGGTGTGGAACAGCTCCTTACATTTTCAAAACACGTGCATGACTATGGGACGTGGTAATTTCAAGGTACAGAAAAAGAAACAAAGAGATGTGATATTCCAAGGCTTGAGATTCATACCTAGCTCTGTCAGAGTGTATATGTATGTCTATGTATCACTATCCACCACACACAGCACAAGACTTTCTATAAAGGATCTTACCAGGACATGTCCAGGGCATGTTTGCACTGATGTCATAAAGAGCAGAAATAGAATGCTCGAAGGCTTCTTCTATGGGGAATTTTGGAGGAAATGTTGCAATTCCCTTCATTCTTTCAGATTTTAAGGAAAGGTTTTTATGTAAATTTGTGAAGGGGAAGGAGAAGCAACAGAAAGACAGCTCTTTTTTCTAGAGAGTACAACACCTGATGCCATGCCATATGGCAGACTGTATTACAACATTGGGCTAGGAGAATTGTAAATCTCTCAGGAGCTCAAACCCAGACTTGGATCCTAGTTTTATAGGAGACTGCTCTATGGTCTAAGGTAGCCTTTTCTTTGACAGAAACAGCAGCACCACCTGGGAAGCCCATAGGCAGGAGAGAATGTGCCTTCCCTAGAGAATTCGAAACAAATTTCTAAGGAGATCAGATGAAAGAAAACTGCATGCAAGAGTTCGTTTTCCATAGGTCTTTACCTCTCATGTTTATTTCAGAGTACACAAGCAATTCCTTTGCCAAATCTGACTTAACTACACTGTTGTCTTTGAAGAAAAGAACCAGGAAAAAATACCCAAAGAAGATAACTGCACTTGTAAGGTACACCAAAGATGCTGGGGCAAATATGAATGTTGTGTGCAGGGTGCTGAGTTATAGATATGTTGTTGTGGTTGATGCTGTAACATCAAACTTCCTTCTACTTAGTAGATAAGATGGGTTGGATTGCCACATTTGTAGTCAAGCCAAACAGCATTAAATCATTCTCTGGGAAAAGAAACTTTCCAGTGCAGGTGCTCTTACTCTTTCAACCTTGAGTCTAATGACTATGAAGGTCAAGAATGATTCATTCAGAAATGAAGGTACCAGACCTTTCTTCCAGTTCTGCTGCTGCCCTACAGGACTGTGCTTGGCATAAAGTCTGAGAACTCATTTTCACGGTCTTCTCTTCCTGAGCTTTGGGATCCTTGTAGTTTCTCCGCATGTCGGCTGAGCACTCTGAGGTGAGCACAGAGGACAATATCTGCCTGATGGCTGCCCACAGGGACTTTTATTTTGCCTTCCCTCTTGCTTTGACCAGAATTCCCATGCTGGGCCATGGAAACCTTCCTGTAACACTGCCAAGGCAAGCTGCCCATAGACGAAGACCTTACTGCTCTCTAATTTCCTGCTTGAGAATTTGCCCACCTGGCATATGCAGCAAAGGAGCAGTTACTCAGGCTTTTAGTTGCCAGCACACCACCAGGCTTCACACTGGGTAAAGCAGTTTTCCTTGAAGGGCATGAGGTTTAACAAACTGACATTTGCTAATTCAAACCATTTTTGTCAGAAATTTCCTCCCTGGACCACTGGGAAAGCCAGGCTGCTGGGAGCTGCACGCCATGCTCGACCCTGGGGGGAGGAACACGGCCTGAACGAGTGGCCTGGTGGCGCTGCCCCAGGAGCCGCCATGTTTGCACACCTGCCTCCTGGCTTGGGGTGCACAGAGCACGAGGGGAAGGCCCCTCTGCACCCAGAGTTACCTCTGGTATTGAGGTGCTTTATTTCAGGGGACCACCTTCAACCCAGCTGCACTGGGGTCACAAGAACTTATTTCGCTGTCACTAAAAAGATAAAATGTCCTTCCTGAGCGCTTTGACTCGCCCCACCCCCACCCCCCGCCATAATTCAATCCTTCAGTGCATCAATTTGCATTTCGGTTGCGCTCTGAGGGGAGGATGGCGTTGGGGCCTGGCCCTTCCCGCCTGCCTCGCACTGAGGGGGACAGCCACCGTCCAGGGAGGAGGTCGAGGTGCGCGGCGCCTGCCTGGGGCCGGGAGGCCGCAGGGCCGGGGCCAGTCCCTGCCTGGGTGGACTGTCACTGGTAGGGAGGCGCCACAAGATGGCGTCCTGGCGCCTCTACCCCCCTACAGCTGCCCCGGCGAGCAGCCATGGCCGCGGGTACCCGACGCGGCTCTCACGGCAGGTTTTTGTGGTGTTTGTTTTTTTGGTTTTGTTGTGTTTTTTTTTTTTTAAATTTTTTACACATTTTTTTCTGTTTCTTTAAAAAAAAAAAATAATTACCCCAGCCTCTCCCAGAGGCAGTCTGGGGAGCTACGCAGTGGTCTCCGGGCGAGGGAGGAGGGGGCTGCGCAGCGCTGCGGTGCGACCCCGGCTGCCAGTGGCGGGGGATGTGTGTGAGAGGTGCTCTCTGGGCAGCCCCCGGCAGGGCAGGCAGACGTGCCGCCCCATTCCTCTGCTGCCCACCCCTGCCGGCTGCCAGGCACAGCCGCAGATCCTCCTGCACACCAACCCCTGACAGAGCATCGCTGGCAAAACAGAAGCCCAGCAAGGATTTTAGGAGGCAGGTTGACTTTTGGATAATGGTTTCCCACGGGTTTGCAGACTCCTAAATATTTCTGAGGTTATTGGCAGTGTGCTTTTCCCTTACCTCTTGCAGTAATCACAAGGTGGCCCCTGGACGGCAGGGGGGAGCACCCACAGTGAGGCAGGGTCAGCAGCCCTCATCCATATTAAACATGGTGAAGGTGAACCGAATCTCCCCTCTCCTGCTTCCAGTCCTCTGGCCCCTCCGCCTCCACCGCTGGCCTCTCCTGCGTTTGTGATTGCCCTGTACCAAAGGCTTATGTGTTGGGGGGTGAGGACCAAAGAAACATGAGAAGGTTGAAATCTTGGTGCCAAAACAGCTGGACACTGCAGCCCAGCACTCCCGTAAAGCACACTGCTCCAGGAGGCTTTTCAGTTCCTACTGGAGGCCTGGAAAGGACAAGTACCCTCACCTCCATCCGATCCCAGCACTCGCTGAAGAATGGTAATCCTGAGCCACTGAAGATGGACAAGCCCAGAAGAAAGATGTGGCACCCAACCCACCCCAAGCAACCAGACTTGCCTAGTATGTACCTGCTCCAAGCAGCTTCCCCTTCCTCTCTCCATGTATCCCGTTGTCTTCACTGCCTCCAAGGAATGATTATACATGAGGTATGCGGGGGCCTCTGCTAGGAAGAAGGATCTTTGTGAACTCTTGGCCTTTTTCCTTGATTAGAGGTCATTTATTTCATGCCAGGACTGTTGGATGTACTTTCTCAGGGGTGTAAACTAGATCATTGATCATTGCACTAATCTCTTCTCATCTTAAAACTTGTCACGTCTCTTTATCATCCTTAAGAGTGCTTGAAAGCTCATAGGGCCTGGTTTGGGGTCTTCTGAGCCTCTGCTGCTTCCCTTAAAAACAAATCTTACATCCATTGAAAGTGATGAAAGGCTTTGGGGCAAAAGATGGAGTGGAAAATGTGATAGCTGTTCTGTGATTAAAAATCCAAAACCAAATAGCAGAAAATGTTCTTTCTGCATAGGGGGTTTGGAGTATACTAACTCAGTTAAAAATAAACCAACCCTAAATTGACTGACATGAAAAGTCAGTTTAAGAAAAAAAAAAAAAAAGAAAGCTTATGAACTGCAGGAAACAAAATGATTTTTGGAAACATATTTTCCCTTAATTGGACATCTATTTCTAGATGGAGTAATTTGTGTATGGAATCCAGCCGTATGGCTTTTGTTTGACAGTGAAATGATCAGTTCCTCAAAGTGTGAACATCACGTGGAGAATGCCATCACTGCCTTAAAAAGGACTCCTGCCCTAGCAGGGCTTTGTCAGCACTGTCAGAGGGTGCAGAACCAAGCTGTGTTGTAATCCCTAATTGTATGTCATCACATAATGGCCTTTTAATGGTAAGGATGACATTGTGGGTTGTAGTTAGAACCCCAGGGGAGGGGGGGTGCACTCCTATGTGCTAGGTGCTGCAAAGGGCTGGCATAGCACAGGATCTGTTGCTTTTACAGGCCCTTCAGGAAAGGCAAGTGGATTTGGATCTGCATATGGGCAGGACAGTTGCAAGGCAGCCTTGCTCCTGCAGCTGACCTTGCCTCCACTAGGACCCCTGAGGCTGGCTGGGGCTCCTGACAGACTTCAGTGTGGGGGACAGTGACTACTGCTGGGAAGACCAGCTGCTGTCCCCAGTTCTTTCTTTCCCCTGAATGACTGCAGGAGCATCTACCCCTACCCTTAAGAGGTCTCCCCCAGCCCTCCATCTCCTTTTATGTCCTCTCTCCTTAACTCTTCCTACAGCAAAATTGACCTGTCCAGGCTCCTCATTGAACAAGCATCAAAGCTCATGAGACTTTAATTATACTGTTGTTTTAAAAGCCCAGTCTAACCAGATTGCAAGCTTCTCCCATTCTCTTCCTCCTCTCTGATCTCACTGCCATCAGTGGAAGTGGTGGGTGCTCAACATCAGGCACGCCCAATTGTTTGACTTCCAGGTATCTCTTGGGATGGGTATTTGGGCTCCCCATACCCTTTTGCAAGCATTCTTAAGCCTCACAGTGCCTATCATCTCAGCAGTATTAGCAGCCTAGTTTTGCAGAAGGTGGAACTCATACCATACATTTAAATCTCTGTCTTACTGCAGACAGGGCTTTCCCTCCTTTTGCTTGAAAAGTCCTGACACCAAATGCACTGAATAACTACTAAGCAATGCAGATACTTTGGTTACACCCCAGTCTAAGGCATAAATTCCTGTTTATCTTCAACCAGATTTAATTTGGGACCCTCCAACCCCCCTCCCAACTCCGTAACATCCAAATTAACCTTTCACAGGATGGTAACCATAGCTCCAATTCCTAGACATGCTCAAGCTTTGGAGAGATTCCAGTTCAGATCTTTGTAGCTCAGAGTAATTTCTTAGCTACTGCATGTCACCTCTACTTAGCCCAACCTTTAGCAAAATCCTTCTGCATCAAGCTTCCAAGATGTTGGCTGTCAACATGCAGACATGAAAACCAGCCTCCCACCTCCCTCTCCCTTCCTTCCCTACCTCTGTATCACACTGCAGAGTCTCCTGGGCTCTTGCCATGTGGAGCTCATCCCATAAAGACAATTTAGCTATCTCTGGCAGATGGATATTGATCACCTGCCTTCGCAGACACCCTCCACAAGTAGCATAATTTCCTGGTATATTCCCCAACACCTAACCTTGAACCATTTCATTGCCAAGACATCACACAGTGCTCCTAAAAGTCAACCTGCCTCCTCTCTTTCCCTCTAGCAAACCAGACCATTTATTTTTTTACAAGAAATAAAAGCAGCCATGAGTCCTGCAAGGGAAAGATGTTTTCCTCTCCTCCCTCCTCCACCTACATGGCATGAATCTTAGACTGCATTTCACAGGTTTGATTTGAAGTCAGTTTCTTACTGCTGGCAGAACCTGCCTCCGCGCCCTCTCTGCTCGTTTGGTGAGTGACACTAATCAGTGGTGTGGGAGGTAGGGACAATATCAAGCACTGAGGTGATTGACAAGCCTCACTCAGAATGTACATGTACCCTAATAGGTATGTGAGGGTGAAATAGAGTGGTTCTATCAAGCTTTGTATCATTGCCTATTGCTGGCACAGGTCATTGAAATTAATAGTTCGCTGAGTGGAGAAGAATAAACAAACCAAGTTTTCCCCCATAAAGCCCTATTTGGTGAAGATTTTAGGGTCTGAGGTTTTTACCCCTGTTAAATGAGCAAATGCCTCCATATTAATCACATATGTAATCAACATGAAAAATCAGGCCCTGCTGGGCAGGGGAAGACACTTTGAATTATCTCAGCAGGAGAGCTGGCATTAATTTACTGTTGTGCTCGAAGTACTGCTGATGCAAAAGATGAATGGAGCTGAAGGTTTGTAACTTCATTTAGGCTTTTTGTATAACATCAACAGGGCCATGCAAATTGGCATGAGACCCTTGAAGTATGGTTAGAGTCAGCAACCTAGTCCTGTATGATCTGCCCTCATGCCTCATTTTCTTTTCTTTTTGAACAGTCTTCCTTCCCTCTTCCCCACCATGTATTTATTTTTCCACTCCAAAGACCTAGATGTAGAAATGTACTGCTGTTTCAGTGCCTTCCAAAAGGGTGAGTTTCATGTCTGTTTTAGTTTATTTCCATGAGTTTGCTGGTGGGCCATTTTGTAAACAGAGCTGAAGGAAGCAGCCACAGCTCTGTTTATTGAAGAGATGTAAAGGATGATGTTGTTTCACACTACAAGCAGGTTACATCAGAAATATTTCCAAACCCTGTAACCTTTTCTACCCTGCTCCTTGAACGGTACTGTAGGCTACAGTTGTACTAGAAAATTAAATGTAGGATCTTTCTCTGGCACTGAAACCAACTAGAATGGAAAGGTCTGCATTCACTTCATTAAACCTCATTACCTTCCAGAAGTGGGTGGCTTCCTGCAGACTCCTTATGAAGAATTGTTCCTGGCTTGGGCTAAATCAAAGACTTGTTGAAGGTTTTTTCTGAGAGGACTCCTGGACTCCTCCCTAGTCCCAGTCAAAACTGTGACAGGGAACGTACAATTTAACAGGCTGGGTGATTCAGTTCTACAGTCTGGGAACATGCCCTAGAATAATTTAATTTATTCATATAGTCATGGCCAATGTGCCTCTTGCCTTTGAGCATTTGATTTTGTAAACCCTCTAACACAACTGCCACCTCAGAGCCCTTTCTTCTGTGTTGGCATCAGAGGCAACAGTGGACCAGAGAAGAAGGGAAGATGGAGACAGCATGAGCCCTGCTGGAGGGGAGAAAAAATCAAGTGGGAATCTCCCATAGAGTATCTCCCTCTCTGCAGGGCTCATGTTGCTCCACCTCCTAGCAGGAGAACACCAGAGACTAATTGACCAAGTGCGAAACCCTCCCAGCTTTCTTGGTGGCTGCTGTTCTTCAGTCTCCCCCATCTGAATGTGCATTTACTGTTTCTGTGAGGAGGCTGGAGCTGGGAAGCTGCACTCCCCAGGCTGGGGGAAGAAGTCAAGACTTCTAGCCAAGGATGAGACTTGTGCTTCCGACAGGTAAGTTGCCACTGTAAGTAACCACTGTTCAGCTTCTTAAGTTTTCTGGTCAGATATAAAAGAGCAAGTCTTTGGGGTATTTGTTTCCAGTGTCTTTGGTTAACACTCAATATCAACACCTCCAGCTTTTCGATCTTTCATCAGATTACTTGCTAGTGTGGGCTCACCCTGGCAATGTGTGCTCACAGCTAATTTGGAGACACAGGCATCTGTGACGCCTCACATGGGCTGGTGCTTTCACATTGACCCAGCAAGTCATAGGTCACTGGTGCCCAACTACTAGTGCTGGCCTGATGTCAAACCCTAGATCCCAGCAATAGTACTACTGGTCAGTTAGTTAAAGGGGATGCCTGACATACTCTTATCCTTAGACATTTTCTTGTTCATCTGAGTTTGCTTCCCAAAGTCTTCTGTTTTCTTCAGAATTACTTCTGTTGAGTTGAAACGGAAGGCTTTTTTAAAATTTTCTTTTCCTGTCTCCGTCTGAGAAAGAGAGTGAAGCCTGAAGACAGCCAGAGCCCAAGCTCAGGAGTGCAGCACTGGAATGCCTCTCCTGGGTCAGGGTGTCCATTTCCTGACTGCAACAGCCTATCATGTCACACAAGCTCCTTCATAATGCGTCAAATGAATCTTTAAAAATAGTCAGGCTACTTGTCTTTGGCCTCTGGAGCAGAGGCAGAAAATGAAACTTTTAAAACTATCCCAAAGAAACATTTCCTGTCCACAGGACATACTTCACCCGATGATTTCTCTGTCTGCTTATTTTTTCCCAGTTCCTGCACACTTTTTTGTGCATTCTTTTCTCTGCCCCTTCCAGGCTTCAGAAAGTAAATTCACTCTAGCTGTTTTGGGGGAACCTGGAGATTGACTCTTGCCACCTCTTGCCCTGACCTTTTTCAATATACTCAGCTGCTCCCTGTCTGCCTCTCCTGGCAAGCAAGCAGGCAGTACATCTTGCTAAATGCCCACGTTTACCTGGAGCCATGCCAAGGCATGGCTCACTGATGTTTCCTGTAGCAGCAGACAACTTGGACCAGTTATCATGCATCAGGCCTCTGTGAGGTTGCTGCCTTGCTGGCGCGGTGTCAAAGACTAGTGTGTCCCTAAAGTTACCCTGCTAGCTTGTTAGTGTGGTGCCAATATATCTGGTCTCTCTGAGGCTACTGACTCCAAGCACTGGGCTCAGCCATGCTTTTTTGTAAGCACCCCAGGATCAAGCTGTTTGAACATGGCAGTTTATTCAATAAGCCTTGCATAACTGACCTTGCATAGCACTGCAAAGCTTCCAGAGTGCTCTCTTTTTGACTTCTCACTTCTGAAGTTAAAGTAATTTTGGCTGGCTGTACAACTATTTCTGGGAAGATCTGTGGCTATACCCCACAACAGACTTGCTGGAGCATGCCATGCATCTGTTGGAGCATACCAGTCCCTTTTTAGGGTATTCACCCAGGTTTCCTTTCTCTGCAGACCAAAACAGTGTGTCATGTCTGGTATGGGACAGAGGCAGGCTAAGCGCTGTGGCATGGAAATTCAGAAAGGCTCCTGTAATCTAGGCTTACTCTTTACAGTGCAGTTTCTAATGCTTTTTCTGGCACCAGTGCTTACTTGTGTGAAGGACAAGCCAGGGGAAGAACCTCAGTTCTAGAAGTTGTTTGTCCCTCTCCGTATTGCTGTCATGGCATGAAATGACATCTGATTGCTTTGTGAGATGGGACACAACATGATGCAGAGAAGACTCACCGTGCCATGTGTATGAAAAACCCTTGTCTCTTCAGCCATCTCCCTAGGAGTGCCAGAAGGGAACAGGCTCTGGGAACTACACCTGTGGAGACTCTGGTAGTAGGCTTGAGCATACATGCAAGGTCATGAACGAAAAGCTATCAAGCAGGCGCTGATGTGGCACTGTGGTACGCAACAACATGCAGGTGGTGAGGACAGTCAGAGCACAAAGGCTGACATGCAACATGGGGAATACCTGGCAGTGTAGACACAGCTCAACAGAGACACTTTGGTTTCCTCTTGATTCTGGCTAGAGCAGAAAAAAGAGGAAGCTTTTGCCTGAAGGTTAGGAGGGCTAGACATAGCTGGTGATGTCTTTCCCTGACAGGACTTTTTGTGAAAAGCTGGAGGGGAATAGAAGAGGACAGGACCCTTCTCGAGAAGAATAGTGGCTGACACAGAGGTAATTTAGAGATAATTTTCTCACTCACTTGGTAATGCTGTTCTTCCTACTGCCTCCAAGTCCTGGAGCACCCCACATACCTCTAGTCAAAAACAAACTGGTTCTTTTATGTGTTCTTGCTTCAGATTCTTCTTTAGCCAGCGAGGGAAAAGATAGAGGCAGGGAACACAGACCCAGCCAAACCCATGTGAGAGCACACCTGACAGATTATATTTGGGCCTCCAGTGTCTCTTTTGCTTTAATTCCTGGTTGACAAAAGATACCATGGGAAAAAAATGCAAAGCCAACATTTCACTTTGGAGTACATTCCTTTTCTCAGTTCTTTTAAGAAACAACAAGCTTCTCTTTTTTTTCTAATGTAAATGAGTGGAAAAGCAGAAGGGCCTCTCAGACAGTTCTTGTTTTACTAAGAAAACCTTTACTACTGAAGCACCTCTCATGCAAAATCACTTATCTTTTCAGTTTTCTCTTTCACTGGAAATTTGGTTCAGAACAATGTTTCCTCCTGATAAATCTCAGTCCTTAAATATACCCTCTTCATGCAACTAATTTGGATAAAGTTGAGAAAGTGCTTAAGTGAGCCTAAGCTCATCACATTTTCAAAAGTCAATTCAGAATCTAAAGTCTCATAGAAAATCAGCAAAACTCAAGGCTCCTTAATTAATGAGGTACTTTGAGACTTTTTTTCCTTGGCAGAATTCTTGTCAGAAAAGAGAAAATGCATTGGAGGAGATGTGGCAAGTCCCAAGAAAAACAGATAGAACACATACCTAAGGCTCTCCCTTACACCAAGGGCATTCACTTCTTAAGCATCTGCTCACTGTCCAGTGCAGTAAAGTGTCCTGCTGCTGCTGAAGTGCTTTCTGTCAGCTGGATTCTGTATCATCTGGAAGGGTTTTACCATCCATCTGAGGGCAGACCTCTCTCTGATGATCACGCTGTAGAGGGAGGAAACGAAGTTTTAGGATACTGTGAACTGTTATGACAAAGCCTGTACCAGACATATTCCTCTCTGGGAGATCAAGGGCAAATAACAGCTCTTGCGTGAGCTACAGCAGTACAAAGGGGCCACTAAGGAGGATTTCAGTCCTCTCCATGCTTTTTCACAGCTTTCAAGTTCCATGAGTGGCTAAAAATGCCTTCTGTTCCATCAGTTTGTATTTCAGAGGTGGGTAGACACCTTGGTCTTAGCAGTATATGAGCCATTTCTTTCCCCGGAGAGCTATGGGAGGTCCTGGTGTGGCTCACAGGCAAGAGAAGAGTAGACATCCCTGAGGCATTACCTGGCCACTAAAGGAAATGGCAGTCATCAAGCCTTTGCCATGATGTGGCAATGCCAGCACAGCCGCCTCACTTCCTCACCTTGCTCACATTCCGGTTTTGCGACAGCCATACGTAAGGCAGCTCCACTGCCTGTCACAGGACACAGCTTGGAATTAGGTCTATTGGAATTAGGAACTACCATCAGCCACAGCTGGCTCGGGGCTTGCACAGCCACAAGGCCACCAACATGGCACAAAGATGCTCTGTCTACTGAAGAGATCTCTCCTTGGCAAGACTGCTAGGAACCACTGCAAGGAACCAGTGCAAGAATAATAAAGAATTTACCCATCCCACGAGCATTTTGGAAACAGTGTATAACCCTTCCACCTGCTTTCTCTGTTTCAGTAGGTCCGGTTGAAGGAAAAGCACTACTAAATGATACTAAGTCTTGGTGCTGCTACTATCACAATGTAGTAGTTGCAAGGTCTCTACAGACATAATTAGCTCTCAAATGTTGATCAGAAAAGTGGAGGGTTAATATTGCATACAGCAGCTTCTTCTCACTTGAGGTTACAGAGAGGATGCTGGTAGAAAACAGGTAGATAGCCATCACAGGGTAAGACAGATGCTGTGAGGCACAGGGTGCATAAGGCCGACGTCACTAATGACTAAGATTCTGCCCTAGCCTCTGTGTACACTGAGACCTTCTATTTGTTGTGCATTTGTATATTGTCTGTTATAATTGGGTCTTGGTCTGTGGGCAGGGCTCCATAAGACAAATAAATACCACCATGACTAATGACAGACCTTGTGTAACTGCCCCAAACTCAACAGGAGTTGCAAGCAGTCTGAGTCAGTGCCATTGTGTAAAGGGATAATTTCTGCTTTGGCTGTGTGGTGGCCAGCTGGAATTGTTCTCTCTAATAATTGCCAGTCTGGATTTCTCCCAGATGGCAGCATCTCATAAAGAGTATCTGAGATGAGCTCCAGTCCGCTCTCTAATAAGGCTCCGTGAGAGAGCTGTTCATCCCTGTCACCCCTTATCCATTCCCTCAGGCAAGTCTCCTGTCAATGTGCAGAACAAGTCATTGCTCTGTGTTTATTTTTCCTTTTTATTTTATTTCTTTTTAGAAACTTGAATTTATTACCTTGGCAATGAGCCACCCAGCGAGGAACAAACTGTTTTGTGACAGAAGAGATGAGCCATTCTGCCTTGGACCAGCTAAAAGCAATACTACTGATCTTCCCTATGCCATCCTAACCCCCCCAGGTTGTGTTTAACAGGGTTGTGTTTCCCTGAGGCACTCATTTCTACAGCAAGGAGAGGGTGAAAGGAGAGGTTATGTGGTGCACTCACTCAAGGGTCCCTGAGTGAAAACCTTTCTGCAGCACACTACTGTTTAGCACACAGGTACGTAGTGATTGAAGGGCAGGGGATAGCCAGTGTGTAATTTTAATTCTGAGGCCTCTGGGACTTGACAGCTCAGCACATGCTGAGGAGAACAAGACTGTAGGTAGTACAGAAATCAGGGATTATGTAAATGTAATTGCTCTTCCTTGTAGCTGGCACTGCAGCAGCTCAGCTCCTGATTGAGGTGATATTTGTTTCTGGTGTGCCTCTTCACCTTTTAACATGTTTATCCATCATTGTGGTACCTGAGTGCCTCGCAATCTAGAAGGAATTTTTCCTCTCTCAGCTCTCCTGTGACTGCTATTGGCCCTCTGTCAATCAGAGATGGGAAACGAAGATGCTGATTTATGTAAAGAGTTTGGAAACTGGTGGGGCTGTTCCTAGGGTCTGTTAGATCTCTGACCTGAAGAATAAGACAGAAACCCATAGTACCTGTCACAAAGTTATTTTAAATAGCCAACAGATGTTGTATCCCTTTACACAATGGCACTGACTCAGACTGCTTGCAACTCCTGTTGAGTTTGGGGCAGTTACACAAGGTCTGTCATTAGTCATGGTGGTACTTATTTGTCTTATGGAGCCCTGCCCACAGACCAGGACCCAACTGAAGCTCCTGTGAGCTTTGCAAAGACATTGAGAAAATAGGTGGGATCTGTCACAGTCTTGATGTTAGTGCGGTCTGAAATGCAAGATCCAGCTCCACGGCTGGGAGTGTCTTTCTTGTGTTTCTGTGTTGCTTTGGCTCCCAGTCTTAACACAGTAAGACCACAAGTTCCAGTTTAAGAGATTAGTACATTTTCCAGATAAGGTCTCAATGTGTGAAAGAATTGTTTCTTGGAGCCAGAACTGCTCCCCTGCCCTGCCTTTCATTCACCACAACTGTAGAGGTTATTTTCCTTTTTTCTTGTTTTTTAAACATCAAAATATATGGACTCAAGATATATTGCTAAAACCAATCTGAAATATTCAGTGCTTTCATGTGTAAGTCGATGTTCTATACTAACTGCTGAAAGCCAAATGCTTGTGAGAGGACACTGTTAAATAAATACAGTCCATCTGAAATCTATCCTTCAAGAGCCTGGAGGGGAGCAATGGGGTAAAGAGAGGGAGTTTTTGCTACCCTCTAAGTCAGAGTGATGTGAGGACACATATTTAAACTGTATTTCTTTTTTTATATTCTTTTACTTTGATACAAGATGTCCTGAAACACAGTGACCTCATCCCTCCTTTTCTTCATGTTTAATCTGAACTGATCTTAGTTATGCATCCCAGCCAAAGCACAGGGCACGTTTGCATAAATCATTCATCAAATACTTCTGAACAATAAACAAATGCACAAGAAACTGTTCATGGACAATCCACCAAAGGAGCTGTTTGCTGAAAACAATCCAGGGGTCTTTGTGGAAATACTCAAAAAAGCAGGGTCTGACATAAGAAGTCCTGTCTGTATTGTTAGTGGCCTGACTAGAGGGGACCAGTGAACTACCAGTCCTCCAGCTGAGGGGCCAGTGAGACAGGCAGTCTGAGGAAATTTCTTTGAAGCAGACTTGGGATCAGGGTCCACCACAGAAACAAGTGTAGGGGATCAAAATATCCTGCTGGGTCAGCTAGTCTAGCCCACTGCCCACACCATGGTTACCCCTGTTGCTATTTAGTTTTCAATGTTTTTCCCAGTGTTTTTCTAATGGGACTTTCATGACATCTCTTAGAAAATTTTCCAGTAGATTTCCCTGTCTTAAAAGTCTGCCCTGCTCTTTTGCCTACAATTTCCTGCTTAATAGTCTTGCTCTCACTGAGAGATCCCAGTGTCCAACTCTAAAAATGCTGTCTCATTTGTCATCTCCACCTTTCAAACACATCTAGGGGTTTTCAGCCAGCCTCTTTCAGACTTTGTTTACCTACATGGCACAGAATTATCCCTTTCAGAGTTTTCTTAAGGCTTACTCAAGTCAATCTCTCTAGGATCATAAAATGTTTTTTCGTGGTAGTGTTTGGCCCCCTTCCAAACTGTCAATAACTTTCCAGGAACATGACACCTGGGATTTAAGGTGGTTCTTCATGCTGTGGATGGCCAATGATGGTAGGGGTGAGGAAAGGTCTTTGGCTGATACTGTCATGAGAACAAAGTGAAATGTTTCTCTGGGAAGTCTCAGGCTCTGACTGTACCAGATGGCAGCCTGTAAAGTCACAGGGAAGAAAGAAGCTGAGCAAGGCCCATCGCTAGTTCTAACCAAACCTGAGTACAGAAGTTGGGTTTATAGCAGTTTGTGATGTGTATTCCCCATGTGAGGTATGGTGCAAGGAGCAATGCCCCAATTTACAATCACATCATGGAAAGTACTTTCTTATCTATGGTAGCATATTCATCCCACAGCTTTACCAGACATATTCAGTAGTCTACAAGGGAAGGCTCACTCATGGTCTTTGTTTCTCCATATAACAGAAACCAAAGGGAGAACTTCCTATGAGAACTCAGAGCCGAAAGATGTAGGGCAGAGCCACTGCTACTCAACTTCCCCCTGCAAATTCTCTGCTCTTTTTTAGTGCAGAGAAAAGGCTGTTGCTATAGAAACCAGTAGGGAAAATGTACATTATATCACGTTTTATATATTTTTCCAAGGAGACCCTTTAATCTGAGCCTGCCACCATTTAATTTTACAGAAAGAGTAATGCTAATAAAACCCCTAAGAGTAATAGTGATTTAAAATCAAATCAAACCATCATCAGTTACTTCAAAAACACCTCTGCCTGTAACCTTCTACCCTTACCATGACACTGGGACAAGGCTAGCAAGGCAGCCCACAATATAGTACATGTCAAGAGGGTAAATCTAAGGCAGCAAAAAGTGTGATGGGAGGTGGGGGGTAAGCCTTACACAGTGGTAAATGGTGGTTAACATTTAAGGAAGAATGAAAAAGCTAAATAAAATGTCTTCAGATTTGACATGTGTAGGGAAGGATGAAATGGAGGTGAAAGCTGCATTTTACAGCATACACTCAGACCTATCTTTTCTCTTTACCCACCCAACCTCCTACTTCCATCCTGCCTTTGTGAGCCCCTTTCTGAAGCTCTTTTCTGCTGCCCTTTTAAAAATTATCTCACCAATTCCTACTTGACTTTGTGATAATAACAAGCCCTTCATCCTCCCTCAGACCTATTGAACCCTGGGGTCTCAAGGAGACAACGCTTTTTGTGAGGCTGCACCATGGAAGCCTCTCTCTAGCATCAGGCTGGCCTGGTGGCAGCAGTCCTCCTGGGGATCTTTCAGAACAGAAGCCTAATTTAGTCCTTTGGATGTCAAAACAGGCTTTCACTCTGCCCTTCCCACCCTCAAATTATTTTTTACTTAATTCACCATGACCACTATTTCCTTCCTGATTTGTACTGACCCTGTGGCTTAATTAGATTTTTGTCATTATTTATAGTAGCTTCTATAATGTGTTGACTTGTAATTTCTTCAGGACAAGGACTTATTTGCTGTGTAGAGCAAGGTACAAAATAAATCTCAGCCCTGTCTTTTTCCAGAGCTGTGACTGATCCTCAGTCAGGTGTATGTCCCTGCTCATTGTCCTGAAAGTAAGTACATGAAAAAATCAGCAAGGCTTTGTATCACTAATGACAGGTTTTATATACTGCAATATAGGACAAGGTAACTATTGGAATAAAGCAACTTAATTACACTAGGTAAGACCAAGTAAAGCTATGCCTGCTTGCAGCATCTTTGCTGGATGGATCCCTTCCTATAGACTTGCTCTTAGTTCTGTGCGTTTTTGTGACTTCTTGGGTTACAGTAAGTTCTGTGCAGGTCCCTTGAATCCCAAGGTGGAGGAAAAAAGTAATTTCTCTTTCCATTACCTCTGAGACCTGGCTGTAGTTCTGCTCTTTGCTCCTTTCAGGGCCTCACAATTTCTGCACACACATAACAGAGCTTCCCATAAATCCCTTCCCTGCCCTGTCTTACAGCCAGACACATCCAGCAGTTAACAGAGAAGAAATAATTCCCCTTTCCTCTTCCTGCCTTACCTTATGCCCCCTGTGCAGGCAGGTAGCCTTGCTCTCTGTTTTCCAGTCCCAGCCCTTTTCACAGAATATAATGGTTGCTAACTGTGAATAAACAACTGATACACATACTGTCTGGTTTAGGCGCTGTAAGCGCTTCTAAAGCCCAAATAATATATGAATATTAATAGAATGACTGTCATGATATAATAAAAGAGAAAAAAAAAAGTCCTCAAGAGCATGATAATCTAACTTCAAAAGCAATTACCATCAGTAACAAAATGCAGAGAGAAGACTGTGATTACTTTAATAAGATTACTTGCTTATTGCCATTTGTTTCTCTGGGTGACTGTAATGCTGCTTCACCTTCATTCCCAGCCAGTTTCTCAGATGCTTCTCACCCTGAACACTGGCAGACCAAGCTGGACTGTGAAGCTGGGGCTCACTGCCCTTCCCATGGGATCCAGAATACCACTGTGAGCACCTGCTCTTGGTCTTCAGCTTCCTCACTCTTGTGCCCTTGTCACTGCAGTGTTGTTTTTCCATGCCCTATGGCTTCATATCTGTGGTGAAAAAGGCAGGAATGGGAGGACATGGAAGGGGGAGGAAAGCTGGTGTCTTTGTGGAGATGGAAGGACAGTAAGGAAAATAATTGTAAGGTCAGTGTTGTAAGACAAAGGAAGAGACCGGAAGATTATGAAGGCTCTTTAAAAATTCAGCTTTATCCAGCAGGCCAGGGAGAGCGGACATAGGCTCAGTAAGTCAGCACATGGTCTGTAGTGCAAGGAGTTCTCTTTCAGCATCCTGGAGCCCCTTAACCCAAATGATGGGCAGTGCTCATGACCTTCATCTTCAGTCTCCTGGCCCCATGCCCCTGTGGTACATGAGTCCCAGTGCCTGATCACTGGTACATTCAGTTAGTCATACACTTGGGTGGAAAGTCTATAGAGAGGTGGGCATGTGCTCAGGGGGGACCAAGACTCATACAGCTGAGAGGTGCAGATAGTAAGATGGAGAGCCTGCTGAAAGCAACAGTGATGTCTCTGCAGAGACCATATTATATCACAGCAGGACTGAAAATACAGCTCTGTGCATAAAGGACAAAGTTGTTGTTCTCTTGTGTTGAAGGCAGCATGGGGAAAAGCAACTGTCTGCTTCTGCTTGTGAGGATATCTGTATATATAAGTTAATGTTCAAACAGATGGAAATATGTAAATCTAGACACAGTTGTATTCCAAACAGACAAATGTGTAGCTCCTGGTGTCTGGAGGACATAAAAGGCCCTTCCAGAACTTACTGGAGATCTCATCAGGGCTCTCAACACACAACTCACTTGTGTAGCTGCACCAGCACAACAAAAAGATAGGCCCTTCCTCATTACTCCTGGAGAAAGCAAAAAGGACCAGGACACAGCTAGTAAATAAAACAGGTTTAATCATAAACCATGTACATATTTATAGCTAGGATATGGTCTGAAAGGTGCTGCCCTGGCAACAGGAATAATAGAACAGCGTATTTTACCAGTCAATATACAGTACCAATGAAGGGTGGAGCTGATAAATGAATATGGGATTTTGAATCCTAGAGGCTATTTTTTACAGACAATCATCATTCTTGGTTTCCTGACAAATTGTAGTCTGAACTAGCTCACAGCTCTGCCCAGAACACAGCAAGGCAGATACAGCCAAGAACAGAATTTGAGGGTGAGGGAGGGAGAAGATATCTGAAGGCCGTTCTGAGGTATGTATAACATATATACTCTACTGTTGTGTGCAGCCCTGGGGCTATGCTTTGCCCACAGTTGTGTGCACACATCTCATTCCAGTCAGTGAGACTGGCAAGCTCACATCTGGGAGAATATATTGCACTTTGAGGGCATACAGGAGCACATCGAACAACAAAGCCAGAAGCAGAACAGGGAGAAAGCTGGAGGCAAGGAAGCCTGGACTGGGCTGACAAAGGGAAGAAGTGAATACATGGCTCCAGATTTATCTGCCTAACCAATTCAGCTCTGTTTAGACAGCCAGGACAATACTTATATTCTGAAGGACTTCTGCAGTGGAAAGGTTTCCACTAAGACAACCTTTATCAGACAACAGGGAAAATCATGAACAAAATTACTAGAGGCATGTTACTAGAATAAATGCGATGGAGCTGGTCCTACAACTGTTCAGCTCTTAAAGTTGAAGGAAAACCCGATCCTGTCTCTGAAGTGGTCTAAGCCTACATATGAATCTGGTCGGTCTCAGCTGATGCAGGCAGAGGAAGGAACCATTGCTCTAGCGGCCAGCAAAGCAAAGGGTGCATTTGTACTGCAGTATTCAGAGTCAGTATGGCTGCTTTGAGAAACAATATCACACTAGGCTTGCAAAGCTGTCAAATGTATTGGCTTTTTGCAGAACAATTCCACTTTCAATCAATGTACATATTACAGGGGTTTACAGATGAAAAACACCTTTCACTGCTAGAAAGTAGACACTCTTTATATCAAACGCACTTGCCATCTGATTTTGCTAAGAACTCACCCCCAGATAATAAAAAATAACAAATACCAAATAAAGTTTATAATACAAAACAACATTCATGTCAATGTCAAATGATAACTGTCCCAGCAAACATAAAATGAAGATCTTCTCTAATGCAGGTCGCCTCAGAAGCAAGTTTAGAGTCATGCATCCATATATAGAGTCCACTCCCAATCTGGGAAACCTCAGTCAGGATTGCTGCCCTTTGAAATGCAAGTCCCGTTTTTCCAAAGGGGAGCTCCACGCTTGCATGCACACATACACACATTCTGTATACAGTCTCTGTATACACACAGAGATATACATACACACACATAAAACCTCCTGTCTCTTAGCCAGGGCTGCATGCTAGGTAACTGTTAATGTCTTCTGTACATTTTTACCTAATTTCTTTGCAAGGATGAGGTTGAAATATCTTTACTTCTCAGGTCTGTATTCTTTAAACAAAAAGGGTAATGAAGAGCAACTACATTATGGAGAAATACGCTCATGTCTCAGGCATATGATTTTTCCTAGTTGTTCAGAAGGACGGTGTTATTTAAATTCGCAACTCGGCAGAATCTGCAGGAAGAGTTATCCTTTCTCCATGTTGGGTTTTCTTGATGAGCCCCATGAGCCCATTCTGTGCTTCCACAGACCACTTTTCTTTAAGGCACTGCATGTGGATGATAACTTCAGACAGAAGTGCAAGCCCCCTTCACTGGATTGTGCATTTCTCCCTCTCTCTGGACTGACCTTCCCTGAGAACTTTCGATTTGATATACTTCAGGTCACTATTGACACTTGGCCGGCGAGCAAATGGAGAGATCATGCCATAGGCATCCATGTCCTTGACTCGGCGCATCCGGAAGGATTTCTGTTGGAAAGTGTCACCATACTGGATGGAGATTTTCCTGTGGAGGGAGGGGCTCATCTCATGAGGTAGCTTGGCCATGCTAAAGAGCACATAAAACATCTCATCCACATTGGTGTTCTTCTTGGCTGAAACTTCGAAGTAAGCACAGTTTTCGTCACTGGAGACAAGGTTCTCACCTTCATCTGAGCGTACCTTGCGGAAGACTTCACTGTGGTCACTTTTGTTGCCACAGATCACCATGGGGAGGTCAGCCGATTCCTTGGTCTTGTTCTTCAGGCAGGATTTGACCTCAAGGATCTGTTTCTGGAGCCTCTTGACCTCATCAAAGGATTCTCTGTTGTCCAGGCTGAATACCAGGATGAAAACATCTCCTGCAATTAAAAGAACATACTGTAAAGGTTAGTTAGCCACAGCTTGTGTCAGAGGAGCTAATTTAAAAAAAAAAAGAAGGTATATTTCTCACACACCCCCTTTTTTTTTTTTCCTTTTGAATCTATTCACTCAGCTGTACTTTAATTCCAGTTCTTCTTATTCAGTTCCCCATACCTTTCTGTATGGGACTGGAATGTCTGGAAAAGATTTTTGGCTATGATGTTACTTCCTCCATATCTGATTGTGTGCCCAGGTTGCACTGGACTTGCAAGTTATTGCCCATTTTAATCTCTTTTTGTAAACATGTTTCTATCTCAGCTCTGCTGCAATGCTTTTCCTTTTTCTTCCTCTCATTTTTATCTCTGTGTAAAACACAGCCTGTTCTGACACCAGGAAGAGCGGAGGGGTAGTAGCCGCTCAGCCTTGGCCTTTGGATTACACAATACATGAAGCAACACCTGAACCGAAGATCTACAGCTAGTCAGTCCTGAATGCCCAAGTCAGGAACAAGAGTTTCCCCGATGTGCAGTGCTCTGCTGTCGTTTCATTTGCTCAAGAGAAACAGATCATGGAAAAAAAGAAATACATAAATGACACAGATCCCCTGGCATTTCCTTTTGACATTTCCTGACTTACAATTCCTTTTGCAAATATAAAATAAGGCAAATCATTGCCTGTTCAATGACATTCATGTGGAACACGCTGAGAGCGATTTCAGGGGCAAAACCTCACATCTGCATCCCAGAAACTGGCCCTAGGATCTCATTGAATGTGGGAGCTAGCCTGGTCAGATGTGAATGACACATTTCACCAGCTAGCTAGAAGCGTAGATAGCAAATCCAGAAAGTAGTATTGTTGTGAGCTGTGACTGAATATATCTCCACTGTTACTTTCACAATTAAAGAATACAGCTTAGCTCACAACAGGAACTGCTTGACAATGTGAATGTACGAAATGACCCCACCATTTTCTCTTTTTTTCCATATAACACATTTAATTAACCACAGACTAAGGAGAAAGGGTAAAGCAGAACTACTGTTTTACTGAAATATCAAATCAAGGGCATCAGGCTGGAAATTTTAGGAAAAAAAAACCACCAACTTTGAGATTTTCTTGGTTAGAATTTCCTTCCTGTGTGTTTTACATTTGTTTTTCACTACTTGTAATGACATGCTTATTTTGTCCCTTGCTGCTTTTCACGCTCACGAGATTTTATTCAGCCATTTATTTATGACTGCAATAAAAAGTATGGAACAGGAGTGGAACATAGGAGGGAAATAAATTAAGGGGAAATCTTTATTTCAGACCTTCACCCAGTGACCTTCTCCTCTGTGGCTAATGCACTCCCTGTAGTGCCTGGAGCATCCTGGCCAGGAAATACCTCTCCAGAGAAGTGCATCTTCCAAGAAAATCAAGCAGTCCCTTTAGCTACCTGCCGAGAAAGAGTCATCTCCAGGCTACAGCCTTCAACCTCATGGCTGTTCTTATCTTTCATCCACTGTTCCTCATCTGCAAACTTCCCCCCACTTTCTCACCTGTCAGGATGGAAAGCCTCCTCATAGCAGGGAAAGGGTGATTCCCAGAGGTGTCCAGGATGTCCAGCTGATACATGTCTCCTCGGATGTTGTAGACCTTGCGATGAAAGTCCTCAATGGTGGGAGTGTACTGGTCCTCAAACCGGCCATTGAGAAAGCGTGAGACAATGGAGCTTTTCCCCACCCTGGAGGCTCCCAGCACTACCATGCGGTACGAGTTCTTGGCTGGCACATTCAGGGTGCAGTTTCCACCAGACATGGTCTTCATCATTGCTTGATCCTGAAAAAGGAAATAGCAGAGTTGAAGGAAAGACTGTAATGTTTTTAGTTTAATTTAGTAAACTAAATGGAGGATGGAGTAGAGCAGGTCCTTACTACCAGCTTGTCAAAGGGTGCTCTGGAGCACAGTCCTGGTTAGTAGATCAATGGTCCATATAGAAATCTTTTCACTAGAAATGCTTAATTTTTTAGTTTCATTTCCAGGGAGTGGTTTTGGGTTTTTAATTGTTTTTTTCCTTTTCTTTTGAAGTCATATAAAAGTGAAGGCATTTACACTGAAAATAGTATGGGTTTGACTTGTAATTTGCTATTTCATTCAAACATTAAGGGCTAATTTTATCAGCTGTGTTTCAACTTAGACACCAGGTTCCTTCCCACCATCTGCGTCACTTAAACATTACCAGATTTTTCAGTAAAGCTCAGTTCTCATTTAGATACATAAACACAGGGGTCAGATTTCCCAATATACTGCACCCACTGCAGCTAACATTAGGACCTAGATCACTTCATTTTGTTGCCTGCATAGGGGCTGTGCATAATACTCATTTTCTGAGATCAACCAAAAGTCAGACAGAAACAAGAATCATGCTCGACATCAGTGGAAGCTAGACATCTCCGTAATTTTAGATAGTTGGTCTCGTACAACCTTCATTGTTGATGCACAGAGTTTGAGCCACAAAATGGCACTGACCAATGATAAACTCAAAGATCTGAGCCTTCAGTGACCTATTAGAAACCAGATTTTAATCTTGCTGTTTGGACCGGTAGCGTGGGAACTCTGCATCAACAAACCATCAGCTTTGCAGCAGGATGGCTGGCAATCAACAGAACTGCAAAAACGTAGATTTCATAGGCATTTAGGTCTTTATACATGCACAGCTCTTGTGGGTGTCACAGTCCTTGCAGGTGCTAAGTACAAGCAGGAGAAAAGATGAAGGACAGCCATCTTAAATAGCTATTAGAAAAGATTTCTAACCCCTGACAACTAAAATGAGTCTCAAGACCTTGGGGATCACATTTTGACACAGCAAAAAACTTTGAAGGGGGCAGGGTGGGGAAGAGAGTGTTGCTCAGAAATTTTTCATGTACCAGTTCAAACAAATTGTGTGCTGAAAGGAAAAATATAACCCCTGTGTGTGGAAAGCTAGCTCTTAGAGCAAAGGCGGCACATTTTTGACAGAGTTTATTTTGGTTACTAGGATCTCATTAAAGAATAATCAAGTTCCCACTGTACCATTTATTTAACTTAGGTGTTCTTTATTTAATATTACAATGCAAGTACTTTATGTGCACTGAAAGAACATTTCTGGGGCCAGATCTGGATTCCTATCTTTCCCTTGAGTGAATTTTATCTCCCAAAGCTTTTATCTAGCTGACAGTTATCTCAGTCAAAAGCTTAAAATCTTTTACTTTGTTTAACATGTGCTAAGCACCAAAGCAGCAGTGAAGATACGGTCACTGCTAAATAAAGAAGTCTCTGGAATTCAGATCCAGCATCTTTACAAGCTCTGTGCTATAGCCCAAGGCAACAGCAAAACACTGCTATTTATTATTATTGCTATAATTTGCTGCACGCCAACAGCATATTCAGCCCTATCTAAAGCACAGAAGAAAATTTAATACTCTCCTCAGAGTAGCTTACACTCTGAATTATATTCAGCGAGCAGGGCAGCGTAATATTAGAGCCAGAAAGTCATGTCAGAACATCAAATGGACACACACTTGCACAGCTATGGTACTGCTGGGATTGCTGTGGCAGGAACGACAGCAAGGAGCACACCTGGTATTTGAATGGGACTCTGTTTTATTTAGGACAGGACTGATCTCCAACAGTGCAGGAACACCACATTCAATCTGTGAAGCAACACTGCCATGTACACCGCCTCTGCCCTTTCCTGTGCAACCAGTCCAATACTGCCTTGCATCCATGGGCAGAGAAATGATGACAGAGCTGCTTTGGGATGCTTCCTTCCACCATCTCAGGCTTTATTTAGCTGGCAGAGAAAAGCAGGGAGATAGATTTTGTGATGAAAAACTATAAACTTCTGTACAACTCAGATCGGTATTTAGAAATGAGTCAGCTCTTCAGACTGGGATGGACTGGTGTAGCTGCATGAGGGCAAGAGGACTGTGCTGATTCACACCTGCTGAAGATCAGTTTTGTACAACTTGGTGCAGCAGCATCTGGAGTGAGCAGTTATGCATTTTAAACAAATGTCTTGTATGTCCTGAACAGAATGTGCATGCTGAAGGACATGATCCTGGCCAGCAGATTTACAAGCCAAAATCCTACAAATTACACTGCTGACTGGCAGGTAACCACTGAGCTGTTGGTGATTAGAGAAACCCCCATCACACAACGAAGGAGGTGGACTGTGTCACTGCAGCTGCTGCACTTTATGCTCTCGAGAGTAAGTTCCACCTCACAAGGCATTCAGTCAAGTGGACTCTTGTGCTTTCCTGACTGCATTTCATTTCACACAAAGTCAAAAGATGCTTTTCAGCACTTTGATTCATGGAGTTGCTGCTCATCTCAACACCTCTGCTGCAAATCTGACTCAGAGCATGCCATTAAACCAGGAGCTTATATTCGTGTTTTGTGTTCTCTCTTCTTATCTGCCCCGCCTCACCCACCTCCAGTTTTTGTCCATTATAATACAATCTGCCACCTTTCCTCCTCAGAAAAGGAATGAAGCTTCAGCCTTCACACTCAGGCGTCAGGAAGGGGGGGTGGGGGGTGGGGGTGGGGTGTACAGGGACTCATACATTAAGATTAAAGGAAAAAGAAAGGAAAGAAAGAGACCACATGTTCATGTACTAAGTAAAGCAAAATCAATCAGAAGAGAATGAGGAGACAAACAACCTCCAGCTGGCTTTAATCTACATCTTTTCCTTCCAGTTTATTAAATGTTTAAGCATAGATTAATTCCCAGTGGTACCTTCTGCTTTATGCACTGGCTTGATGCTAGAAACTTTACAGTAGTATTTTATATTGGTACAGCACAGTGATTTCAAAACGTCATAGAAATGTAGGCAATAAGTTTAAGAATTAATCTCCACTTAATAAAGGGAAAGGCTCATCTGCCCAGAGAGACCTGAAACAGCTGCCTAAAATCAACATTAAACCCCATTTCTTTTGACTCCCTGTGTCATCTTCTACCGGCTAACCACCACTGCTTGTTTCATAGGCAGACATTGGAGTGAATGACAATGAACCTGCATTTGTATGCTCTAAAGAGCTTGTCTGAATTTCAGTGAGGTGCTGACAAATTTGATCCTGAGCACCCAGAGAGAGATTTCTAAAGAAGACATTCTTCATTCAACCTGCCTAGAGCTTTTTCACCTTAGCATTCCATCCTCCCACCCAGGGAGTATGTTCGTCACTCCCCACCCATGAACAGACTTCTGAATTACCTCTCTTGCACTCCTCGGTCTTCAGCTACTGTTTGTGTCTCTGTTTGCTATCCCAGCGTAATTCATTGCACCCGGCTAAAAAGGACAGAGGCAGACACAAACCGTATCATGCATAACAGACCTGTCACTTGTTAATTACTACGAGCATCCCTGTAATTTTCATGCACACCAAAATCACTCCTGTGGGATGTTTGCTTCCTATATCCATACCAAAGTCAATGATGCTTTCTTACCTCTCTTTCCCTGAAGGAGCAGTTCTTGGTCTTGGTACAGTCTGATGAAGCTGATAATTTTAATCAGAGGTAGCTGCTACTGCAAAAAGATGTTCTGTGGATCCCACGTTGCTTGCTCTGGGCTCAGTTCTTCACTAGTATTTCCCAGGAACTTAGCAGTATTGGGAAGGACTGTGGGGCTTCAGAGAGCGTTCCCCCATGGATGGTAGGTGCTGGATTAGGCAACCAACGCGGGCTAAAGAAGGGTCTCAGAAGCAGTGATAGTGTTACCTTTTGCTGAGTTGAGCTCTTCTCCTCACAGCCTCAATTCAAGGGAAGGAGAGGCAGAGGCTCACCCACTCCCACTGGCTTTTCTTGCAAGTTGTGCTTCATAGGCTCTGCTGTGGGGAAGGGTCTCTGGAGCGACACCTAGTCGTGCCGGGCTGTGGATGCGTCTGGCTGGCCCACCCTGCCTCTACACCGCCTTAGACCCCATGGGGAAAAATCGATGGGGGCATGGAAGTTGTCTATGGGGAACTTATGCTTCTCCAGGTCTTGTCTGACACCCCCCCACCCCCACCACAAGCTTCTTTTCTTCTGGTCTGAGATTTGCTTTAAAATATTGCCTTTCGAGGACAGAAAGGGCTTCTCTTTACATTTGCCAATTAAGTCTTTCTCCTTCCCTCCCTGCCTTTCTCCCTCTCCCTGTCACAACTACTGGCAAATTGCAGATTTTCCTTCTGTAGGACTCACAGATAATTGGCTCAACTCCTCCCTGGAAGTCAGTGTCAGCCACAGGGGAAGGAGGGGTGCTGAGGGGGTGGGATTTTGTGCCTATTGAAAAACCTTTTCTTTTCTCCTTCAAACAGAAAGTTCTTATGCATTGCAGCCTGCACGATCCCCGTCTTTCCACCAGAGACCTGTATGTATGCATGTGTGGTGAGTGAGTTATAGCGTGTGTGTGTGAGAGACACAGAGACTTGACTTACTTTGCAAGCTGCAAATTCATAAGCTGTTTCTAAAGGCTCTACTTCTGTTCTGATCTTCTCTGCTAGACAGACGCAGACTGACTCATTTCCCAAACAGGGGCTCTCTGTCCATAATTCCTGTAATTCTTTTGCCATATGGAATACTGTTCCCTCAACCTCAAACACGTTACATTAGGGTTGCTTGTTGGTATGATTAAGAAATAAGAATACTGCGTAACTGCTGTTCTTTCATTAATATTTAAATAAATGAAAAACTAAACTAGGGCTGGGTAATAAAAATGTTAAAAAAAGGACAAACAAACTGAAAGTGTACTAAGGTCAGAAAAAAAAAGAAACAAAGAAAAATTAAGGTGAATTCAAGAGTTTGTTCAGCCCAGGTGAAAAGTATTGTTTGCAGTTTGTTTCACTCTTTATTGCCTCTAATGTTTTCTCTTTCTGAGCTGAATTCTATTTTAAAAGACATCAAAAATAATGATTTTGAAAGATTTGAAATTGAGTATTTCAGCATTTCCCACTTACAACTCCTAATCAGAGAGGGGAAAAAACAAGAGGAAGAAAAACACTGCCAGCTTTTCAGGATATTTTGACAGTAAGAAAATGGAAGTGAGACATGATCTCCCAAATCTGAATATGGTTTCAGGTCTCCCACAATTCCCTTTCTCTGAGCAAATTTACTCTGTTGGTCACAAAAATTAGTCCAACTACCTTGCCTGTTTAATCTCCCTACCCCCTTGCCCCAACAATTCCTGCAGCTTTTGAGGAATTCCTGAGATGCTTTGCTTTTTCTCCTCCTCCTCTTCCTCGGATCCCATGGAGGTTTCTGCTGTCGCCCTCAGAATAATGCTTCCCTCCTCTGCCCGTGCTCCTGGTGCTGCACAGCAGCCACCAGCAGCCATCAGTAGCTGTTGAGGAGGGTGCTGTGGCTGTTGCAGGCACACGGTCTGACACGCCTGTACATCTCTGTGCCAACAGACTGCGAAGGCCACGGCACAGGCTATGAGATGGGTCCTGCTGTAACCGTCTGTGAGAGGCAGCAGCTCCTGCTAAGGTCAGGCCTGAGCAAGAGGTGGATTTAAGGCTACCAGGACAACACAAAGGCAAAAAAACATTTTATCAAATTTGGGAAGCAGCAGCCTCTGCAGACAGCTCAGGTTTGGGAAGGCACAGCATGGTTCGGCCCAGCACCATTGAAACACTGCAGTAGTAGTGAGCTGGTAATGGGTCATGACCTGAACTGAGCCCTTTTTAGACCACAGTGCCAGGTCTCCTTTTTCAGTTCCTGAGCCTTTTCTCTTGGCAAAAAGTAGAAGAGTATTTTTATGGCTCGGACAATGATTTGAAATAAGACACAATGCTTTCCATTCCCAAGTAATTGGTTCAGATCAAACCTGGACCAAAAGCTGCCATCTCTGGTGTCTGGTCAACTATTTGTGTGGCTTAGATCCAAACAGGGTGACTGGCATCCTGGTATCATTGCTATGGGAAAAATTGCTGCAAAAATCAGCAAAGTCAAGTCCCGTAGTGCTACAGAGAATGAACTCCTCTTTCATTGCTATAGCTCACCTGTGAGTGTAAGAGTTCTCTGCCCAAGAAGAGAGAAGTGTAGTCATCATGGAGACCATCTCATCAGCCTGGAATGTCAGCCCACTCAAGCTTTTTTGTAAACAAAATGCAAAGCTCTCACCTAGTTGGCTTCACCTAGACTCCTACTCTGCTATCTTCTCCAGCATTTAAAGCAGCCAATCAAGTTCCTCAAATTATATCAAAATAGAATAGGAACATACTTCACAAGGAACCTTGGCTTTATTTGATCTCTTAGCAAACAGCTAGGAAAATAATAAATTACTTTTGAAGTGAGCCTTTGAAAGATAATTACTAACTATGAGCCTTCAGAGGCTTGAGAGATGTTGCTGTAGTTTTTTGGGTCGGATTTTTTTGCTTCTTTTTTTCTTTTGTGTGCCCAGTTCAGGAGTTGACAAGAAGCTGGGCTTTCATGCCTTCCCCCAGGACTCAGGAGACCACAGCTGAAAAAAATCTCTGCTTTTTCAAAGATGTCTTGAGGGGCCCCCGTGGAAAAATCATGTTATATCTGCCCCTATCTGAGAAGCAGAGATGGCAGCACCTCTTTGCTTTTAGGGTTATAAATGGAATAAGTGGATCAGAGAGACAAAGCCACTGCCAAAACAACAGTAGAAGTTCCCAGTCTCAGCAGTTTCCTCTGGTTAGTCAGGGACCATCAGCCTTTCTTAGAGCTTACAGATAATTGCCAATCAAAAAACTCAGCTTACAATTAATTACTCTCTGGAGGCATTTCTCCTTCCTACTCTACCAGTCTATACAGAAAGCCTAAATGGTGGTTTTATCTGGCTGAATCTGTCTCAGAGCATGACAGGCTGGCTGCAGGGAACCACCACTGCTCCTTGTAGCAGCCTTCCAGTACCTAAAAAAGGGGGCCTGGAAGAAACCTGGGGAGGAACTTTTTACAAGCATATGTAGTGATAGGACAAGGGGGAATGACTTTACACTAAAAGAGGGTAGATTTAGATTAGCTATAAGGAAGAAAATCTTTGCTATGAGGGTGATGAGACACTGGAACAGGTCACCCAGAGCAGCTGTGGATGTCCCATCCCTGGCAGTGTTCAAGGCCAGGTTAGATGGGGCTCTGAGCAACCTGGAAGGTGTCCCTGCCCATGGAGGGGGGGTTGGAACCAGATGATCTTTAAGGTCCCTTCTGACCGAAAGAATAGAATAGAATCTATTCTATGATTCTATGACCTCGTTGAAGCAGCAGCACATCAGCACATCCAGCTGTTGTCTCCGATGCTGGTGTGTGGGTCCTGCCAGCTCATCCATGGGGGTGCCTCAGCTGTGGAAAGTGCTGCAGATGGTGCAGCTGTGGCTGGTCTAAGCAATGGGAAGGGAAATGTTTCAGGGAGAGGCTGGATAGAAGGGTGTACAGAGTAGTGGGGAGAGACAAGGGGAAAATACTGCTGATGCAATGCATTAACCACCTGGCTCCAAATGATGAAAACCTGAAGGGAAGTGACTTGCTCTAAGGTGGGACACAGCTGCTCCTCAGACTCCTCAGAAGGGCTTCCTCCTCTCTGAAGAATTGTAGCTCCCAGGCAGCACACACATTGACCACACCAGCACCAGGATCGGGGGCAACATGGGCTCATGGGGCAGAAGTGTCACTGTCATGAGTAATTTATACCTGCTTCAGCATCGGGTAGTGGCAGTGGCTGGAGCTGGAGACTGATGTGATGGGCTGATACAGCAGAACCAATCTGTTTCCCTCCACCTTAAGGCAAAAGACAAGTGACAATCACATGCCATTCACCTCTGGTCAGAATTAGTTCAAGACAAAGGATGTTCCAAGGCTTTTGTCTCTTCTCCAAAAGCAAGTGCAACAGAGATTAAATATTTAAGCCAGCTTTTCTCTCTCTTTTCCCATTCATTTTCACTCCTCTCATTATTCAGTAAAGCAGCCTCATATTTCCACCCCCTCACCCTTCCCTTCCTTCCTCCCACATTCACTTCTCCTGCTCGGTGCCCCTCCCTCCAAGCAATGCTGAAAAGTTAATGTTCAGAGTCAGTAAACTGCAGGTACCAATTCATATTCTGAAGAGCAAGTAGATGAGCAGCCACAAATACTACTGCCCCTGCATTACCTGTACATCACCACCACCACCATCACCACCACCACCCCCCAGGCATTTAAAGTCAGCGAAAGGCTCTCCAGGGGTGTTACAGTGACTGGGAAAATAAGTAATGATCATCAGTTAGGAGTAAGAACAGTAATACTTGGGAGAATACAGCTGGAGAAGGCATACGTTTGAGAAAGTGGTGGTCTGCCTTATATTCTTGGTCCTGTCTCAGAATTTGTGTATGACCAATTTCTCAATGTCCCAGGGTTTAAAGTGGGTTAATAATGTTTACTGAGATCCCTGAAAAATGGAAAAGCATTGCTTTGCTGTGAGAAATGTTCAAGTCACCTTTTATTTGCTGCATTTTCTGGGAATCTGTTTTAATTACATTTTTATGAAATATTTTTGAGAACAGACTGAATTTCTAGTCCCTCTCTTTTTCTTTTGCCGCTGACACAGCATGTCCAGATTTCCTCACCAGACATGCATGCATCTTTTCATTTTCATTCCACTGTTGAAACTTTTTTAAACTTTCCCCATCTTTGAAAAATTACTAAGAAGCAAAATTAAAGCTTAAACGCCCAACTCCACCCCACCCTCATTATTCAAGAAACCTTTTGGGTAGAACATGGGGGGGAAAAAAACCCCAAAGTGTGCAATTAATTTCTTTACCCTTTGTGAATACCAAGGGGCGTTTATAGCCTCCCAGTCCCTCATGGAGGAATAGCAACCCCCACCACATCCCTCCGTGGAGCCTGTGATCCTGCCAGAGCAGGACAAGCCATGCACTCAGCTGACAGTGCCTACAGAATGCTGTGTCAGCCTTTCAGGAAGGAGTGGGCACAGGTACACATTACAACTTTCAGTCTCCATTCAGCATCCCGTTTCTCTAGCTGCTCCTGGGCTCTGTGTCCAGACAGGTAACTGCACACCTGGGAGGGAGCCAGCACATCTCTCTCCTGCTGAATGATGCCGGTAGGAAAGAGTTCATTCAAAAGGCTCCCAAAGCTTTTCTCTGGCTGCCACCATCCCAGTGCTTCCCAAAAACAGAGAGGGAAATGATCCCTTTTGGTCCATTTCTATAGCTCTGTCCCCACTGCTATTACTTGGGCCCACAAGACATGCCCTTACTTGTCCTCTTTTACCATCCGTTTTGACATTCTTACCAGGGCTGGTGATTATCTCCAGAAGATTTTAACGTGTGATGGGAGTATGAACAACTAAGGAGAGCAGAGGGGAAGGAGGAATTAGGAGAAGATGAAGAGGACTGGGGAGGAGAGCTCTGTATGTCTTCACAGAAAAACCTCTGATCAAAAGCACAACGAAGGCTCATTAGATACAGCTGAAAACAAAGACAAAACAAACGGCACAGGAACAAGAGGTGCATGAAAGATGTATGAAACAGACTGACAAGCCAGAGCCCTCTGCAGCACATGTGATGCTGCCTGTGGCCAGCTATTCTGTTTTGGTCTCCATTAAGAAGTGGCACTTACAAGTCTGGGTCTGGCCACTCTGTGTGGGATCAGCTGGGTCCATATATACACTCCCGTTCAGAAGAGGCACTCCTTGCCTTGCAATCAATCTGTCAGGTGCTTCTCTAAAGATCTGGTTTCTCACATTCATTCATACTCCACCAACACCTTCCATCTACACTCTTGCCTCCAGAAAACAGTGGCTAACTCACCTGTAAAACTGGTGATCTTTACAGGTGCACCTCTGCTAACACCGTTGTCTTTGTACGGGTGACGGGCTTCTCTAAATGCACTGCTGCTCCCTGAAGTCATGCAAGTGGACTGCACAACCTCAAGCTGATAGCTCAGACAATTCCCTTGCTTATCTTCCAGGAGCCAGAGTCTGAGCACCAAAGCTGTCTAGTACTACGCAATCTTCTTGGGTTGCCACCCTGGAGCTTCATGGTGGCTCTGGCTCTACACCTCCATGATTCTGCACGGGTTTTATTTGGCACTTGGTTTCACTGGGGTTACTTACAAGAACAACAGCAATATGGTGATCGTCGGTGTGAATTGGGGCCCTGTGTCCTCATACTGTATTAATTGTTTCTGTGCCCTCCTCTGTATAAAGGACCAGCCTTATGCCAGAACCTGGGCAATTACGGCACTTGTTCTTTTCTTACTGTTCCTTTCATTAAGAAAATAAGAAAGTCTGAGGGATTGAAAAATGCCTCATTCCTTTGATTTGAGAGGTATTATATACCCTTGTTTATAATCAAAGGACGCCAGTGAATGGCAATCTTTCCAGAGGGAAGAACAGATGAGAATGACAGATTGTTCTTTGATATTTATTTCTGTACTTGTTCTGTTTCCCCCTCTCAGAGGTCTGCAATCAGGTACTCAAGTACCAAAGTGAAATCCATTATAATAATGGTAATATTATGTACTCTTAGTGTAACTTTTTTGCTGGTATCTCCACACATTCTGCAAATACCTAGGAAGCTAGGCTTAGTTCCTATGGAGCAGGAACATAAACATTTTAGCAGTCTACAATTGGAAAACCTAAATATGCATGCAGAGTTTAAGGAGTTGCTCCCACGTGACACAGGGTGACTATCTCTGGACGTAAGCTCCCTCTGCCCACACTCCAAGCCAACTGAAAACTGAGCAGCCACCACTAACGAGCTGTTGAGCATGAGTTACTCGGTCCTGTTGAGTATAGCTTTTGGCCAGTTGGGAGCATGAGCAGAATGAGTTGTTTCTGTCTGCAAAGGGCCATGCAAATAATAGCCTCCAGGTTGCAGGACTGGAAATAGTCTCATCTGCTTGTCCCAGTCCCAGGCATCAGCTGTATGGCCAAGAGGTGACACAGCACACAGACATGTCTGTATAAAAACGCTTGCTGCAGAGTACCAAGACCACCCAGGCAAGTATAGTTAATGGACATGTCGATAACATCATCTGTGTCCTTGAAAGGAACCAGAGCACAAAACTGCTTTGGCCCAGTTTTAAAAGGCAGTGTTGTCTGCTACAATCTCTCCACAAATATGTGTCAGGTCCCTAAAATCATGAAACAGACTTAAAACCTGCAAATTAAAACTAACTAGATAACAGGAAAGAAGCCCACACGGTGCTGCAGGATCAGCTTTTTCTCCGCAGCAGAAATGACTAGCACCTTACTTTTTTACTAAAAAATCAGAGCTCAGACTAAAATTTCTGTATTTGCACATATTTACTGACAAGGGCCAAATTTGAATAGGTCCCTTTAGTTAATGTGAAATTTGAGGATTTTCCTGAACGAGCCTTGTTCCTCTGCCTGCAAATCTCTGATTGTCTGGAATCAGGAATATTCAGATTTTTCAATGAGAGCTACAGCAATTCTTGTTTGTACGGAGCCAGCAGTGCTGCTGCCTGCCTCCTCAGGGGCCAGACTTCAAGTGTGGGGCAATCCACCCCTGATGCCCTGCCCAGCAGAAGCAATAGGGCAACACCAGCCTTTCGTGGCCACAAGCCTGTTTCCTCTGCCCAGGCTGCAGGCTATGCTAGCCCAGCACCCCAGTTTTAGCAATGTAAAAAGCTATCATTCTGACATGGAAACCTATCAAAGTGGCTTTTACTCTGGTGTCAATGACTAAGCAAGCTGCTGAGTCAGAGGAAATCAGATCTAAGGCATTTTCTAGGTGTTTGTTCTGGTTGAAGGCTCAGAGGACGTGAACAGGAGCATAAATTTATCCATTACCTTCTCCATCACTCTGCATGCTCCCAGCCTCCCTCTGTCCAGAGGAGCTTGTTCCACTTCAGATAATCTCACAACAATCCATTTAGCAAGAAAATGTTCCATCTTCAGCCCCGAATGAGACGACCAGATTATTAAAGTCTCCCATTGGCTCCGACCTGCACTTTGCTTTGAAGTAGAGGGCAACTGCATCTGTGAAATAAACAGAAGGGACAAATTTAATTACTGGCAAACTAACCCATCAGGATTTCCACTCTTGATAGTGCTGGAGTGTAGAGAAAAGGGTCTGTGATTTATGTGGCAGGTGGAACAAAACAAGGAAACCGGGTAACCATAAGAATTTGCACTGGAAATCACTGCTAATTAGGACAGGATGCAAAAACTTGGTGCTGCTTCATCTGCCAGCCTCTTCCATGTGGTACAGACCTAAGCCACATTGTGTTTTTGTTCTGTTTCAACCATTTGACCCTTTTACCATACCACCTAATTCTATATAGTGCCCTTCTTAAGGGAGGGGTTAGGGGAAGAACATAAGGAATTCAATTTTTTCTGCTTTTGCACTTGAAGACAGGTTATGTAAGCACCCGGAAAAAGCAATTCCTCCTTCCTTAGTGTCTTTGAAAGGCACTTTACGCTCTTTTAATGCTACAGAAAGGAAACCAGGCACACAGATTTATGCTGCACTTGTGATTCCTTTGATGATTGACAGCACAGTCTCAGTGCTGCCAGTGAGGACTTGGAACCAAATTCAGCAGCAAAGGTAAAGCACTTGGGACAACGAAGTGGAAGTGCTGCAAACCAGTCACTCTGGTGCAGTCCTTTGTAGGTGGCACAAGGGTGGTAGGTACACACACCTTCCAGAGTCCTTCAGCCTGCTCCACCAACGGAGCAGAGCCTTTGCCACTGGTGGATTGTTCTGGAGTGGGCTCACGGCATTGTTCAGATGGGAAGACGGATGGGAGGAATTAGGGATGCAAGTTGGCATAGCAACCTCAGGCTCTGCGTTTTCTGGCTTATGCAACCACAAGCAGGTTCGGAAGGTGTGAAAGGGCACTTCCCTCTTCTCGCACATGCAAAACCTCATCAACCAATGCGTCATGTCCTTGGCAGTTAAGCAGAAGTCAGCGATCTGCCAGAGTTTTGTGCTTTCCACAAAGCTCCCCGCCCCCCCGCCTTGCCTTGCATTTTCCTTTAGAGGCTTCGCAAGCTTTTGGACAACAATGGGAGCCTCCAAATCAGCCTTCACCCTATCCATCACCCATCAGACCATGCCCTGAGAAAGGTTAGTGGCTCAGTGTTTTTGCTCAGCACCAGCAGCTAACCAAAGGACAAAGTGCACTATTAAAAGTAGGGTGTATGACCCCCTGACTGCCGTGCTGTAGCCCTTGGTGGGCTTCAGCACACGCAGCCTTACAAAACCCTGTGCTCCAGGCCTGCACCACAGAAACATAATCCTGCAGCTCCAAGGAAAAGATGAAGAGGGTGTATGACAGATTTTTTTTTCTCATTGCCAATAGGAAGCATGGAGATTTTAGGCACTATGTATTTTCAGCTTAAACAGCTAAGCAGCTCCTCTGTCCTCCCGCTATAAGCAAAAGGGAGAGGTGAAGAGAAGCCAGGGGGTTTGTTTGCAGAATGAATCTCCAAGAGGCTCTTCTAGCCTATAGCAGTTGATGGGTTGGTTGGAGATCTGCTTTCGTTTTGGCTTATTGCATCCTCAGTTATGAGGGTTTTAGATGCCATTAACAACTGTATCATCATGCTAGACAAATTTTATTTGTGAATACTGAAAAGGGCAAACAGAGAATAAACCTGATGTCCTCACTGTATCTGAGCTAATGTAAACTTGTGCCAGCAAGAAGAGCTTAAAAGTGGACAGAGAGGCAGCTTGGTCAGAGGTACAAAAGGGCACTGCACTGAGCCAAGCATATGGCTGCTCAATAACCAGTGTAAATCTTGTGGGTTTATGGTAAATCTCCTAACAGCTGATGAGATTCAAGTCCTGCCAGATTTGTATCTGTGGGACGAGAGACAGAAAAATCTGTTTTATTTTTATTTTGAAGCAGAGAAAGCAACGCAAAAATAACAAACCAAAGCTTTCATGCATGCAGAGAAAATTCACTAAGTATCATTTGAAGTAACCCTACAGATTCAAAAGTTTGGAAGTAAAGGCGGATTATACCTATTTCCAGACAGAAAATAAATATTAATAATTTGCAAGCCAGTCTCATGATTCAGGAAGAGGTGACTCATGCTTCAAAATGTTTGGTGAGGCGGTATTGACATTGCTACAAAAACCTTCAGCATCCCATTAGCACCTGGTTGGAGGTGCTAGGACTCCCTGCATAGCCGCCACATAAGCAAAAAGCTTTGGCTGCCTAGATATTAAGGTTTTGATATCCCTCAGTGCCTTGGCCTGCCAAACATGCCCTGCTACAGTTTTCAGTGAACCTGGCCAAGCTCGTTTAAGTATGGATCATCAGAGGGAGTGAGGAACATTTGGCTGGGCAAAGCTTAGTCAGTTCACTACCCTCTCTGTGGCTGGACAGCTTTTTTTCTTTACAGAAATCATCTTTAGCCAGGGTGCAGTTTTGCAGCCCTCCAGACACAGCTTCAGGGCATTTATTATATGGGTTGCTGGAGCAAAGAAAATGCATAGACAATCTTTTGGGGTACTTTCAGGCATTTCTCATCCTCTGGACAGGAAGGAGCAGGGGAAAGCCACCAGCTCCAGAGGGGAACGTTGCTCCTGCTAGAGCCTGCCCAGAGCAAGCCCATACTCATGAGGTTCACAATTAGGAAGAAGGTCATGTTCTGTTCACCAGCACCTGTGTGAGTAGCCCTTGCATATAAGCCAGCCTACACTGAAAGGTCCTCACATTTGGTGGCTTGGGTTAGTAAGCTCCCATCAGACTACCTTTTTGACTAACCCCAGGTGATGATACTGAGATGAAAACTGTGGATAGACATAAGAATGAAATGTCAGATGTCAGGTACTGTCACCTCCCCTCTGATTACTGCCGAAGGAAGCTAAACAGACCTAAGACTGTAGTGTGTCAGTCCCAACTCCACTGAGATCACACAAAGTCATAAATAGCCAAGAAGTGTGTTACAGCACGGTTTCTAATTCTTGCTTAAGCTACAAGTTTTGCATTCCCTAACTGTCCCATAGCTGCAGTGCAGAGAGGTCCTGGAATCTGCCTCTGCAGATGTAGATGTAGACATCCCTCAGCTTTATTCAAACTGCCAGACCTTGCTAACACACACGGACAGCATCCACCTTCCTCCCTGACCACCATCTGTCCTGAGAGGCGGTCTGACACAGCAGGGGAGTTACAGAGAGGGGGTATTGCCCTTTGAGGATGTGACAGAGACCAAAGCACGACATAGGCCAAGCATCCATTTAGTTTTCTGTCTGGCATACATGGACTGCACAGCCAAGCATGATCTGTTGCTCGCTGTTTCTCTCAAGAGTCTCTACAGCCATGACTGCTTTGCATGTCTCCCGCTGTGGCACCAGCAACAAGCCCAACCCAGTGTACAGGCACGGTTGGGAAGCCAAATCTCAGGTGTTTGAGGGAGTTGTGGGAGACACAGTAGGTGCCTTTCACAGTGCTTCGGTGCTGCTGGAGGGAAGTGCCAGCTCTGAGAAGGAAGTTGACAGGGGATAAATTTAAAAAATGGGCTGAGTGGCTCTTGGAGGGGGCGCCTTGCTGGGGATGGCAGGGTGACAACAGAGAGCTGCCCATTGTTCTTCCCAGCAGCTACCCCCTCAATCTCCCTGCTCACACAGGGATTTACAAGCACTCCGTGCCAGCCATTTTCTTAAATTTGGCCTGATGACTAAACCCACCCTGAAATGAGAGGACAGCCAAATTCTTTCACATGTCTGCTGCTTTCTGTTGTCTGCCATTGTCAGGGAGAGTAAAGACAGTCACGGATACAGTGCCCAAGCACGGTGGAGTTGGAGTCAGTGGCTTTGGGGAATGGCTGGCACTCTTGCCATGAGACCTTTAAGGACTTCTTTAATACAAGTAGATCCCAGTTTGTGGTCAGTGAAGTGCTTGTGCTCTGCAAAACCACCCTTTGTAGTCCCTCTTTGGCCAGCAAGATACAAGTGAGGATGCACTTAGCAGAGTCCTGTTAGACAGTGCACCCCAAGCGTAGCACCGTACCATTATACGCTTTACCTTCAGTGGGATTTGGGGGTGGTGTGGGGTAACATTACAAATACTTCCCCTCCTCCCTGCTCTTCTTGCCACTTTCCTGCACTAAAAACTTTCCTCACATTCTCCAGAACTTAAGCTGACTGGTCCCATTCAAAGTTAGGCACTGGTCCGCTGGCTGTAAAGCTCTCCCCTTGTCTGAACACTGCTTATACCAAGTTGGGAACTGCAGACAGTGAACATCAGAAGGAAACCAACCTTGTTAAGAGAAATGGATTTTTCTCTCCACACAGATGGGCAGTGAATATTTTTAAACACAGTCTCAACAAGATCTGCTAATTGGTACCACTGTAACCCCACGATCTTTTCTCGTAAGCAAGCTAAAGAACAGATGGATATTGTTACGAAACTCCAGGGAGATGGATGGCTGCATAGTGAAGTGGACTCACTTGGCCCTTCTCCAGTTCTTGGAAAAGACCCCAACAAAGCACTTAATTTCTAAAACCAAACCTGCAGTCACAAGTAACCCTGAGATGTGCACACCAATGCAGGTTCAAAAGCATCAACCGTGGTTGCGTCAGCAGCCTAAAGAGAGAACTTATATGCAGAGAAGACAGTATGATCAAGTTGTATAACATGCTAATTGTTGAAAATGGCAAAAAGCACAAATGCTCCCTGGGAGGGAGAAATGTAAAGCAACAGTGGCTAAAGAGACACTTGAGAGAAATAACAGGCAGCAAATTGATCTTGGCTACACAAGCCATGTATGTTAGCCAGAAAACTAAACACAAGCAGTTTGGCCTGTATTGGTTTCTGTCACAGCCTTGAAAGGCAATACCTACTGTTTATGCAACTCTGGCCAGCCATCTTTTGGAATAAGAAGCTCAAGTGTGGTCCTTTACCAGAAGGATCCTGGGGTATGGTTGGGTGTTCTGTGACTCCTTGCCTGGAGTCCAGCTTAGGTCACCCTTTTCTCCCAGAGGGCCATATCTCCCTGTCCTCTCAGTCACACCCTGCTAGAATCCACCACAGAAATCTGTAAGGGGAGGAACCTGCTTTTGACATCCCTGTTTTGCCTTATTTAGAGCAGGGACTAAACCCAAACTTCTGACAACGTGACCTGACCATCACATCCCTGATGGTTCAAGATCTGAGGACCCCAAGTTCTGCTGGGGCTACTCCTCTTTGAAAAAAATTGGTACTGCTGAAAGCAGGGATGACCATGATGCTCTCTCATGAACAATGCCTTTCACTTCTCTCTGACCCTTGAGATGCTCATGTTGGTACAATGATGATCTTTGTGATACCTCAACAAATCAAAGAATTATGCAGCTTTATGTATGAGATATCCATAAAGCCTTTCCTATAAGATAATCTCCTCTATGAAGTGAGTAACTAAACCAAGAACATCTGCTACCTCAAATATAGATAGGTTTTTCTGCCCAAATTAAAGGCAGATGAAAGGCTTGTGTCTGTTACTGTTCTGTGAAGGTCTGGGTGCCTGTGAAAAACAGGCAGCAACATTTGGAAAACAAAATGCATGGGAGAGTGGCCTTGAAGAGAGCCTGGAGAAGGAGGCCTCTGTGCCATATGCTCTGTAAAAGATTTTAGGACCCAAGAGAAAAGAAGCTCTCCCCACTCATTTGATGCCTGCTGTGTGCACAGAAGCAGGATTTCATTCCCCCTTGGTAAACACACAGGACCACATCAAAAATCCCCAACTGCATTTAGAATTTCTTTGCCTGATGAAAATTACTCTTTGGCTGAAAGAGATAGCAGCTGCATATCTATCCCTCCATAAGTGTTAAGACCTTTGCACATGGGAGAGGCCTTGAACAGGGAGATTAACAGAGGATATAACCATAGTCCACAAACACCCCAAGGATACAGACATCAAGGAAAAGAGAGAACTGTTTGGTGTGAGTTGAGGAGCAGAACATTTAGTCCAACACCATGACAATCTCTGAATGCTGGGATCTGGCTGGTTTTGGGCTAATCTCCAGGGGAAGTGGTGAAAACAGCGTTACTTTTTGTCACTTATATAACTCAGTCAGATGCTGAGAAGTGCCCTGTAGGGAGCAGTCCTCTTCTGGCAAGGAGTTACCATCTGAGATCCTCTTCCATCTCCAGAATTTTGCAAGAACACACCATCGCAATGAGTACCAGTCTTTCTTTCTTCTGAATAACCCAAGAAGCATGCACAGCTCTGCCTTTCATGAGTCCTCCCAGGGCAGGTCAGCCTTCAGACACAGCACTGCAGGGAACTCTTGCAAGCAGAAATCCAGGTCTGGTCTGATGTTATGAAGATGGTTGGAAGGCAGTGCAGATAAACAAATAAGGAGTGCACAGCTTAAAATGCAAAGCTGCCCATCTGACTGTCTCTTGGAAGAATGTTCTTTGCTTCTGAAATCTGACCCTAGCCAGCTGCCTCCCTGTCCTGAGGTTTGCAGCTATTCTTGTTGGTGTCACTGGATGAATATTGCAGGAGTCTGAGAGGTGATGTATGATGCTGTCAGGAAAAGGGAGCATGCCCTTCTCCCAGGGAAGGAGGCAGCGGTGCAGTGAGGGTGAGAGGATGTCAGTCAGCATTTGCTTCCCTCATCAAGTCTGCACTCACACTCTTCCAGCAGCAGGAATGCTAATCATCCAGGTGAGCTTGTTGTTCCACTGCTTGCAGGCTGATTGATGGCAGTAATTAGAACTGCATTTCTTTATGGGGCAACTTGGTGTGATTGCTGCATCTTAGGAGCTTAGCATTTTGGAGGCAGGATTTGGAGTGGGCTCCGTCATCTGGAAGAGGCTGGAAAGGCCCCACTGGCAATGAAGAGGGGATAGTCAACATCCATATAGTGCAGACCCTCCCACCATGCAAACTTGATTAGGGTTTTTGCTGTGTTCTGTGTTTCCATGCTGCAGAACAACTGATTTTCTTGGTCCAATTAGAGTTACAGCTGTTAAAGCCTACAGCATGACTGGCTGATTGGGTTTTGAAGAATGTGACATTTTGCAACTAAAAGCTTTATGAAGAGTAAGAAGCATTAACCTCTTTTCTTGCTTCCTTTTCCCCCCTTAATGTCAGCAACAGACATTTGCGATCTCCAGCTAGACCCCCTGCTCATGCTAGGGTCTGGGCAGCACATGATACACACTACCCACATGATACCGCCTACACACACGATGCTACCTACCAGCACATGATACTGCCGACCCACAGCTTTGCAGCCCAATCTTCCCAGCCAAGCCAGTGAGTACCCCAGTGTAACGCAAGGGAAGGTAGGTCCCTCTCACTAAACCATACATCTGATATGAAACAATCTCTGTGCGCATACATGGCAGAAACTCCCCTAAATGCCATATCCTGGGTGGGCTGGGGCTCCCATTTGCCTTAGTAGGAGAGTGACAGCCCTCTCCTGCCTGCTCATCCCACCTCCCCAGAGCGTGTTATTGCCATGTATAGATATCACCTTCTCTGCTTCTCTCCTCCCAGTCTCACTTGCTGCGTCGCACCTACATATGCATCTATCTGCACACTCCAGGAAACTCTCAGCACACGGAGAGTTAAGGGGATGTCACCTTAATAAACAGGCAGATGTAACTGAAGCCACAAACGATGCCAGAATGGCCCCAAGCCCAGCTCCAATGTGTGTCTGCAAAGGCCACGAGCACATGGCTGGCTGAGCTGCAGCCTCTCTGGCTTCTTGAAAGCGAAGCAACGTAGTGCAGAGAAACAAGCACCCTCATCACAGAGCTAATCCAGGCTGGGCAGGCAACATCTTGTCCTAATCTTCCCTCCTTGTCATTCATCCACGAAATACTGTTTTGCAAAGCTTTTGATTATGGGTCCACTTCCAAAATGGCATCATCCCTTTGCACTCTGCCACCCACTGAAGGAATTTCCTCCTCTCATCCCATCCAAGGGGATTTTCATTTTGCTAACAAGCCACAGATAAATATTTGATAGCAGGCAGCTGTTAGTTTACCGCTGGGTACATACCTCCTCATGAACACCATGTGTGCTTGTGCCTTTTCCACATTTTTTGTCATAATGACCAAGAGTGAACCTCAATACAACCTACTGATAAGTGTCTTTCCTTAGCTGGAAGTGAATCTAGTTTATGACTCTGCTCCTACTCCTGGGTACATATTTAGAGAGAGCGGATAAAATTGCCCAGCAATCTCCTCTGAGCTTTCCCCGTGACTTTATTATGACGTTAAGACAGGGGCTGCTCCTTACATTAGCTGGTCATCGTTCTCCCTGAGTAAAAAAAACAGCTAGTGGGTCCCCACAAACAGTATCATTCTGTAAATACAAGCTCACAACAAGAACTTGACTTTTAGAAGGGAAAGGAAATCAAATCCTTCAAAAAGTGTCTGCTTTGAAGGTTAAATCATATTCAGTTCAGCTTATTGTATATTTAGAACATTTTCTCAGCACAGATATAGATGCAATTCTCATTTCGTTTACACAGCTGCAAATCCCCATCTGAATTTAAAGAAGTGGGTAGAGTCAAAGCCTGTTAATCTACCCTGGAAGAGATATTTAATCTTGTCATTCACAGTTTACACTGGACCTTAATTGCAAGAGACTGAGTGGTTGCCTTTCTATGGTTAGAGTCAGGATGCAGGACTTGGAGACAGACTAATGCAGTTTGCTTATAGAAGCCAGTTCTGCCCCAATCTGTACCTGCAAAGCAACACGTTGTGGGTAATTAGTGGCTCAGTGGTGAAAGATTGCTGTGATTTCTGCTGGGATAATTCATGTCCACAGTCTAAGCCTCAAATGGCAGCCTAGCATCACGGTCAGAGCCTGGCTCATGAACAGCCTGTGCATCAGTACAGTCGGCAATTCAGAAAAAATACAATTCCCTATTCCCCAAAAGGGAGGGCTTAAGCAAAAACTTGTGGGAAGAGGCGTATTGTGGATACGTGGAACCATCAGTGGCACCAGATGGAGTCAGTTTGGGAGGGTGCCTTTTACACTTGCTCAGGAGGTGACTCAAACCAGCCACTAACAGCCCAGACCTAAGTGGGACATGGGTATCAGGTTGTCCTCCTCAGTTTCCATCTCTCACTTACTGATAAAGTCTGTTAGGTGTAATTTCCCCTTTCTGTATTCATTACTGGTAGACCAGACTAATCTTTCAAAACTTCTTTTACTGAAATATAGCATTTTACTGATGCCTTATTTTTTACTCTAGGACCAAAATATGGTATCTTCATACAATTGCAAAACATATTAGCCAGCTTGAACATGAACATGGATGTAGAATTAAACATCAAAGATACAGTAAAAATCTGCTGTGTATTTGATAACTTTGACATCCTTAAGATGTTTTCTGCATGAATGAAACTGTACATGTTAATATAAATACCTGTGACTTTTACTCCTTGTGTTTGAGGCCTGGATCCAGACTCCAGGATCTTCCTGGGAGCCTTCAGGCTTGGATTTGTTTTTTGACAGATGAAAATAAATACGATGGGCTGATGGATGGAATAGCACTGTTCAGTGCTGGTGTAGTTTGGAAAGCTGTGTATGTGTGAGGGAGATGTGACTCGACATCTCCCAAACACTGTGCAGCACTTTGGCTTTGCGCAGAGGATGCTTAGCATACAGCTCACTTGGGAGAAGAGTACAGAGGGAAAATGATGGGCTAGGGCAGTGTTATGTTGCAGTTACCACCTGAATGGTGGAATGATGCTCACCCAGCCAGTCTGAACTGGTATAAGCGCTAGTAGCCACCCAGTGCTGGGAACAGACCGAGGGCCTGCCCCAACAGCACTCAAGGCAACATGAGAGGCAGGGAGAAGAAAAAACCAGTTTTTAATGTTAAGAGGCATTTTGAGAGACTCCAAGACTTGAACAGGGGAATAGTCTGCTTCTTTGGCTGTGAACCCTGTGTGTCCTACACACCAGCAGTAGGACAGGGCTGGTGTGATTCTGGGTCAGCTCTCTCCACCTGCAGGACAGGACACCAGAAAGCATGTCTGTACTGCAAATAACTGAGCTCCCAGCTTTTCTCTTGAGTCCTTGTCGTGGGATCATCGACACTGCACGTACGATAGCTCACTCCTAGCCTCTTTTGGAATGGATAAACCAGCTGCTATTGAGGCAAAAGCTGGGTGTCCTTGTACGGACATTCAGCACTGCCCTTCAGGCAGCATGGCAGAGTCTGCACCAAGGTTGACTTACTCAGCCCTATACAGCCCCCCAGCATTGTGCCCACAGGTATTGCATGTTTGTAGGGGAATGAAGGCACTGGGTTGATTAGCACTGATAACATGCAGCTGTGGCCTTGCCTGGAAGGCAGTGGGTTGATCGACATGGACAATGTGCAGCTGTAGCTCGTTCCCACGAAGTGGTTAAAAAGCCCTGAGGAGCATGGGAGAGGAGGCTCTGTGGGAAGAAAAGATTGGGTGGAGAAGGAAGGAACCTGGATGTAGCAGAGACAAGGAGCAGTGTGGTCTAGCATCTGGAGGATGGAGAAACAGCATGGGCAGTAGAATCTGGCCCACGGTAAAGCCTTTTTGCAGCTTGCTAGTTTTGTTTGTGCTGTGGCAATTGGTGTCCTGTGTGAGGCAAACTGATGTGGGTGCAAATTGCTACATGTGTTCATGTGTCCTTCATGCTACTTTCCAAGACATGCAACACATGCACCCAGCATGGAACTATAAAAAACACTCTCGTGGGCTGCAGCACGGCCCTCACAACTTCAGACCCCAAATCTTAGGGGTGTAGGGGAAGAGTGAACGAGAGATGTAATAAATGCTTTTGGTATACATGGGTGCCCAAGGAGGCTTATGGCCAAGTGCTATGCGGAAGAGGAGCAGCCACTCTCATGGGGGTAGCTCTCAACAAGACAGATACAGCTCACACTGCATGGCCAGGGGATGGAGAGGTCTCGCTAGAGTGGACAACTTCACAGTGTAGCCATAGCCACCTTCTGCCCAGGGCACTTCTCTGTGTCTTTCTCTGGCCCAGAGCACTGACTGGTGTGAGCCTTGGGGTGATACCTGGGCACTCTCCCCAGCAACTGTCGGGGTTTTATGCACCTTCCCAATCTGTGGGAACTGCTTTTGAGGTGGTGTCCTCAGCAACTGCTAACTAGTGCTCTCCCAGCATCTGAGATTCAGTGGTGATGTACAATGTAACGTCCATCCAAGGCTTACTTGCCAGAGGAGATCACAGATGTGGGGAGTTCCCAAGTGAAACTTCCTCCTTTAGGAGTCCAGTAATGCCTATAAAGATATGAAATAGCCTTTGATTAGGATTTCCTAATTGCTACTTATTTCCCTGGAGATTTTGGCTGTTTACGGCTTTGCTCAGTCTTCCATACTCTCACTCCCAACCAACTGGAGGTTGTTATTTTGGGGCTGCATTCAAAACCACCCATATGTGAAGAACATAAGTTGCTTTCAGAATTAAAATAAGTCATGGTTACTTACATGCTTTAAAATACAGTCAGTCCCTATCTGCTTCTTGCAGCAGTGTTCAAGCACCTTGGTCTTTTGCAGTATTTACCTGGCCGGCAAGTTGGTCGGGATCGCACCTGAGGAGGATGGGATATAGCCATAACTCTCTGAAATTTCAGACGTGTGTCAGCTAGTTTAGGCGCTGTCTCAGTCTGTGAGGAAGCAAGTTGCAAACCCTGATTCTCCCAATGAATTGCTCAGGCATCTAATTCAGGATGGGCCAGCTGGGCAGCTGTCATCTCCTCTCCTATAGCATCTGCCTGTGACACCTGCCTTTTTGGTTTTTTTCTTCTCCCCATGCAAGAGGTACCAGCTGTACCTGGGTACACCCCAGCCAGCTGCCCTCACAACTGGGGGGGAGCAGGGGGATGCAGATGGGACAGGCTGTGGAGGCTGCTATTAGCCTTAAAGATCTGGACTGTTTCCTCTGGGGGATAAGAAAGATGAAGGACCAAGCTTTAAAAATAACATTTGTCAGAAGAGATTAACTGTTTTAAATTTTAAAAACTGGCTGAACTGGCTAATTGCCAGGAGTGAGAGTTTACTGAAGTGGTGGATCGCTTTGACAACTGAGATCCTTTATGCAGCTGAATAATGTTTTCTTTGCTTTTGTTTCCAGTTTACACCAGTCCAACAGTTAACCCACTGAAAGCTAAGAAGCAGGATAGGCCTTGAAAAAGAGAAGCTTGTTTTTCTCTTTGAAGACTAACAATTAGGCTGAGATCTACTTGTTCTACAGTCCTGATGAACTCCAAAAGGAAAATAATTTCCATTAGCATGTTTTCTTTGGAGAACAAACTCAATGTTTTAATGTAAAATATTTTGATAAGTGACTTCTATGCAGCACATGTAACATTGTTTGACTTACCTAATAATATCAGTTTAAATGTTAGCTTTCTGGATTCTTAGCTGTTTCCTAATTTTTATCCAAAATGATCTTTACGTACAATAGGAGTTAGGAAAATGTACTTATTTAGAGAACTGTGAATGGCAGTTCCAACATACTAATGTGTTTAAGCATGTGTACAGGTTATTCTCTTCATTAGCAAAAAGAAATACCTTATTTATTCTTCAGCTTGTAACTAGCTGAAAATCTGACTGTCAAGTAGCCAAAAAGAAAACAGTTCTCTTTTTCCAGAGAAGCAATTTAAAAGCAAAAATGAAAAAAAAAAAAAAGCGCCTATGAATAACAAGAACAAAGTAAACTTTCTTGTACGGTAGCTTTAATCACAGCTAAATGTGGTGATTTAAAAATCACATTAATATCAGCCAGCCGCCCTTGTGATGGTGACCTGACATTTCTGAGAGGGGCAATCAAATATGATCCTGTTATTTGGTCATCCACCTGTTACAAAGCAGGGATAGATGGGTCCCTGTGCCGAAGCAAGATTGAGTTCCTGTGTCCTCTGGCTCAGCCATCTCTAACCTTGTTTGCACCACACTGTGCACTGTGCGATCGCGTTCTTGCCAGAGCCATTCAGAGGTGCTTCATTGCCTGGATCCCGGGGCCTGACCAAGGGAGTGTGAGAGCTGTATAGCTCGTGTGCACAACCTTTATGGGTGGTCCTTTCTTGCTGCACTGAGGAGTTAGTTGTCTCCGTAAGAATCAATCAATAAAATCCTATGCAGCCTTGCTCAGTACGCTCTGGTTCAGTACACTGTGGACTTCAAATACCTTTCCAAGTACAGCAACCTTATGATGCAGTGCTTAATGTTCCTTGATCATGGAGCCAAGTAAGTTAGAAAGATTGATTGTCTTGTCTTTTCACGTTGCTATAGCTCTGGGCTGAGTGATGGGTGATTTCTGGCTCTCCTGGATGAGGTTCACTCTCACAGCCTCTCCTTGCCAACCTCTCTGCCAGCCTTTAAGGCTGCCTCCTCCAGCTTTTGCCACTGGTGGGTCTACCTGCATGGTCAGTTCACAGGCTTCTAAAAAGGCTTTGGCTACAAGTCCCTGGGGTTCTGTCCCAGAGATGGAGCTTTTAAATCTGAGAAAGTCATTGCTGAATTGACTTCTGCTGTCCCTGAGGGCTTTGTAATAGCGGCTTCTCATCTTCGATGGGAGCAGTGTCTTTTTTTCTAGCTCCCAGCAAACATGTCTCAGCAGCGATGCTGAGACCCATGTCCCCTCAGTAAGGATGCTTCCTTAGAGCTACCTTGCAGGTGGACACAGTGCCCTGGACTGGGGACACACTCTGGGGGTCTGCTAAGGGGAATTTGAAGGGGAGCATTTACACCTACTTAAGGACTCTCTATTCCTCCCCTCCTATGTACACTGTGGGAGAAAATTAAAGTGCTCATACTTTAACTGAGAATCAGGCTCAGTTAAGTCAAACCAATTTTTTTTAGGATATATGCTGTAAGTGTACACTTGGGTAATGCTGTACCAGCAAATCAGATCTCCATCATCACAAATGCAGTTTTCCTGGGACATGTCCTTTAGTTCAGCCCTGTCCAGGTGACACCAGGAGTAAGGGCAAAGCAGCCAGGGCTTTGCCACCCTTGGGAGAGATAAGAGAAGGGGTGGTACCTGCAGGCCACCACGGCAAGCAGAGGCAGGGAGCCCTGGAAGCAAGTGTGGGGCAGGGGATGTCAGCGCTTTGCAATCTTGTAGGAGCACTGGGAGTGAAACACCCAGGTAGCTGTGAAGTCTTTGGATACCTCAGGAAGGGGAGCTGCAGAAATCCCTCAGGAAGATGGATAAGCGCTCTCCCAAATTACTCAGCATCTAAATATAGTGGCTCAACCCTTGCTGAATGACATGCAGTCAGACCTCGACCTTAATGCTGTATTATAGTTATGCTGCATTATCAAAAATCACCACATATGTGTGATTAATATACCAATACCAACGCAGTGTATTATAACTAATTTTTTTCCCCCAGAGGCAACAGATATGGATGTGTGTGGTAGTGAAAATATCCTTTAAAGGCAGGCTTCAAAGTTTCTTGAAAAATGAATCATCTTGAAGGGGTCAAAATATCCCTATATATAGGTCTGTTACGAACTCTAGGATCACTGCAGTTCACTGGCATGCTTTTCAGATGGGGATAGTTGTTCTTTCTGTTTCCTGAATTTTGGGGGGAGTTTGGGGTTTTTTGGCCAAAAGGATTCAGGTTTTAGGAGTATAATTCTGAAAAATGTGGAAGGTCCAGCTGAAAAGAATATAAATGACTCAATGATCACAAGGGCCTCTCCAAGATGTCATCAGATATTCCCATATTTAGAAAATATTTAATGATGTTGCAATAGGGAAGAGATTTTACAAGATTTCTGAGGAAAGCAGAGCTTTTTAATATTGTTTTTTTCTTGAAAAGTATCTTTTGAAGAACAGCACTGTCTTAGGAACGTAGACCTGGGAGGACCAGTTAAGTCCATTCCCTTTTCTAGAGAGAAGGACTTCATAGTATCCAGTTCACAAGCTGTTCCAGCTCCATTCGAAAAGCATCACTAGCTTTTGCCTCACTAGTCCTATCAGTGGGGGTTGCTCTAAGGTTAAGTACATTTGCAGAAAACCTTTGCTAATTTGCTGCTTTTTAACATCATCCTGTAGCTTTAACAGCTGCTCTCCCAAACTGATATTTTTCTCCTGCTGTGTTTAGCTGGAACCAGGCTTAATAGATAGGTTCTTATAGTCTCTTCTCATATGACAGCATTTCCTTAATCTCCCTGTGGTGGTTTGATCCTGGCTGGATGTCAGGTGCCCACCAAAGCCGCTCTATCAACCTCAACTGGACAGGGGGGAGAAAATATAATGAAAAGCTTGTGGGTCAAGATAAGGGCAGGGACATCAGTCAGCAATTACCATTACAGGCAAACCAGACTCAACTCAGGAAAATTCATTTAATTTGTTACCCTTCAAATAAAAAAAACACCTTCCCATCACCCCTCCCTTCTTCCCAGGGTTGACTTAATTCCTGGTTTCTCTACATCCTCCCAATGAGAGGCACAGGGGGATGGAGAATGGGGGTTGCAGTTCAGTTATCACATGTTTCTGCTGCTCCTTCCTCCTCACACTCTTCCCCTGCTCCAGCGTGGTGTCCCTCCCACAGGAGATGGTTCTCAATCAACTTCTCCAGCATGAGTTCTTCCCACAGGCTGCAGTTCTTCACACACTACTCCAGCGTGGGTGCCTTCCACGGCGTGCAGTCCTTCAGGAATGGACTGTTACAGTGTGGATCCCC
>JAVJGJ010000057.1:33975854-34014027 GCA_035590215.1 Microhierax caerulescens | reverse complement strand
TGGATCCCCCTTGAAGTCAACTCCTGCCAGCAAACCTGCTTCTGCATGGGCTTCCTATGGGTCACAGCCTGCTTTGGGCATCCACCAGCTCCAGCACAGTCATCCACAAGCTGCAGGTGGGTATCTGCTCCACCATTAACCCCCAGGGGCTGCAGGGGCACAGCCTGCCTCACCATGGGCTTCACCACAGGCTGCAAGGGAATCTCTGCTCCAGCACTTGGAGCACCTCCTGCCCTCCTTCTGCACTGACCCCGGTGTCTGCAGGGTTGTTGCTCTCACATAGTCTCAATTCTTTCTCCTGCTGGCACAGAAATATTTTTTTTCCTTCTAAATACATTATCCCCAAGGCGCTACCATCATTGCTTATGGGCTCAGCCTTGGCCAGCAGCGGGTCTGTCTTGGAGCTGGCTGGCATTGGCTCCATCAGACATGGGGGAAGCTTCTGGCATCTTCTCATAGAAGCTACCCCTGTAGCTCCACTGCTACCAAAACCTTGCCACACAAACCCACTATACACCCCAAGAGCCTATTTTGTCTGTTGAATTCACCTTTCCTGAACACAGCTCATAGGGTTGAATGCAGCCTGCCAGCCTGTTTCACTGTATCTGATACCTACTGTTCTTCAGATGTCTGAGCATCTGCAGAGCAGTTTTTAATTCCCTGAAAAGATGCCCCCATGTATCCTAGGAAGATCTGGATGAAAACCCTGTTCCCTTAGCAGTGTCTCTTTCCATGCTTCATTCCAAAAGGCTTTTAATTTCAGAGGTGAAAGCAGAACAGGTAATTAATCCATGGGATTTACCCTACCACAGCTGCTGCCCTTTCCCTCCCCATTTCCACCAGGGTGAAGTCTCATCTCAATGAGATTCCTTTAATGCTAAATATGGACCCACAGGGGAAGGCAGCTTTGGGGGATGCTTGGCTGGAGGAGGTAGCACACTAGGACCCTGTATTGTATTTTTGGCTCTGATGCTGATTTGATATTAAGCAGATAATTTATTTTGCATGTCCCCTCCAACCATATGTCTATTTTGTCATTTACGGTCCTTGGAACGATGGGTGTGTATTATAATATATGGAATAAAGCCTAGCATGGTGTGGCTTGGATTTAATGACTCCAGTTGCTGCTGTTTTAAATACTAATAATCACAATTCAACAACAACAAAAAAATTATTTTGCAGTAGGAATTCTCCTCCCATCTCAGTGGCTGATTGCTCTGACATTATCAGTGCACAATTCTAGTTTAGCTTTACCATTTCAGTCCAAAGCTGAAATACTGCATCACGGGAGTTCAGGGCTTTAAGAATAGCATCTTTCCTATTCACATCAGATCATTCAGCATGTAATCTTTTTATCTCCTGCTGCAATTGCTTCATGTGGTGAGTCCAGTCTTCCATTGCAGCATTATTTGAATTGATTAGCTCTGACAGGTTCTTAAATTCTGACTCCCAAAGTTGATCTTTAGAGGTATCGAGCTGCAGTGCTCTGTGGTACATTTCCCCCCAGATTATGATCAGAAATGGAGTGGTGATTGTTGTTTGTTTAAAGTGGAATTTTATTTCCCTTTAGGCATCTGAATAAGGCAGTTTCCTGGAGCTTGATACCCACAGAGGAAACACAAGATTAAGAGCTTAATCAAACTGAGAAACAATGCCTGGCAGGAGCCAAATACCTCAGAGTCTCCTTCTCAGTAGCAGCTTCTGCTTAGAACTGTCTGTAGCAAAATTCCCAGCTAGGAATTTTCCAAAGAAGCATTTTTTTTTTAATGTTGTCATGCCTATCCACTGAAACTGTGGATATTTTTTTTCAGGCATAATCCATCTGGGATGAAACTGTCGTTGGGGGAGTTTAGTTGTTGTTCAGCACCTCACTGTGTATTTTTTGCTGTTGTTGAAACTGAAAAGAGAGATCTTGCAGTAGATTCATATCAGTGCAGGAATAGAAGAATATTTGCCACTGCAAAAACTGTTAAGGACAGAAAAATACTTTTACTACCCATATTTTGTCTGAAATATATCTTCCATTGAAGACAACGGGCAGATTCCCATCTTAAATGAATCATAGACTCCTCTACTGGCCTGTAGTGATGTTCTACATCTATGTGGTCTTCATATCCCAAAGAACTTGCAAATATCTTTACAGACCATACATATGTGATCCAAAGTCAACAGCAGGTCTTACTGCTTACTTCAAAGGCTTTACATTAGTCCTCTCAATATACAGCAGGAATTACTTTAGGAAATTCACATCTGGTATGAAATGTGGCATCTGTTTAACAGCCTGCAGAAAGAGAGTGAAAAAAAAATATTCCAACCCAAACTGCAATTGAAGTTTGCCAGACTGGGATCTGGCCAGAACGTGAGCAGTCTGACTGCTGCTCTTTGAGAAAGCGCTTCTTGTTTGCAAATGACCATAAACAGTGAGTAGCTTGTGTTTTTGTCTGATCAGAATTTAAAGGGTCTTTTGACACCTAAAAGTCAGTCTCCCATTAAAGACATTATTACATTTCTGAGAACAGAAAATTGTACAGTTACACCAAGTAGCAGGAAAAGAAATGTCTATTTTTATAAGCGTTAGGCTAAAACTGGTCACTAACCTGCACCAATACTGTGAGCGGAAGTCTAGGAAAAACCCAAAACACTGAAGTGCCAGGGATCATACAAAAAAAGGCAAGTTTTTTCTTTAAATGGGAAACAAGAATTGTGATAAGTCAATATATATTTCTAACATTTTGGAAGTTATTCTGTTCAATCTTTTGGACTGCAAGAGGTGGGAGAAGTCTCTATTCTCATCTGGAAGGGCTGATAGTTCCGCTTGCAAAGGGCTGCACTTTATTTTAATTGTCCCTCTGGCTCTAGCTGGTAGTGAAAGCCACCTATTTGGCACCCCAGAAGAGTGAAATCTTCCACTTATTCACAAAAAAGCTCCAGCTGTGGTAGCAGCAAGGCAAGCTACTCACCACCAGGAGAGGACCATGGAGGAAAATACTTTTACCAAGAGAAAAAGGTGCTGTTCATAATGCATTTGATCCATTCAGTTCCATTTAAAATGGTCCTGGGGGCTGTGATGTTGGCATCTGGCCATTGTGTTAAATCCTCTCCATTTCACCTCTTTTTATGTAGCTCAATGAAAAATCCAGCAGGCAGGAACCACTTCCAGTTACTAATGACCAAGGCTGGGTTTGAATGAGTGGTTGGCAGAGGAAAGTATTAGCACTCCCTAATTTCAGCCCTTTTTGTAAAGACTCTCTTAAACCTGTAATCTCTTGCATCGTTGAGGGTTTGATTGTTATTCTTTTTGAAAGAAAAAACTGTGATTTTAATACGACTATTTTTAGTGAATATCTATAATGAGAGAAGAAATATGTCAGGGAGGCTCAGCAGTTTTAGGCAAATGGAAGATACCAGCAGTTGAGCATCTGGGCCAGCACTGAGGTCTTTGGGCAGTGTTCCCCATCTACTGGACCAGTACTGTCTGATGTGTGTGGTTTCAAACCCAGTGGCCACCTGTCTCTGGCCAGCTGTCCTGTACCCTGTCCCCAGCCAGGTGCCCTCGCCCATTCCCTTGCCCTGACACTGGTGATCCTTTGTCCCCAGAGTGACCCAGAGCACAGGGCTAGGTCACAGAAAAATTATTAATTTTCCACCAGTTTTGATCTCTAAACCAGTATAATGAAGGGTCAAATGAGCCCCAGTCCTGTCAGTAAGGAGGGGAGGGGAGACAGTAGCTGTCAGATAGAGACATCCCTTACAGCATGATATCCTCAGATGGTACTCGAGAAACATCAGATTGTGACCAGGAAAATGACTGCAAAACCCCTTCTTTCCTAACCCCCTCCCACTCACCACTCTTCTGATGTAGGAGCTGGAAAACATACACACAGATGGAACAGACAAAACTAACAGATGCATTTTTAATGGAGTATTTGTTACCGGATTGTGAATGAAAACCTTCATGGTGACACACAGCATAGGATGTCCTTGGAGCCCTTTCAGGAAAGAAGAGTGGTCCTTGGATTTTAAAAGCTTGTGAAACTGCTTTAAGGGCATTTCTGATCGAGAAGTTTAGCTCCAGTGGCTCTACACAATATGTCGGGGAGAGGCATCTCCTTGCTACTCTGAGGAAAGTGAGACTGTCAAGGACATGCATGGGCAAGGGGAATGGAAAGCGCCATGTCGAGGTCTTGAGTCAACAACAGATAGTGTGGGGCTGACAGAAAAATCCCTCCAGTTTGCCATGGAAAATGGGGCTTAATACTGACTGATAACAGCATCGGTGGAAATAACGCAGGATGGCAGGGGGTGTTTCTGGAGGGGATAAGACCAAGTCAGGCAGAATAGCTTGAAGCCATGTAGCCAGAGGGGGAAGGCGTGTGTGGAGGACTGCAGAAGTCTTGTGTGAAGATGGGAAGGGGGCCTTGGAAGTATGTCTTTTGTATATGTGAAGCTCCTGGAGAGTGGTGTTTGGGCGGAGCCAGTATCCTTTTACAATGTGCTTTTGTACGTTAGACCTCTGATCACGCATCCTCCCCCAAAGCCATATGTCCTAGAGATCCCTGTGTCCCATCCTCTTCTGAACCAAAACCCAACCCTTCCACAACCACTTGTCCTTCCCATGCTAGAGCTCAGTTCAGCTCAGTAACTTAGCACCAGATTAACCATTTTTATCTTGTCGTAGAACCAATTTTCTGCCAAGTTAGTGAGCCAAATCAGCAAGTCAAGGAGTACAATGCACGCTAGAAATATTCGTGAGAGGCTACAGGGGAATATGACCTCCCCCCGTCAGCAGAAGTGATACCCTGGATCCACTGCATAGCAGTGCTGGGTTTGTGTGCCTGCAGCTGCTGTCAGGACAGAAAGTGCTTCTGTGAATTTAAAGTAAGGGATTAGACCAAGGAATCAGCTAACCTGGAGTGCAGCATTATTCTTTTAGAATTAAAACTTATCTACTTTTTTCACCAGATTTTTGTATTTGTTTACAAACACTTCGCTCCAATATTTCATTTTAACCTTGACGTGTTTCTATCAGCTTGCTTTTTTTTTAAAAAAAATATTTTTATTTGCTGGCATCCCCTACTTGTAAATACAGAATGCAGTGCTATTTTACCCTTCTCCAATTATACACTCCCAAGCAACCGTAGGTCAGGTTGGGGGTCTGTACTGTCCCCTTCTCTTACTGAGGCGATGGTATTCTGTGATCAACCTAAGCCAGAAAACCTGGCCAAGTGCTAGTTCCTCCTCCTTAAGAGATCAGCCTTGCACACCACCAGCCTCTGCACAGCCTAGCTCCTTGTCCCAGCTGGTGCTTGTGACAGGCTCCTAAAAGTACTTTTCCTGCATGTGAGGCATCATACAAGCAGGGCAGAACTGCATGTACATATTTGCAGGATGAGGTGGAAACTAAGTGAAGGTGTTGAGACTCTCCAACATACCATAGCATTGGGCTTTTGTGCTTCCGCCTACTAATTTTGCAGAAGATTATTTTCATGGATTAAAAGTTAGGGGACTTCCCTGGGGAGCCTAGAGCAGAGGCTTGACCTTGGTGTGGCCAAGCTGTCGCCCTCCCTGTGGAGTCATTCTTCCTTTCTGAGCATACCAGAGAGCTCTGCTTACCTGTTTTATCATTTTCACTGGAAAAGAAGTCATAAAATGAAAAGTCAGAAACAGGGAACTAAAGGCAGATTATATAGGACATAGCCAAAGCCAGAGAGAGCTACTAGAGCAACAGTATCATCAGGGATTTAAAGATTTTGATCTCTGAACTGAGAAGGATGCTTTTGATATACGGGCAGAGGAGACTGCACGAGAACAACTTGGTATGCATGGTGAGGAATGCTCATTTGGCTGTGCAGCAACGCTGATTTACCCCATTATTTAGTGGGGTGAGGATCCACCACATTATTCGTCTATGCAGAGAAGAAACTAGAACTTGCCATAACTCTCTTCAATTAACCTTGAAGAGATGAGTACCACTTTTCCCTCCTCCTTTCTGTAAAAGGCCCTATCTTGCTTGCCCAGATCCCTCAAGCATCCTCCTGTGTAATGCTTGAGGGATCACATTATGTGATGAGACATATGCAGCATATCAGGGAGGACAGGGAAGGGGCTGTGGTGGGAAGCAGCAGCCATGGAGGCTGCTGTACTCCTTGCAGCAGTGTGTTACTGCAGGGCCTCTCTCATGCAGGCAACATGGACCAGAAGACACCTAGGATGTCCAGGTCCATCTGGCCCGGGGGTCTGTGGTGAAGCAGAGAGCCAGAGTATTATGTCCTACATGCAAGACATGGGATATACCTGGCCTGCAGCAAGGGAAAGTGAGGCAATTAAGAGTGTCACGTCTTAATCACCAGGCTCTGTTGTCCTGCATCCCTCCACCACTGCTTGCAGGAAGTGCTGCAGTACTGCTCTGTGCAGTGCCAGGTGAACACCACGCTGAAAACACAGCCAATATTCCCCAAGTGCACCCCCTCCCCAGCTAATGCTGTGCTGCGTGAAGGTGAAGCTTCTGTGTTCAGACACTGGCAGCCAGCATAAGGATAGGGACGCACAGAGAGCCCAGCTTATTGCAAGTGGGGTTAAGAGCTCACAGTCTTAAGACTGGCTGGCTAATGGGCAACAAATTTGTCTGCCAATTTTGCTCCCTACCTGCGAAGCCCCCCTGAGCCTGCAGTTAGGGCTCCACTCCTTCCCCGTTCTGCTTTGGGCCAGCTCAGACAAAGATACATTGCTCGCCTGGCTAAGCTTAACCCTCTGTGCAACCATCTTAATAGACTCTGAGTCTGCTTTAAATCGGTTTTGTTGCATTCAGTTTCTTACTGAGCTGGGATGAATTAGTGAGGCTTTACTGTCACCAAAGGCAGTGGTTTATTTTGGTTGTTCCAGTTAACTGTTTCTCTGTTTCCTTTCAGTTCTTTTCCTGGTGCCTGCTGCACTCCAGGTTTTCCTCCCACTTCTTGTTTCCCAAGCGGTGCCCTTGTTGTGACACGCTGTTTGCTGAATTTAAGCTTCCCCAGTGCGGATGGTGGCCAGGACCCTCAGCAGCTGTGCCCCTGCTCAGCCACCCACACCCTTGCCCCTCCATTCCTCCCTCACACAGCCCTTGTTGCTGCAGCCCATGTCTTCTTCTGGCCTCTCACCCCAGCACAACTAGAACATCTTGAAAATTTTTTGACAAACACTAAATGGAACTACTTGCAAAACTGGGTCAAAATCAGCAAATAATTTTGTCTTTCTCTTCTGAAAAAGTGTGAAGAGAAGGAGGAATTTTGAAAATGCCATGCAATGTCACTTAGACATGTGAAAAATGATACGTTCCATTTTGGAAAAGCCTAAACTGTATCAAAGTTTTTCAGAGTGACTTGCAAACAACATTCCAACCACTGAATTTCAAACCAGTGGTTTGTCATTGAATAGTTAACTAACATTTTTGTTAAAAAAAAAAAAAAAGTAAGATTTGCAGAAGATTCACAAAATAATAGTCAAGTGTTTTCTTCTGGCCTGAGCAAAAAAGGTTTCAGGATGATCTGAAGCAGCGTTTTTCATGTTTTAACATTTTTTTGTTGATAAAGATATACGTAAAACTTTCTCCTTCAGTTTGACCCAAACAGTCCCCTCCACCTCTCCCAGTATTTACCACAATGAAAAGGCACACTAGGAAAGACCCTCTTTCACCCAGTCCAGCCAGGGCCTTAATCCCCACCATTTTAAACAGAATTTTGAACACCTTCTTTAACCTTTGGCTACAGGGGCAGCTCCTTAAGAGAGATTGGCTTTGCTAAGCTAACAGCAGCCTTTGCAAATCCACCCAAGAAGGCACACCTAGAGCTTAATTATAATGTGAAGAGATTTGAAGTTAACGTAATGCACTTCTTAATATAACCAAACCTAGAGATAACAGCTCTCAGCACATGGTGCCTCAATCGGAGAACGAAATGGGTGACCCGCTGCATTGCAGTTTAAAATTAAAATGGAAATGAACTTCTCCATTCACCCATCATGACATTCTTACCTAAAAAAAGCTGAGGCTAGCAAGAAAAAAAGATATATTTTTTAAATCCATTTCTATTATACATGAGTTAGTTTTCATGGAAATTCTGAGAAAGCACTTGGGAGAGAGCCCAGAAAAAGAAGAAGGAGAAAAAAAGGACAAATTTTGTGCAGTTTATGGGAATGTGAAAAAGAAGACTTTGTGATCAGTTTCTGAAGCGAGGTGCCATTTCCTTCAGCCAGGAGCAGTCCTGGCAGCCTCCTGGCATTCCCAGGAGTCAGGTTTCCAACCGGGACCTGCCTGGCAGAGCATGTGCCTGGCCTGGCTTGCCCAAGGACATCCTTGCTCTGAGGAGCCTGCCCAGGCCCGGCTGGCAGCGCGCAGAGCCGCAGGGTTTGCAGGCTGCGCTCTGCTCCGCTCTGCTCTGCTCTGCCGCAGGAACGATTCGTACAAGCCCATCTGCATCCATTTCTGCACATCAGGGATTGCAGCGTGGGCTCATCTTCAGCACGCAAAGGTGTCCAAAGAAAAGGTGACTTCAAAGGCTAGAAACGCCACCCCACAAAGCCAGGCAACTGACTGCAGGAGCTGAGTCTGGCTGGGAGCCGCAATGCCTGATCCTGTGAACGATTTGTGGCATTTTTTTCCTCCAGTATCTCTTTAGTCTCTCTCATCAGCCCTGCTTGCTAATTAGCATGCTTATTACGGGTTGCTTGCTTCTTTTGAAATGTGCTAAGATACACAGTTCTGGAAAAAGCATGCTGATAGACTTGTAACACCTGTAATTATCTGCGGTAATAGCTACAACTTGGGTCCAATGGCAGCGAGCCACACTATCATATCACATACTCTGCCTGTGAGCAGACGTCCTCTGCCTCCCAAAGCATCTTCTCCACAACCAAGCTGTAGTGCTTGGCCCTCTGCAGCAGAAGAGTGCTCATCCCAACCAGGCAGCACTGGCATTTCCACCCCACACTCAGAAGCGTGTCTTTTGCTACAGGGGACTGTTGTGTACAGCTGCCAAAAATCACCAGGGAATCCATAAACTTCACAGTTAAAATGATTTCACTGCCTTCGTCGTCATTTCCTTTTTATATCTAAATCTGCTGTTCTTGCAGGACTTAGTCAAGACCCACCCCATCTTTCTCACCAGCACATGCCTGGCACACATTGCTGAAATCAAATGCGAATGCTGTGAAACCCGGGTCACTGTATGTCTCCTGAAGCAAACGGCAGACTTGAGGCCACAAGCAGTATAAAGCAGCGAGGCCACTGCTGGAGGAACCATTGTGTTTTAATCAGCACCTGCCTCCCTGCCTCTGAGAAGGACACCAGCTTGCAGGATCTTCTGCTTTCTTCTGACCTACGCGCCAGCCCCTGCATCCTCTCTCCGATCACACAGCATTTGCATGATCTGAATCACACAGTCAGCGTTTGTTCACGGTCACATGGCTGGAGCAAACCCACACGTCACTTGACATATCTGCAGTTTAACCCAGGACAAAGGAGAGACTGCCACGTTAGGTAGCAGTGGGAAGCTCCTTCTCCTGAGGCTCCCATGGGATGTGGAGACCTGATGAAGCTGTTCAGGCCTCCAGGCAATTCTGTACCAATGAGTGCACCAGTCACGTCAGCATGAAACCAGATGTCCTCAAAAAAGCTTTATTTCAAGCCCACACAGAAGAGGAACAGGACAGCTGAGCCCAAAGAGCAAAATACTTTTTGTCCATCTTTGAGAGGGGCAGCAATGTTATCTGATTAGTCTAGAGAAAAGAGCTCCATCTCTACCTTAAAAGAGTAGGCAACCTGCCTGCTCACTCCTGGAGGTGTACCCTTAAACCCTCTCTGCTCCTTTAGCTGGATCCCAGCTGCAGTGTTAGCCGGGGTTAGGTTCTTGCGCTGATTCTTGTCAGCTGTGCCTTGTCTCCTCACCAATTTAAAAATATCTATATACCCTGCTACCCTTTGCCAGGTGTGACTTTCTGTGACCCTGCAGAGCAGCTGCGGCATGGTGATGAATGGCACAGCTCAGTCCACACATCATGGCATGGTGAAAGTGCAAGATGGGGAGAAGGTGAGGTGGGAGACTAATGCTTGGGATTTGCACGTGCTCCGCCATGAGACCCAGTGACCTGGAAAGGGATGGCAACATTTATTCATCATCCCTGAGCTAATGTCTGTGCCCCTGGGCTTGCCTTGCTAACATCTGAATCACCCATGATGACTTCTTGCGTCCCCCTTCCTTCTCTGCAGCAGTTTCTCACCTGGGCTTGAGAGCAAGTGAGGGTGTCATCCTGTGTGGTTACACACCAGTGACCTCAGACAACACCTCTGCCACTGTGGCATCCTTGCTGAAGCTGGTGCAGCCTTTGCCTTACAGATGCATGACCGTGAGGGCTGGAGGCAGAGCATTTCCATCAGAGGGTGCCGTGGTCTCTCTGCTCGCCAGGGCCAGCCACCACGTCAGAGAGAGCAGAGGGATGGTGAAGGGCAGAGGCAGGAAGGGAAGCTCCTTGGTGCGTGGAGTAGGGCAGGAGGCTTGGAGAGTGGTGGACCACACCATACCCCTCTCTCTTGAGTTTGAAGCCATGTGGCAGCAGGTACTCTGCAGGACCTGGGAGACCTCGGTCTCAAAGAAGCAAGAGGGGCAAAGGAGGTGGTTGGAGGTCCCTTGGCCCTGCAGCCCATGGAGCTGAGACTGAGCCACGGACTGGGGAGGGGACCTGCTGCCTCTTTTCAACAGCTCCACACCACTGCCCTTGGTCCTGCTGGGCACCAGTCCAAACCTCCAGACTGGGTCTTTGGCCACAGTGTAATATCCACTCTTTCAGCCAGCAGCATTTTGGATCATGCATGTTTAAGCACCTATCTAAAACCAGCCTGAGAAAGGACCACATCGTGTCACCTGTCCTCTTAATATAATTATACATACGCTGTGCATACATGCAATGGCTCAAACTCACTCAGATTCACCAAAATAAACAGAGGCAGCAGACATTTGACAGCTGTTTCTGCAGATGGTGTAACTAAATTTTATTATTCTTTCACGTTCTACTTCAATAGAGAAATGTGATTTAATTGCACCAGTATCTGCAAGGCAGCTTTAATTCATTTTATAGAATAAGCAGAGTAAAATTCCTTTACTTAAATTATATGTGTAGATTTTTTTATTCTTTGCCTCTATTTCCCCTCAATTGCTTGTTCCTTTCTTTCTTTCTCCTCTCATGTTGGCTTAAAATGCATTTTTCCTTTGGACCCCATATTTCTCCCTCCCTCCCTTCCTGTTTTCCTCCCTCTTTTTTTTTTTATTTCTTTCTTCAGTTCATTGAAATAAGAAAAAAAAGAAAGGTGGATCATTAATTTTTTCTAATCTGGCTGTCCTAAGGAAAAAAGACGTGAGACAATGCTGTCTGGCCATCAGTCTCCCTAGTTTCTACAGTAAAAGTCACTAAGATAAATTGTTACAAGTTGCATGAAAATCAATGACCAAGTGAAGATATCCAAGCTAGGAACTTGCTCAGGGAAAGGCCACAGTGTACATTTAACAGTTATTTTTCCAGTTTGGTGTGCTATCAAGGCCAACGGCAAATAGATATCAGCCAGATGATCAGTGTCCGTGTTTTTTGGGCTCTGAGTGGAAATAGATCAGGGACAGCACGTACAAATTTATAGGAACTTGCATTGCATTCTTTGTGCTGTTCATTGGACAACTTGCTTTCTACATTTCCTAGAAGACATTTTATTAAAGTGAAAATAAACAACCCCCCTACATAAACACATGAATGCAAGAACATAGAGAAGAAGATTTTGAGACTAAATGCTGGCTCAGAATCATGAACAAAGAAACTGTTCCCTGCCGTTTCATTCCTGTTTTGTCCAAGGAGAGAGGCTTTCGTGTACCTTCTCTGTAAATAAAACAGGGCTGCAGTAAGGAAATACAGGGCTCAGTTATGAGCTGTTTTCTCCTAAATGAAACAGTCCACAGGTCATTTAAAATTGTCTAACCATGCAAGTCAAAAAGGGATAATAGCTTTGTGAAGTGAACCAAAATGATCCCGACATTGCACAGACCTAGTATATATGTGCATTATCTTAACGCTCCACTTCTGTTTACTTTATATACGTGCTGTCACGTCAGGGCTGTGACAAAGCTGGAGCTGAGTTTCCATTCCCCTGGAAACACTTAACCCTCCCAAGACTGACAGCCTTGCTCAAACGAACAGAGATGAACCTAAATATCGTCCCGGCCTCGTGATCGTTCCCTGTACCTGGTGTTTCCCACCACCCTGCAGTACAGCTCCTAAGCTCTCTTGTCCTCCAGTGGCATCCAAACTGCAGCACTGATGGCTCCAGAGCATTAAACTGGGGTCTAGGAAATTCCCAATTGTACTTTGAACTGTGAAATGTTCATGGATTAAAAACTTTGGGTTCATTGTCTTTTCCTTCTCATTTTCAACTTCCAAGGTATGTTGGTCTTTTTTGTCAGATTTGTCTCTCCTAACACAAAAGTCTGCTTTTTTATTTCTTTTTTTTTTTTTTCTTCCTCCCTTCCCCCTTTTTTTTTTAATTGAAGGTAAGATGGTCATCTAGCTCATGGTTTCTGGGGTCTGAGCTTTCGAGAAGCAGTATCCCGGATCACAGATAAAGATTATGATGAAGATTGAGTAGAACTGGCATCTGCTTTAGTACACTTAGACTCTGAGATCTTGGCTGTTGTTTTGTCATATTCCCTAGTTGCCAAAGAGCTTTCCTGACAAGCAACATGGGGCTCTTTACCCTTATTGTGATGAAGAGGATCTCTGATGCCAAGAAAGAAAATCGTATGGATTGAGTGCATCAGGACTCAGTCCAAAAAGGAATCACTGATGGTTTTGCTTTCCAACTTGTCTCAATAACCTTACCCAAATTTCCAGCTCCAAAATGCCAATATCCCTGTTTCTCAGATTTCAGATGTCCTTTGCCTGATTGATGCACTGGACTGTATCCAGTGATTTAAGTGTTAAGAAAGTTTCCTTTGTTGAGTTATATTTTCATTCTCTCTCTACCATTCCCCATCCCACATGCTCTCAGGATTTTATAACCTCCATGCTCTATTTTGGCTAGTGATGTCAGAGGCAGAGCAGTTACCATGGAGAAGAAGGGGACAGACTCCACTGAGATGGACACAAACATAGCCTAAATCTACAGCAAACTTGTGATTCATCAGCCAAATTGCTTGTCATTGTTAATGGCTTGCAAAAGGGGTCATTGATAATTTTTCATTTTAATGTATGTCGTGGTGGAGAAGTTTATTAAAAACTTTGTGAAAGCCTGGCTAATGTTTACATCAGAAGCCACAACACATGTTATTAATGAATAAATGGAACAATATCAGGCACTGTCTCAAGAGTGGTTACAAGAACATGGCTATAGAAACCAAGCTAGGGGTGTGGAGATTTTCACTGAAAGCACACACAGTTACTCATTGCCTAGTAGAGCCGATGTTGCAGTGATGCACAGACAATGCAAGGAGCTCCTTAAATGGTGAGTAGAGAGCAAACCCAGTGGTGCTAGGCTGTATAAAGGGCATCTCCATGAAGATGCACTGCTGCACTTCAAAATATTTCTGATTTTCTCTCTGTTGTTTTGTTAATTTCTAATGTTTGGTTTTCTTCTTTAATTTTGCTGGTTATGTGAAACATTTCACTCTTGCATAACACTCTTTTCTCAACCACTATTTAAACTTTGCCCTCTTCCATCACCCTAGGAACACTTTCATAAGGTGAAAGCTCCACAGTAGCCTTTGCTTGTGTGAAGGGGTAAGCTTGGTACCAGACAACATTATAGGAACATTGTTTGGCTGTCACAACAGTGTCACAACACTGTGACATCAAGTGTGTTCATTGGCCAAATAAGTGTTTAAGATCTCTGGAAAATGCTTCATGATACCTGGATTTGGGAAAAGCAGCTGAGAAACACCAAACCCCCCTTTTTTGGTCATAGAATTCAGCACAGAGATGCTCTGCAAAAATGCTCTGTGAAAATAACTTTGCGTGTTATTTCTTAGGAATAGGAAATATTCTCATCTTATAAATAATAATAACAGAGTTCAGAGTTATTTGTTTTCTCTGTTTCCTTTATGGTTGAGAGGGTTTTTTGCTCATCACCATGCTGCTGAGAGTATTTCTTTCTCTAGCAATAGCCTAAGCTGAAACACTAAATTCAGCTCACAACCTGACACATGCAGAACTGCATCCAGTTCACTCTCCTGTAATTTTACAATGTTTTGAAAACTGTCAAGTATGAAAATGCAGTTACAATGACAGCAGTAAGAACTCTCTGAATCTTGGCAAGAAATGCTCATTATTGCACAGTGGAACTTCTTGCCGAGGTGGTGTGGTAGCTATAACCAGGTTCTCCACTGATTATTAAGCATAGTCACCCAGAAGCGTCTCCCAGCTCAGGAATCCCTGTAACCACTGATTTTTGGAAGGGTTCTCCTGAGGCAAGACCGCTCCAGATTTACCCTGCGTGCTGTACTCTTCCTTATGCATGCAAAACCGTCTGCTGGAAGAGGCCAAGGAAAGCTGAATCTTGGGTTTGCACCACCATGGCTGTTTTTACCTGACATCCACCTTAGCTCCACTGACACGAATCACATGAACCTGCTTTGGAAATCATGACTCTCGTTTCTGTCGCAATATTGGATGCACAGAGGGATGCAAGTACGGGTCTGCTACCAGGTGTCCCTTTCATCTCACAGCTCACTGCTGTGACTGCAACTGCTCTTTAACAGCATATGTAGTGGTAAATGGCATCAGGATCCCGGATCCCAGAGAGCACTCCTCTGCGAGCACGGCCATGCTAAGACGAGGAGCAGCGACGTTCCTAGAGCCAGAGCAAACACAACACACCAGCAAGAAGAGCTGAGAACTGCTGTCTGGAGGGTGCTATGACACCAGCATTAATCTTCCAGATGTCTTTTTAACAGCTTGACTCCATTTAATACTCACCACCAACATCTTTTTAAATCTTTAGAGAACACTCATTTACAGGGGTCAGTTGTGACGGGAATCATCCCTCTGCTAAATCTGGGGTTTCTGCAGTGCTGTAGCCCTACCCTTTTCCCTAAATGTTCTGACCCCTCTCAACTGGACTTGTTCTCTGTCATGAAACAGGGAGTCCTGCTCTGGAAGAAAGGGGTACAGTATCCTTTAGAAACACATCCCACCCTGCTAAGGTAGTGGGGGAAAAAGAGAAAATGAAATCATGAAAGACTCCAAATTGCGCTGCAGTACAAAAAAGTACCTTGTTCTTTTTAAGATCCATGTGGGAAGCTTAAAATGAATTTGTTTGCTTTATGGATTTTTAACTCTGAAGTCAAACAACCCCATGTATAACAAATTTGAGGAATGGGGGATCCTGCCACAAATCTGCAGTTCAAAGAGAAGAAGAAATGCCTCTGTTTCTTCTCCATTTATTTCCTTCCCTGACCCTCCATCCCCCAGCTGAGGGAGCACCCCTGCAGAGTGCTTTTCGCTAAGCAAAACCCATTTGTTTGACGGCTGGAACTCAGGGAAGCAGGAGTAAACATTCCCTGTGAAGCACCAATGTGAATTTCTTTAAGGGTGGGAGTTTGTAACAAGCAAATCACATTTTGTACTCAAAAGCCACTTACGTAACCAGACTGAGAGCGCTCGGAGACTGGGAGCTGCTTTTAGAGGAAGAAATGTTTTGTTCTGTTATCTGGGCTGTCCCAGGAAGACCACGCTGAAGGGATGTCGTTACCAAAGGGGGACCTAAGTTGGTACTCCTGGAATAATCCTCTGTGCAAAATGAGAGAGACCTGGGATGTGGCATGGCAAGACACTTGTGGAAAGCTACCGGCCTTTTCCTTTAATGTGTTTAGAGATTTCCTGTTTTCTCCCTTCCAAGATGAAGGCCATACCAATTTTCATTTCTGGCTTTGGTGGAAAATGTAGTATTGGAAATTTAAAAGGATTTTTTTTTTTCTTCTGAAATTCCAACATTTTTCTTTTCTCTATGACAAAGCAAACATTAAGAACATGAAAGTTTGAAAAAAAACCTTCTTTTCCTATTTCACTAAAATTTTTCATTTTCTGACAACATTTGCATTGCTGGTTTGCCTACCAACAATGCAAAGACCCTTGCCTATGCCCCCCTCGACATTTCTGCTGAAATCCACCCTCATCAGGGTTAGATGTCACTGCCTGAATGCTCTCAGGGCAATGGTCCCCAAGAAGACAGATTTATGGTTCCCTCAAAATGAGTCATCTGAAGTGGTCAGCACTGTGTGTCACAGCCTGCATGCTCACCACAAGTTGGCTCTGGCAAACCAAGTATGATTGACCTTTTTCCGAGTCATTTATTTTAGCGTACCTGCCATTGCTTGTTCCACTCTGCGGTACTCCATGTCCATCCTGATGGCCTCAGTACTTAGAGATAACGCTTCCCTCCTCCCTTCTGATTTCAGGTGTTCCTGGTGCCGACTTCATCAGCATGCTTGTGTCTCTTTCTGCTGCATTCTGCACATTCCCCTGGACATCGGAGCTACGCTGCCACTGCCTCTGCACAGCAATGGTGCTTTTGGGCTCAGGGCTGGGTGCAAACCAGTCCCAAGAGGACATGCTGGCCCTCCTGTCTTCAGGCATGAGAGCTCTGTTGAGGAAATGGTTGCTGTAAAACCCATTTTACCATTGCATCTCACGTTGGCCACTACCAAACTGTCACACATGAAGCCCAGATCAGTGCAGGGCCAAACTAGAGACCCTCAGGGATGCACACAAGAAGCAGAAGTGCAGCCCCTGGCTCTCCCGGGGCCCAAGAAGCATTCTGCCCTGGTTGCAAATCGCTGGGCTGAATCTAGTCCTACTAACTCAGCAATATCACAGCACGCTTTGCTGTAGGACAGATAGCTTTTAGGTGGAGAGCAAACGTCCAGGAGGAGTCCATGTCTTCTGGTAACCAGTGTCCTTGTATTTAAGGACTAGAGGTATACTCTGATGTAGAGGAGGCCAGGGAGAAAGCATGTTGTTCAGTGGCAGGGTGTGCTTGTCTTGGTGCATGCTGGCACTTTTTCCAACTTGGCCAAAGGTGGCTGGCCAACAGCTGACATCTGTTTGATGTGAGTGTGCAGCAACAGGTTTTGTAGTGCTTGCAAGCTGAGTTTGGCCCCAGACCATCCCTGCTCACTGCTGCTCTGTCACTGCTCCTGTGTCCTGGGTTTTCTTCCCCAGCCAGAGTACCAAACTCCATCAGCTACCTCCTGCTGCACCAAGGCAGTCTGTGAGCCAGAGCTCCAAAGCTGGCTGCCCGCACTGGCCCTGTGTCTTGTTGTCACTGGTGGGACAACTCTACACCATCATAGGTGTAAGTAGCCCTGTGGCACATGCCAACAACCCGTCTTGCTCTGCTGGACCAGCCTCAGCCATCGAGAACTTGCACTGGCTATAAGGTCCCCAGTTCCTCCCTAAGGGCATCCTTTCTGACAGCCTTTATCCAGTCTCACTGGGGTCTCCTCTGCTCTCCCCCACAACAACTCCATTCTTGTCCCCTTAGCTACTGTCTTTTCCTCTGGCATCTCTGCAATGTCCCTTCCCTTGTCTTCTTCCTTGATGTAGGTTCTCCCTGACATTTCTCATATTTCCTTCTGTATAATCTGTGGCAACCACTGGCACCAAACACCTAATCTTGCCCTCATCTGCCCTTCCTCCTTCTTTCTAGTACTGTCAGCAACACTACCCCCACCCCGCTTTGTCCCACAGGTGCTAAAATCCAGTGTGACCTTCAGTTCCCTCTTCCCTCTCCTCCTTCCCTGACTTTATAATTAATTCCTGCAGTTTCAGTTCAGCAGTGCAGGGGTGGCAAGAACCCGTGGACTGTTCCAGCCCTGGGACTGGGGCTGGTTCTGCACACCTGTACATACACTATAAACAGAGGTTTGTGCCAGCTGCTGAGACCAGAAAGCAGGGATTCATTCAGCCATGAGCCCCTTTTAAAAAAAAAAAAAAAAAGAAGTATGGTGAGAAATTGCAGCCACATTCCTATTTTGGGATGTGGGAAGTTGCAGATCTCCCTGCTTATTTATGTTGGTAGTGTTTTCATCTGGCAGTTCTCAGGGGTCTTTGGGAACAAAGAGCTACAGCTTTCTTCAGCTGAGGGGCATGGTGATTTACAACTTACAGATGAGCACACACAGAGACACAAACTCTTGCACATATCAAAAGCAGCAAGACCCAAGCAATGCACCAGAATTGCAGGCAACCGCTTAGTCACGCAACACTTCCTACCTGCAGAAACCTTACAGGTTCTGTGAGGAACTGTCAGAGGTAATGGCTCATGGCCATCTTCACCATCCTGGAAAAATCCATGTCACCAGGCTCTGTCCTGCAACCGTTGATCAGGTCCCCTCCAGACAGTGAGTCAACTCTGAGCAATAAAGTATTAGCAAAGCCACCACCATGGATCCACTGGGACTTCTCTAGGAAACCATTTCTGCTTCATTCCCACCAATCCAGCTTTACTCATCCCTACTAATACAAACTGCACCCCAGGGAAGATACATAACATGAAATTGACCTTCACTCCTTATCTGAACACCCCACACAGATCCCACTCCCTGACAGCCTCCACCGCTGGGGCAGGGTGATGGATTCAGGCTGCAGTACACACCATCTGCTTTCAATGTCCTGTCCCTCATAGGGTGACTGTGACACCCTTATACCACGTACTCAGTCAAAAGACAGACCTGTTCAATGGAAAATAACAAGATGCAGTGGGAAGAACGATGGGCAGGGTGACACTTTGATTCCAGTAAATAATGCTTGCCAGAAATAGGCTTTTCCTTTTCTCTTCTATGGAAAGAGAACAGGTTTCTGCCCTTCTAAGTTTGTGCAGTATGGGCCTCAGAAACACATTTAGCCCTCATGGCACAAAATAAACCTCCTGAATGCAGTTGCTGTAGGCTTGAGCACAAGCAAGTGCTCTTCTGGCAAACGGGAACAATCTCAAATTTACTGATGATTATAGATTTTATAGATATATTATATAGATATATTATATATTATAGATATATTATAGATTAATTGTGGAATTAGTCTCCAGGAAAACTGCAATAGACATCAGACAAGCTCGGATCAAGGGCTCCATTTCAAGTAAATATTCAAAGTGACCTCATGTCCTTTCCATTCTTCTTACACTGTTCTCCAGATCGCATCTTCATCTGTCCAGTGAATACCACACCTCTCCATCCATTGGCACAGCTCTGCACAACTAGTAGATAAGAAGCAGAAGTTAGGCAGTGGCAGAGGGACCAAAGCTGGCGGCCCTGCAGTCCCAAAGAGCGCGGGGAGGGCACAGCTGCAAAGAGGAACCTGGCCCCAGGACTTGTCCTCTCCCTCGAGCCTGCTGCAGCTGCTGAGGCCAAGGAAAGACAAGACAGGTGTGGGGACTGGAGGCTTCGGAGCTGGGGCTAAGAATGCATCCCTGTGAAACACGCTGCATTTCTCTGCTTGCCTCCTTGGAGCCAGCTGCGCGTTTTGTCTGGAGCCAATCTCTCATCTGAGCTGCTGGAGAACAAGTACTGAGTAGCCCCTACTGTAAGCGCCACACAAAAATGCACAAAGGAGAGAGCCCAGAGTAAAAAAAAAACATTTCCATCATAAAACTGTCAAGGGAAATGAGACACTAGAAACCTTTGCAACGCCAAGTAATTACGTTAAGAACAGTGACGCCCTTTTCAAAGCACTTGAGATAAACTGTCTCCTTTATTACTCGGACTGGAGAAGTTTGGGGTGAGATGTACATGCAGACCAGGGGAGTAGGTGACCCAGGGAAGACAGCCGAAGAGCAGCAGGGGTTGGGTACGTGGCCTGAGCTCCTGCCAAGGAGCACAGAAATCCCCACTCCCCTGCGGGCTTCCCGATGCTCTTTCCACAGTCTCTCCAAATTAGGTCACTCCCACACAGCCTACAAGTAGCAGCAGCCAACACTGGACCACCCAGGGCAACAGGGGGAGGCTCATAAAGATGAAGCAGAACCACAGATGATATGATGCAAGGGTGGATTGGGCAATAGAAACATACACTCTGGTGGACGAGGAAAAACAAAAGGTCTCCACAGATGATGGTGGAATGTGATCTCTGAGCTGTGGCCCAGCCCAGGGTGGGAAGTCCTCACGGCACGGTGCTCTGCCCATGCACCCATCCCACACTGGCACATGGGGTCCCATCACTGGCTGTGCTGCACCCACGGCACGGTGGGTCCTCAGCTGAAGTGTCTTCCTGCCAACAGAAGAGGGTTGGCTCTGCCCAGCTGAGAGAGCTGTCCCTGTGCTCAGCTCTCAACAAGAGTTCACCAGCAAGGAATGAAACGTGGTGTCAGGGCCCCACATTATTTCTCAGTTAAATACTCAGAATCCCCCTCCTCTTGTGAGCTGTTTGGGATTTAACCTTCACAGACCTGGACCGGTCAGTGGCTCTTTCCCTTTGGCATTTCACAGCTCTTTTCCTACCCACGTTGATTTTACCAGAGGGCTGGCTGCCCGAGATAGTGAAGGATAACAGCAACAGATCACTGAAATCTACTCTCCGTCTCTCCTTCTGTTCTTCCCAGCTTCCCAGGCCACAGGGAGCCCTACCCAGTAGATGCCAAATGAGAATCAGGCCTTTCTAGGGGAAATTCTGATGAACTCCAGATGTGGATGGTCTTACAGACTCTCACAGGAGTTCTGTTCACCTTGAGGCTTGCAAAGAGAGTCACAGGAATACCCTCAGGCTGGCTACCCTCTTCCTCACTGCAATTAGAAAGCAACTACCTGATGGAGAAAAATCACATTTGGTTCAGTTCAAAGAGCTGAATGAAGCAGACTGTAGCCCCTGAAAGCCACCCACACACCTGATGGCTCAAAGGAAAGGGATGGATTATTGTGGAACTAGGAAGAGGATCCATGTTTCTGAACAAATCACCTGCTGTTTTTAGCCCAGACACTGTGCCACAAAAGTACACTAGATGAAATAACAGATAAAACGCAGATGTGGAAACCAAGACAACCAAGAACTGATGGACTTCAAATAACAGAAATAACCCAAACAGATCAATAACAGACCAGGCAACCCAGAAAAACCTGCAGTCTTGCAAAGTCCTCTGTCAGACTGAGAGCAGAAGCTACTTCCATTTCAGAAGCGGAGTCACTCACATGCCAGGTATGAAATGCAAACACCAGACACTTGGTGTGCAGCTACCTGACAAAGGCATTAAGTTAGTTGGACTGGCTTGAAGCACGGTCTTTTTATATTTTCAAAACACCGAGTTCCGTGCAAGTATTCAGGCTGCCATGGCAACATGGTACATTTGTTCCCAAGTGTCATTTCCTATCACAATTGGGGGATTTTTTTTCAGAACTTTGCCCAACTTCAAAACTTTGGTTGCTGAGGCAACATCTCCCTTTAAAGGGAAATGGTTGGCTGTGCTCATCTGTGCTGAGGCAAGGGCTCGTCTTTGAAGACCGGCATGCTACGGCAAGGGAGGAGGTGTTAGGGAGGCTAAAAAGATACCCAGGAAAGCAGGGGCAGAGGAGGGAACTGTGCTGAGAAGTGGCTGTGGAGGGGCGACACACGCCTTTGCATGAGGCAGGTGGGACGGGCTCTGTGGGAGGCTCCAGGCTTAGCACTGGTGAGCTAATGTGCCACATTACAGCACTGAGGGTATTAAATGCGGTCTCGGTGAAAAAAACACTTTGCCTTTGATGTAGCCCGTAAGATCTCGTGGAGATGCGTAGTCCTCACAAGACCTCTACAAGAAAGGAATCCGTCACTGGGCTTGTTTGACACAAGAAGTGACCGAGGCGGAGAGTTTGACTGAATTGCTGAAGGTCACGCAGTGAATTAGTGGCTGATACAGGAATAAGCCCCTGGAGGTGTTGTGTTTCATCCGTAAGATCATCATTCCTCTGATATTTAACTTGCGCTTAAACAGAAACCCGTTTACCTTCTGCAGAGAAGCGCAGCAATCACTTTTTCTCTCTAACATATTACAGTCCTCACCTCTGCTATTTGTCAATGTATTTGGCCGAAACGCAGGGAAGCAGGGACTCCCTTCTTTCCAGAGAGCGAGGCCCGCATCCACACTCTCCCTGAACTCCTGTTGCCATAAGTGTGATCACCAACAACCGTCACAGCTCCGAGCAACTCTTTCACTGGGGTCAGTCCCACCTTCCTTGTGACTGGAAGCACGGAAGGGGTGCATCATCAGCACCGCTTGGCTTCCTACAGGTTCTAGCCAACGCACACCCGCAGCGAGCAGCTTCAGGAGGCAGCAGCGTGCTGCATCCAGCGGAAAGAGCAAGTGCGTTGTGGAGGGGGCCCCAGAGGCGTGGCTGGGCGATCGCTGAGCAGAAGCTGGTGGCTCTGAGGAAACGCACAGGATGAGGCCATGCATGCACCACAGGAACGGACACAGGCTGAGAAGCACAAGGCAGGATGAGAACAGGCAAGGGATGGTGAGAGGACAACAGCATGGAGGTCAGGACAGCACACCACTGCTGCTAATGCCGGGACTGAAAGCAAAACCTGGGAAATCACTGCTGGGAAGACTATCCTGCCACAAATCAGTATGAATGGCATGAGCAGGAAAATTAGTTTTTGTTTCATTAAAGTTGCTGAGGACACATAATCGAAGCAGCAGCAAATGTAGGTCAGCCAGGCAAAACACTTCAGAGGGGATTTATTCACGGTGTCGCTGGCCCTTTGTGGAGCAGAGGTGTTCCACACAGAGGGCTGTGATTTAGCCCATGAGGAGAGGAAGGCTTGAGATGGAAGGAAAGTGGGGAAAAAAAAAAGAGCTAACAACAGAAGGAAGGGGACGTTACAGAGGTGAAAATCATGGCACATATTTCTCTGCTTCTTAAAGAGTAGGGGAGAGTTCAGGAGGATTAAAAAGTACCATGGGTGTGGCATCTGTAGGATGAAGGAAATCCCCAAGAGCAGAGCCTAGGACTGAAGAAGCTGGATTTTGTAGTCCTTCTGTGCTGTTAACTCTTGCGCACCTTGGGCTAATACATACCATTTTCCTGTGTCCCAACTCGTTCTCTGCAGGAGGATGACCAGAGTGCTCTACCACCAAGGGGTTTGAAAGGATAGATGTGTTATTGATTGCAAGGTGCCAAGTCACTGCTCGAACAGGAACCAGTTTAGGCCTGAGGAGGCATGGGCACACTTTACACAAGATCTCCCCTCCTGCCTCTCAGCAGTTAGCCTTGTATCTCCCTTGCCTCTACCAGCACCCATCGATTGTCTCACATGCCCTGTCCAGGCACCAACAACCCTTTGCTCTGTTGTCACCTTCACATAAGGGAGCCCACAAGAGACCAGAATAATCAGAGAAGCTAGCTCATTCAGAGCAATTCGGGCTGTACACCTCTCACCTACCTCTTGCTGCTCACTGTGGGACCCAGGAGAGAACCATTTACGTCCTTTCCTATGCTATAAGCAGGCAGTTTACCGGCTTAAAACAAATCACTGCTTCAACAGGGGTTCTCCAAAGCCCTCAGCTATTGCACTGCCTGTGAGCCAGCATCTTCCCCAGCCCGGAGGTGCGCTCAGTAGGTGCTGCTGAAGAGCAAAGCCAGTGAGTAGGTGCAGGGTCGGTACCAGTGCTAGCTTCACCAGAGGGCACGATGGATTCATTAGGCTAGCTCACCATGTCTCTACTTCGCAGCCTGTGTCTCGGTGCCCCAGTTCCAGACTGACAGTGACGACGATGCCCGTGTATGGGTCACTGGAGATTAGGCTTTGATTTCTTTCCATTTCAGCAATTCATAGCTGGCTGCACAAGCAGAGTCAGATAGAAGCCCACTGCCTGGATCACCACCTGCCTGTTCCCTATCTGGGTCACTGTGGCATTTAAAAACATGAACAGCCATCACAGTCCTGCCAGGCAGAAGCAACGAAGGAAAGCAAACATGAAAAAGTGATTTTGATGTCAAAAGAGAAGCACACAGACACAGGAGGTAGCAGGCTTTGTCTTTCTCCTGCATTTAGTTGTCTTTGATGCTTCCTTCCCAAGGGTGCTGTAATTTAACTGCCTCTTCCATGTTGATGGAGGAGACCAAAAATGGCCAATGGTGGTTGCATGTCTGGCAGGGAACACCCCAGGGGCTGCATCCTCCACATCCTGAGACACTCTTTGTCCAAGTGACCGCAAAAATGACCCGAGGCTCTTTTTTTATCACCGGCTCCCATGGTGATAATATTTCTCTAGTGATTTCCAAGGATTGCCCATGTCCCCAGACTTCTCTTGCCTGGGCACTGACTACAGGGATTTTCTCTTGCTGGCCCTGGATGCCTCATAGCTTTGAGGCTATTCATACCTCATGTCTAGCAGCGTTTGCCAAGGTTATGAGACCCCAAGACAGGGCACTGCCTCTGCTCTCCCATGGATAATGCAGAGCATCCCTGGGGCACCAATCAACCAGGCAGAGAAGGTGAAGGAGGCCCTACAGCTCCCAACATACTCCAGCACATGGCAGAAGCTGAAGAAGTCCTCAGCACCTCTTTCCTGCCTGCCGATCCCAGTGTAGGGGGAGCAAGTCTTCTCCCATGCTCAAGCATCTGAGAATTGCCTGGGAGTCTCCTATTCTCAAAGGCAGGACGTTCAGCAGCTGCTGGCCCAGCAAACAAACAAGCAACTTCTGCAAAACCTATCTGGACATCAGCCATATTAACCCCAAGTGCTGCTCTCTCCTGGGGATACAACAGCTGCCCATTGGAATAAACAGGAAACCATTTTATCCTCTGAGGAGCAAGAAAGGTGACGGGGTCATGACAGTAAATTGTGTGTCTCTGGGTTTGGGGCATGCAGCATGAACCACAAACAAATAGGTCTTCTGTTTTTTCTCATAGAGCAAGGACTCAAATGATGGGCTTCTCCTTCTGAGCTGGTTCTCTGACCTAATGTTACCCTTTTCTCCAGTGCAAGAGACAAAAGAGCAGAAGTCCTGGTTTCCTCACTGAGGTTTTGGAAAACAGTCAAGTAGCATGGCATGGGGAGGCACTGCAGCGATATGCCTGCCAAGTCACGTGAAATACAGGTGTGGATCTGTCTTGTCTGATTCCACATGACCACGCATGATTGTTTGGTGTGGTCTTGGGTATGAATACATGTGCTTATGCACTTTGTCTTCATACCAATTGGTGATGTTCATTGGGGAAAACTTTGAGGGCCTTTGGGATCAACTTTTCTTGGCCATTTTGGAATCCTGAGTTTTCCAGCCTCTTGGAAAGCAAATTAATTTTACATCACATGAAGGCAGCCAGTGAGAATTTGCTTTTTCCCATGGAGTGCTTCGATTGCTGGGCTCCTTGGCCAGACCGCTAGGGCTTGTGTTGTGCAGGAGGTCAGGTAAGCTGGGACAAAAGGGTCCTGACCACAACAACTCAGGTTTCACTTTAGCTCAAGCCTAGGGAAGCTTCACCCTCTCTCCATGTGATGTATCTATTACTGTAAGTTGCATCTGCACCTGAATAGGGTACAGTAAAGTGACGTTGGTGCGGTGTGGCAGTAGTGATGTTACTGTGGAAACCATGATATATTTTAACTGCCTGACTCAGGAGAAGACAGGTAAATCAGACATTGTGGTTCTCCTGTTGCAGCAATTGTGCTGCCGGAAGATCTGGACTGAGCATTAAGTACATGGAGCTCTGCCACTGACCACTCTGTGAGAGCCACATTGTGCTGGGAGAGCTGTTCCCCTCTTTGTGTCCTTTGTTTTTCCCTAACCTTGGCCCTCACCCTTCACCGGCTGGACCCACATGGATGGCAAACTTCCCAGATTGGTGACGGTCCCTGCACTCCTGCTCAGACCACAAAACTCCTCCTTATTACAAAACACAAACTGAAGATAACTGGTAATGGTGGATGTACACCTTATTCTGTACTAGGTGCGAGGGTCTAGGATGGTGATATTATTCATATGCTAGATGACCTTTCAATTGTTGCTCTAAAAACCTTATACATACCTTGAGCACTGTGTGTTTAACTCCGTAGCCCTAGTGATATGCTGAAGTTCATCTTTATGATCACTTGTGACAGAGTCCACAAAGTACCAGGTGCAGTTTGAGACCTGACAGATTCCATCAAGTGAAGGATTTCCAGAAAGGAAAGATGCCTACATATCTATTTATAGATGTCTATTTATACTGCAGAGGTGTGGATGCTGATGAGCGCACAGCATGTGGCCAGCTGTGGATAGACTCAGCAAGTGTTTCATGGGTACTTGGAGCAAGGCAGGCAGGATAATGCTTCTGCTTTCATTCTGAGGGTCCAAAAGTGTGTGGTGCAAAGGGCATATATATAAACCAGTGTTGCCTGTCTTTTCTGGCCAAGTTGCCTGCACAGGAGTCTGAGAAAAGGAAAAAAAAAAAAAAAAGCATTAGAAACAAAGAGGCAGTGACATGAGGTAAAGATCAAGAACAGGGAGAGGAGGTGGCGCATCTTGGCTGGATGAAAGCTGAAGGGCAGGGAGGAAAGGAACAGCCAAGAAGCAGCAGATGGCCCAGGGGACGTTCTCTGATGCATGTCCCTTGCTGTCACGTTCCTAACAGGCCACCCTGCAAGCTGATCCAGCATGTCCTGCCTGCCTGTGAAGGCAGCAGGCTTGAAAACAGAAGTGGGAGGCTTGTGCTGGGCACTCTGCAAGGTGGCCAGTGTCTGAGAGCAATGGCCAAGAAGGGCAATAGGAGGGGATGACCATGCAGAGGAGAAGAGAGAGCAGGCGTGAGCCATGCAGTGGAGTGGAGGAGGAGAAAATGGACTGGCTGGCATTGCTGGGAGAAACCTGGAGCAGGTGTGCAGGAAGGAGCAAAGGATGTTGCAAAAGGATGGGCAAAATGGGACAAAGAAGAGTAGCGGACATCTGTACGACACAGCTTTGGGAGAATGAGCAGTCTGGGATTTTGAAGGAACCTAGCCCAGAATTAGGGGATACAGGCTGTTAATCAAACATCCTGAAGGACTTGAAACTCAGCATGAGACACCCCTGCATGTCCAGCAGACCACATCACAGGCACCCAGACCCATGACACATGCTGTTCCGCAGAGCAATGTCATGGCAGCGTGGCGTTGCTGCAGCATGGCATTACTGCACCATGGTCTCCCTTCCAGAGACTTCTCCCTTTGTCTCTTGGTCTTTTCTGGCACTGTCCAGAGAAACCATGGGGATTTCTTTGCCTCCAGGAGACCAGTTCTCAGCCTGGTGACGGCTGGAGAAGCCTTAGAATGTGTTAATGTTATCTATGTCATCAGCTAGACCCTGCCACTGAGACTGGGCTACTGTTGTGCCAGGCACTACACAAAATCATGGTAAGAGCTGGTCTCTGCTCCAAAAAGGCTATTATCCAGGATAGGCAAGGAGATGATGTCACTTGCTTAACTAGCCCAGTAAGTCAGTAGCAGAAAGGAGGAAGGAGCTCCAGCTTCCTTCGTTTGAGGTCAGTGCTTGGTGGACCAGCTCAGATAGTTTCTCACGTTGCCTGTATCAGCATATTCTGCTTGCCAGTGTTTATCTCACATCCTTGAGCAATAGCCCTGAGGACTCTGCAGTTCAGTTTTGTTTTGTTTTATGGAGGAAGTGACACTCACAACACTCTCAGAGGTTATGTTGTTGCATTGCAACAGCTCTCATCCTACACAGAGATGGAAGAGATCTGAGCAGTGCAGATGTGATGACTCAGCTTTGCTGGATTTTACAGCAGCGGAGCTCCACTGAATTTCCATAGAGATACTCTGATGAGCTTGATGTAAGAGGGAAGAGAATCAAACCTAGTGAACTGCCCCAAAGTTAGCCACCCAAAGCAAGCCTCCACCAAAGCCCTTCTCCAATACAGCAGTGCAGCACACAGGGAGGAAGGACATGCACATCTCCCCAGTTTGAGATGCCTATGATGCAAAAATACCTACTCAGTCTAGTTGCCCTGACTTCCTTTTGTAGTCAACAGAGAGAAAATAAATGCAACTAGGTCACAGCTTCTCTGGTTTCTTTTAAACATTTATTTTGGATAAAATGGCTTGCTGTCTGGAAGCGCTCACCCCCCTGCACTGACACAGAGCACCTTGCTCAGACACAGCCCTTGACACCTGGTCAGGTGAATCCCAACCTGGCCCTCCCACGGAGATCCAAAAAGGCTGGCAAAATCCCAGTGCACTGGATCTGTCTGGAGCGAGAAACTCCTCCCAGCTCACACGGATGAACACATCTCATACAGAATCAACTGTAATCTGCAAGTTCTTCAGGGGCCATTACTGTGGCAAGAAGTGGGTGGCTTCTACACGAGCCCAAGCTTTGAATCAAAGGCACCTGAGCATCCCTGGCAGCTGCCTGGTTTGTGGTGGTTACACTCATCCAGCTGTACTACCCAAGGTGACAAGCCAGGCGTGGGGAAGGGGCCTCCTGTGCCAGTGCCATAGCACTGAGGTAAAGCACAAGGCCAGGCCAGCAGGCTGGGCAAGGGAACGCTGCACTGGTCAGATGAGAAGTGGCTAAGGCTGGCTGGTTTTACTCTCTCTGTTAGCACTGGATTTGAGAACAGTATTTTTGGTCACCAAAGGACACCTAAACAGGGACTCTGTGCCAAGTCTCAACATGCCAGAACCTCAGGGATGACTGAAGAGACACCTTCATCGGGAGGATGACCAATCCTTCAATAAGTACTTATCATTTGAGGAAAAAGCTGGTCATCTTCACCAGGAGGACCACCAACCCCTTGTCAAGTAGATATTGCCGAGCATTTACCCAACTGAGAACTGCTGTTCCCCACAAAATTTCCATCTGCAGTGCAATGTTCAAAACAAGCCATTACTAATCAATGATCTCTACTTCCAAGATAATACCGGAGGTGCACACATCCCAGCTCCACTTCTTGTGATAGAGCTGCATACATTAATTGCTAAACAATGTCTCAAACTGTACGTACACTTACATAACCTTGTACTGTATAATCAACACATTTTATAGCACGAAGAAATCAATCATGCTGATCATCATCACAGAAACATGCCTCTGCTTCCTATCACGTCGTTAAAACAACAAAAAAAAAAAAACAAAAAGGATTTCCAACCTCCGCACCTGCCAACACCCAGCATAGCTTGATGTGCCTTGGGACGCTGGCTCTTCTGTAACTTGTGAGCACCACCTGAGCACCGCTGGCAGTCAGTGGGCAAAATCCACCCATGCACTACTGCTCCAGCACAGGGCAAAGATCACGAAGAAAGGCTGGGATGATGTCTGAGGAGGGAGGGAGGGAGGAAGGAAAGAAACAAGAAGGATGATGGAAACAGAGCTGTTAGCACTGTGTTCCACTCGCCAGCCCCCTTCCCAGGACACTCTCTCCCCACCTAGCCTCTTCCCATTGCTGGGTGCTCTTTCCAAGCCTGGCAACAGAGGCTCACTTCTTCCTTCAGATGCAGCATTAACAGCAGGCTGTGGGTATCAGTCCCATACTCACCTCCTTGTTTGCTTTGCTCTTGCTGCACCTCCAGAAGAAGGACCATGGACAGACAGGCACTGCCAGCATGTCCAAAGCAAGGACAGAGGTACTGTGGAAAGGTGGCAGGGGCTGAGAGACCTGTAGGGCCAATACAACAACACTGAATGGGCTACAGCATGTGGCAGGAAAACAGCCATGACACCACGCTGCTGCTTCAGGGCCGTGTTGACCCTGCTTCAACCTCCTGATGCTGCAACATCAAGTGCTTGATCAGGGGCACAGGAGCCTGCAAGGGGGGCAGGATGCTTTCAAATAGACACTGGTGGTTTGGGGAACTCCAGTCTCCAGGTGAGAATGTGGCCCTGTTACTCCCATGTTCATTTATTTCTCCTCAATGGAGCTGATCTTCTCCATAGAGCAGCAGCATCCTGCTCCTGTTCCAGCCTTACCTCCTAGCCAGGGAACGGTGTGGGAAGAGGAGTCTTTTAAAGGGAAGATGCAAGGCAATACAATGACTGAGGTGAGGTTTCTGGAGACCTGTCCCTGCCTATCCTATTGGGAGCCTTTGGGACAGCCTCTTTGCCCCTCCAGCCCTCCTTTGTGATCAGCCCCAACTGAAAAATTGGATAATGAAGAGCGGGAGGTTGTTTCTCCAATGTGCAGCCAGTCCCACCAGGGCCATCATGACCCTGCCCCCTCCAGACAGACCCCCGACCCCATAACCACCTCCAGCCCCATCAGGAGTGCACTGTGACCCGTGCAGAAACAGAGGGATGCTGCTGAACCTCCCCGCAAGGGTTGCAGTGGAGCCTAGTCCTTGTGTGACAGCTGCCAGGCTGGGGGTACCCTACACTCCGCGCCCACCCCACCCTGCAAGGGACTCCTTGGTTCCTGCTCTCGGAGGAGGGAGCAGCGCTGTGTGCAGCACCGCAGCCCAGCATCCTCAAGGCTCTGGTACCCTCTGCTGGCCCTGAATGTTTCTTTTGTTAACTAAGCCTCTTCTCTGGTGTGTTTTCCAGCCTGAAGGTCACCCACAGACATGGCAGCAGCCTCTTGGGCACCTGCAGCGTTTTTGCTCGCTTGCAACGCCCGAGACTGCGCTGCCTTCAGTCCCTCACCGGCTCACACACCGCCAGTGGCCCCGAGGTGCCTGGCAAGGGGTGACCTGCACCTTAGGGCTTCGGGGGGACATTGAAGAGCCAATACTACTTTGCTAGAAATGATAAAAACCTGCAGGGCTGGACAAGTGCAAGGTCGTGCAGCAAACACAGAAGGGCTACCGGCTGCTGCACAAGTCCACCCCAGGGCAGAGAGCACGAGAGGTTCCTGGTGAGTGGGACTGTCCCTACAGCAGTCAGCACATAAACGAGGTGGCAGAGGCTACTTGGAGGGCACACAGCTCGTGGCTATCGCCCTGCACGCCCATCTGCAGTGGGGCATGCAGGGGGCTCTCACACAGCCCTTTACTGCAGGGTAAAGCATTTGACTGCTGCAGCCCTCGGAGAGGGGAAGGAGGGACAAGCAGAGCAGCTCTGAAGCCTGGAACAGCAGGCTGCTTCCTCCACTGCCACCAGGAGACCGGGAAGACGGTGACCAGGTAAGGTGCTTCCCACACCAGAGCCCAACAGGGCAGCCTGTGCCAACAGCATTTATGTCTCAGTAGAGACCTAACCCTGAGTGAGAAATTAGTTTCTGCCTTTCAGACTGCTGGTGCTGCCTATGGGATTGCATCCTGCTTCGAGGCAAGTCCCCAAGGGGGTGCTGGGGTGTGGGTAACACAGGATGAGCAGGAGGGATGCCCTTCCAGCCAAAATCCTGCACTGCTTCTGAAGGGGGATAAGTTCCCTCTGTCATTCCAAGCAGCTGGAGATGCTGGGCTACCAATACTAGTTTTTATTTTAATACACACTAAAAGCTTTTGGAATTCAAAGAAACACCAACATGACACAGTGACAAAGCATCCAAGGGGAACCCCGACCACCGTGAGCGAACCCTGGTTCAAGAGGGAGGCCCTGGGCTGTTTGGCTCCCCAAGAAAAAGCTGCTTCTAGGAGCAGGCTCCAAAGCCATGGGGCACTGCGTGTACACGGGCAGGCGTCAGACAGCAGCAGTTCCCTCTCAGTGCGAGATGGGGAGGTCACTTGAGGCGGTAAAGGACTTTGCGTTGCATGCGGTGCTGGATCTCCCCCCGCCGCATCATCAGCTGTAGCACCTTGTAGATGGCATGTTCTGGGTATTTCTGGAAAAGGGGAGAACAAGGCGAGATAAGCTGGCAGTGGAAAGCTCACTGGAGTCCAGCAGAAACCTGCAACCTCCGCCAAAGCCTGGCTTGTCCTTCTTTGAAGGGAGGGAGCCCTGTGGCATCAAGTGCTGATGTTCCTTTTACCTTTCACTATTTCAGGTGTGACTGCAGCCAGTATCATAAATCAAATGGTTCTGGTACCAAGGGTAGGGCAGCAACCTACCCAAACAGCCCCAAACCTCAGTGCTTTTGCAGAAAAATGCATTCTCCCTTAAACTCTGCAATCACACTGCACACCACTCCCCACAAGTAACTTCAGAAGCAGGTATGACCAAAACGCTCTTCAGCCACCTCTTGGGGAATAGCTTTTATTTCCCAAGCAGCAGCCTGAAGAACCCACTTTCACAGCCCAACCCTCCACAGGGTCCCTGTCCCACCTGTCGCGTGAAGTCCTGGACAATGCTGTGCTCTGACACCTGAGAGCCGATGGCAAAGCGACGCTTGAGCTGCTTCTCAATGCGGGACAGCATCTCTTGGTCCTCCTGTGTCGTGAAGCCTTCTGCCCCTGGAGGGAGAGGCTGCATGAACTCCCTGTGCCACCCAGACATCACTCTAAGCCAGTGCCCATCTCCTGTGTGTCCTACAACAAGCACGTCTGAGACTTTAGGGAACCCATAAACAAATCTACCCTCAAAGGTTGCGGAGCTCCAAAGACACAGCTGAATGCGGACATGACTGCTGGAGCTTCCTTCAAACCCCTTGTGCCACACTGCCTCCCAAGGAAAAGTAGTCACCACCCCCATGGGGAAAGATGTTAGAAGACAAACAGGTTGGGGAACCACCTCCAGCACTGGGCTCTGCTCTTGGGACCACAGGGGGCCAAGACCATCCCTCGCTTGCCCAGCATGGGTGAAGACTCTTGGTGCTATTTGTTGTTGCCCCCCCTGTGAGCCACAGCCATGATGGCCCCTTGCTGCCACAAGCAGTGCTTTGCCTTGGCTCAGAAAGCAGGTCCAGCACCTGCCTGGTAGCACCCCCTGCCCCTGCCAGTCTGGTCCTGGGAGGGGAGCTTGTCTTCCTTGCCCTGAGCATCCAAATCCATAATGTCCCTCCTGTCCCCAGCACAGAGCATCTCTCCCTCACCTGACAGGCTGCCTGACATGGCTGCATCAAGGGTGGACACCTGGAAGAGCCGCAAAGCCTCCTCAACATCTGCCTCGGTGGCAAAGGGCTGAAGCTTCATCTTCGCCAGGGACTCAGCAATGCGCACAATGGCCTCCAGCTGCCTGCAGCCAGAAGAGATGTTCCCTGCTTTCTACAGTGGCTATGAGGGGTCTTCTCCTTCCACCTAACCCCTGACACTCCCACTTACCACAGTCCAGCCACCTACTGCCTCCCCCATGGCACCTCCAATGTTGCCCTGTTCACAGAAGGCTCCCCCAAACCCCAGCACCCCACTAACCCCCTCTTCCAGGGCTATCCCAGGTGACTCCCAGTAACACAACCCCAATCCCGAGGGTTTCGGTGGTGTTGGGGGGGGCAGGTGGGGTTGCTCACCGGATGGTGATGGGGATGCTGGAGCGGCGGTCGCTCTCCTGCTCGTGCTGGCGAGTGCCACACCGCATCAGGATGTAGCGGTTCTTCAGCTTCTCCGCCGCTGCCACTGACAGCCGAGGGCCACACCTCCTGCAAGGGGGGACAGGAGCTGGAAGCAGTGCCACTGGGGAGGGTCCCCTGGGCACCCCTCGCGTCCTTGCGCCATGCTGCGGCACCACTATGAGATGCTCTTGCTTCCCTTTTTTTGAGACAGGACTTCAAAAAAAGGTCACCCAGAGTGGGTGGCACCACTTGCAAGCATCTGCTGCGTGCTTTGATCCTCACCACTGCCTCCCTCCCACCGGGCAGCCTGGGTGCTGCCAAAAGGTCATGCCTCTCACTCACGTCCGACAGAAGGAGATGAGCTTCTTCAGCTTGTTCAGCTCGATCTCACCCTCCACTGCCTGAGTCTGTGTCAGGGCGCTCACGTGTAAGGACATCACATGCTTGGCCAGTGTCTAGGAAAGCAGAAGGCAGTCAGGCAGCAGGAATCCTCCCCCTGCTTCCTCCTCCCGAAAAATGGGGCACCATGAGTCCCCACTGCACCCACATGCCCCAACCCACCATATCTCGCTCCTCGTTGTGCTCATCCTTGACAATGAAGATCATGTCAAACCGGGACAGGATGGTGGGCATAAAATCAATGTTCTCCTCACCCTTGGTCTCGTCCCAGCGCCCAAAGACGGAGTTGGCAGCTGCCAACACTGAGCACCGAGAGTTGAGTGTGGTTGTGATTCCTGCCTGCAGAGGGAGGGAGGAATGGATGAGGTCAAGACCATGACCATGTCTCAGCAGGGTAGACGGCTATTCACTCATAGCAAAAGGTCCAAAGCAGTTTGTAAGGACTCATCCTCAATCACTTGCACATAAATAAAACCCCTTAAGTAGCTTCCAATTGCTCTGTAGTCGTTCCACATTGGAGAGGGGTCAGCACAGGAGCTATGTGGGGCTCCCACACGTCCTTCTAGGGGAGGACTGGCTTCAGCTGAGACTCCAGCACTGAGTAACTTCATATGAACCTCATGTCAAGGGCAAGGACACACAAGACCCCACCCTAGGTTTGTGACCTGCGTCAGAACCTGGGCAGCTGGGGCTGAGTGCCCCTGGGCAACCTCAGGGGCAAAGTGCAAGTCTGCAGGTAGCAGGGCAAGAGTGACCAGCAAGGAAAAGCTGTGGTGGGTGCTCTGTTACCAAGGGCTGAACAGCAGAAGGGTGAGCCAGAGCAAACAGGAGGGAGCAGAGGTGCTACAATAAAAAAAAAAAACCAATGGTTGAGCAGTGGAAACAAAGAGAAACTCTTGATTTGAGAGAAGACCTGGTACCAGGATATCAGACAGTTTCTGTAGATCTCCTCAGGGGGTGGAGAACAGCGGGAAGGAAGAAAAAGAAGTGACATCAGGCTGTGACACAGGGCCATCAGCAGAACTACTAAATCTAGAGGAGCAGAGGACAGGCAGAGCAAAGCGAGCTCATTGCAACCCTGCTGAAGTTCAAGCTGCCTAGGAGAAGACAACCCAAAGCCTACACACAGGGCTGACCAGTCTCAGATCAGAGAAACCTGTAATCATCAAAACCACTGCCTGGACACTAAACCAGGCAATTCTGGCAGAAGATGCATGACCACTGGTTGCTGGGCTCTCAGAAACTCAGTGGTAAGTCAGGCTCCTGCCCTGGGGTGATGTGCACCCACAGCTCACCTTAGCAATGGAGATGGTTTGCTGCTCCATGGCCTCATGAATGGCTACACGGTCATCCTCCCGCATCTTCTCATCAAAGATAGGAAAAAAAGAGGCAAAGAGAAAACAAAGTCATCATCAGTCACCTCTGCTGGACCTCAGATACACACCCATTGATGCTAACCCCCAAGGTAAAGCTCTGCAAGGAACCTCTGCCCAAGAGCACATGACATAGCCAGGATCTCCATGCAGCCCCATCCCCTGACCTTCCCCATAAGAAAATGCAGCACCCTCAGGAGAGCTGCCCTTTCTCCTGCAGCTCTGGGCTCTCCCAGGAGGAGCTACCAGCCCAAGGGCTCTCTTCCTTGCTCCCACACAAGTGTCCCCACGGGTACCTTGTCAAACTCATCGATGCACACCACTCCCCCATCTGCCAGCACCATGGCTCCTCCCTCCATGAAGAAACTCCTGGAGGAAGGGTCGCGGATCACTGAGGCCGTCAAGCCAGCAGCGCTGCTGCCTTTCCCCGAGGTGTAAACCTAGCAGCATGCAGGACATGGGGACAGCACGTCAGCCACTGCAGGGCTCCTGAGCACCCCCAGCACTGCAAAATCCAGAGCTGCTGGAGGAAATACAAGGACCTCAAGCAAAACCCCTCAGCACATACAAAAAGCAGACCTGCTGCGTACAGAGCAAGACTATTGCCTAGTCCCAGCCCTTGGACTAAGCAGCTGTGACGCACCAGATGGCTTGCAGACACACAAATACAGGTATTCAGTGCAGAACAAGGAGTGACTCATCGTTTGGTGGGCTGCTGCATTAGCTTTGTTTCCCCCCCTGCCGACGAAACAATGTAGTCATGGGCTGAGTTTAATAGAGACTACAAGAAAGCACAGCTGAAAATACAATTTCATGCCTGGGTTCAGCCTAGAGGTTCGTGCCTGAGATGCAGTCAATTTCATTTGTCCTGACCAGCCAGCCTCTCCACTGATCAAGACTCAACAATCCACAGCAGCACCAGTCACGTCTTTTGATGTCTGCAAATAGCCTGGCTCACATCATTATGAAAGGCATTACCTGCTTCCCCTTCCCTCCTCCACCCCACCTCTTCCAGGCTAGCACCAGAAATGGCAGTTTGCACCTCTGCCAGCTGGTCCAGCTGTGGATGCATGGGCAGGTATCTGCTGTGACCACCGTCTGGTCTTCGGTGCCATGCCAGGAGCAGAAGGAAGAAACCAGCCGCACTACAAGGGGGCACCTCAAGCTACTTACCCCAATGGGTGAACACTTCTCAACGAACTTCAGCAGCTGCGATTTGGCTGTACCTGGGTCACCTAACATCAGTAAGTTGATGTCTCCTCTGCGGGTCAGCCCATCTGGGAGCCTGGAGTGACAGGGTGGGGAGAAGAGAGGGAGGAAAGATGGTGGCAAGAGGCAGGTGGCTGGCAGCACCACCAGAAGACTGTACTTTGTGGAGGGCTTTGTGGAGAAATGACACCCATGCCACCACTCTTCTCTCCACCAGGATGACTCTTCCTTACCTCTTGCGAGAGCCTCCAAATAAGAGGCAGGCAATGGCCTTCTTGATGTCGGTGCTGCCATAGATGGAGGGAGCAATGCTTTTGGCAATAGTCTCATAGATGCTGGGCATAGCAGCAAGGCGACGAAGTTCCTCCTCCTCTTGAGGGGTCACTGAGCCAGCAAAGGTATGTCCTGCACAAAGATGAGGAGAGTGATGCAACAATACAACAACAAACAAATGGATGTTTTGAAGTAAATGACACTACTCCCCCTCCACTGGCTACCACCAAAATCCCTTCTTTAAGATCATGCCAAGTGCCAACAAGTGGAAAGGGTGGAGAGGGCAGGTGTTTGCTATCCCAGCAAGGCAGGCTGTGTCCTTAGAGGCTGGTAGGAGAAAAGGAAGGATCTTGGGCAACACAGCTCTGGAGGAACCAGAGGGAGAATTAGAGTCAGGACCATGTTTTAAATACATAGCTCAATTTTAACTATCGACTTCAGCCCAGATCCTCAGGGAAGGCTTAGTAGATTCCCACTATGATCAATAAGACAAAAGCACTTAAATACCCTGGAGAACTCAGGCTGAAGCCTCATTTAATATCACTGAAAGGCATACAGGGGACTACTGCAGAGCATCCAGAGCAAGTTAGACCCCTGGACTGGCTTGAACCTTCTGCTATCTAAGCAGCAGAGAAGTATCCAGGCTGTGATTTCACACAGTCCTTGCTGAGGGACCACTTTGTTCAGGGAGGGGCCTCTCCCAACACCAGGCCACCAACACAGACCAAAGGTCACCAAAAGCAGCCCTCACCTGAGCCCTCCACGTCCACCTGGATGCCCACCACACGAATGTAAGCGCTTCGGATGCCCACGCCCACATTGTCACGGCTTCTGTTCTTGCTCTGGGCAGATTTCTTGATGGAGTAGATGCCCATAATAGTGACTCTGTTCCCTGGGACAACTTTGTCACACAGGTACCTAAGAGGAGGAAGGGGAAAGCAGAGGAATCTTAGTGGGGGAAAGGATGGTGCCAGCAACACCCAGCGGGGCCAGGGTGGGAGGACGGCGCCGGTACCTGTCGCAGTACAGCTGCAAGTGCCGCGGCATCTCGCCATGTGGCACAGCATCTGGGGACTCCTGCAGCTTCAGGATCTGGAAGTCCACACACTTGCACTTATCTGGCATGATGAAATAGGGGTCCAGCGGGCACTTCGGGCGGCCAGCTTGTTCTCTGTGCAGAGAGATCAATCGGGTAAAGTTGCTGGCACTTGAGAGCCATCCCCGGGAGCCCCCCTGTAGAGGGGACAGCAGTGACAGAGCCCAGAGCAGCCGCCCCCCACCCGAGCAGTGCCCAGCAGGTGAGAATGGCAGTCACACAGGGCCAAACCAAGCCCCCTGTCTTGTCTTCAACAGCTGCCAAAAGCATGCACGAGAACAAGCCATGAAAAGGGTGATGCTCGTCTGAGTACTCTCCCTGCCTTCCCCCTGTCCCCTGCAAGCTACAAGCAGGGAGGAAGGTAATTCATTAATTACACAGAAGGCAACAGTATACGCACAGCAACACAGCAGGGCATTTTTCTTTATGACCTCGCACACAAAGCAAATGTTAAGTGGTTTCTGGTGAGAAAGCAAGTAGCAGTTCCGAACCTCCCCTGCCTGCCACGGTGGGCGCT
>JAVJGJ010000057.1:33913789-33930171 GCA_035590215.1 Microhierax caerulescens | reverse complement strand
AGGACAATACTCCAAACATTAAAAAAAAACCCAATTATATTGTAAGTACAGTACAAAAAAGTTTCTTTGTATAATTGTGACATAATCTGGATCAAACAGCAAGGAAATAACAAAAATATAAAAACTGCTACGTCTTGCCAAAGATTTCCCTCTAGTACCAAATACCACAAGATACAGATTATACAAAGTGTACAAATTTTAATAAAAATATAATACACCAGGGCTGTGTGTGTTTTTCACTCTTCAAGAGTTTTCCATTGTACAGACAACAAAGCTAAAGCTGATCCCCCTCTGTTCCTTAGAGAGCAGATCTACCCCTTCACCACAACAGTCTCCGTTGCAAAGGGCTGGAAAGAGACACTTATTTTATGCTGCTCCCAATAGCGGGTGTTTTAGTACAGGCCAGAATCCGAAGTGGGATCGGACTCCCGCCCTCCTGGGCCCCTCCCAGTTCCAGGCTCACTGGGGTTAGTCATACACTGTTAAAACATGTATGCTCTGGTGTGAGGGCTTGGGTCGAGAATGCGTACCTTCTGCCTCCTCCACCAACTGGCTGAGAAAACCAAACACGGCACTGCAAAAAGCCCCGCAAGAGATGGCCGACCTTGTACAGGCACAGCTGGGGAATATAAGAGGACACCTGCACCTGTGAGGACATCCTGCACACCTGAGGATTTAATTTAAATCTTATTTGGGGCTCAGCCACAATAAGGGACTGCTCACTTTCAACTGCCCTGTAAAAACAGAAGGCAGATTTTAGACTGGAAGTAAAAAACCACTCTTCCATCTTTTTAAAACTCTTGCATTATGAGGCTGGAAAGACTACAGTCCAATTGTATTTCAGTTGTTCTACCTACGGTCACAAGATAGCCTGTATTCTACAAACATGTAAAATCTTCCTGGTGTTTCCCCATGCAGTGCCAGTGTTTACTACTACACATACAGCTGATTACTGCAAGAAGTGGGGTGAGGCAAACTTGATTCATATTTTCCACACAGTATTGGTGGAGGGAGGCATTTTTGCTTTTAAATTATATGTATATATATATATATACACACGCAGAGAAATATACAGGATAAATTAAAATCTGTCACAGATATTGGTAAAAGTTAAATACACGTGATAGGAACACCACATACACGGACATACAGACACACAAAAGCCTATATGAGAATCAAGTGTTCTCCTGCGGCTCCTCTTCTAGAGGAGCAAAAAACCAAACACCAAGTATGTGGCTGGAAGGAAGGGGAATCGGTCCAATCAACCCACATGTGCCTTACTCAGCCATAAGTGCTTCAAACTGGTCATTAATCACTGCCTCGCAGCAGCACCATGGCTCTTTCAATACTGCTGGTGAAAGGGATGGGGGACGAGCAATCTCAGAAACCAAAGTTGTCCGTGTCTGATCACAAAACAGATGCAAAATGGGCAGAAGCAATCCAAGTTTTTCCCATCTGCTTCCATGCTTTTCTCCATCGAAGCAGGCTGACTGTGCTCTGGAAAAATCAGCAGGAGGTTCATTCTCTCAAGCCAATGCAGCTGGTTGATACATCATGCTAATGACAATTCGGGTGCAAGTCGGCAAGAAAAGATTAAATTCATTGTTGTCTTCCACTTTACTTCAAATGCCAGCTACCAGACCAGCCAGCTGATGCTGAAAACTTTCAGTTACTACTGACTGAAGAGGTGGGAAGTGGGTTGGAAAAATTGACCAAGAGGCAAAGACCCCTGTATCTTTGATCAGCTATCCAGTTTTCCCCTCAAGCAGTAGATTTTAAACTGAAGAACAGCTAGAAATAGGGCTGGTGAAGAGTTCAGTTCTATTCCTTGGTCCAAAACATATTATCATCTCTACCTACCCATAGAATATCAGAATACTTTAGGTTGGAAGGCATATCAGAAGGTCATCTGGTCCATCCCCCTGTTTAAATAAAGTCCAACTAGAGCAGGCTGCTCATTCAGTTTCTGAATATCATCAAGGATGGAGAATCAAGTACCTCTCTGGGCCACCTGTATCAATGACCCCCCTCATGGTGATGCTTTTTTCTTTATATTGAGAAGTCTATTCTCTGGCTGCTTCCCCCACTAAAGAATGTGAATTTAAGGCGAGTATCTCAAAAGCTTTCTGAATTCTTCATACAAAATACTTTTTAAGACTGGAGGACATTTCACCCACCAACACAAAGGGGTTTTCTCAGCTTAACTTCACAACTTTTCATAAAATAGAAGTAAAATTGTTACAATCCTATGTATATACTATACAGATAAAAAACTTTAAAACCCTACACACGGAGCCCTTTGGGAGCACCGGCATAGTGCATATGTACACAAGTCAGCTATGCAGAGGTTGAGTACATTCCAGGATCCTTTCCCATCAAAGTCCAGGCATGATGTAGGCGATGTTGTCTAGTGTGTTTGACTGGGAAAAGAAATTCAGTATTTTTTAGTGTCGGTTAATGACTCAAAATCCTTAAAAAATGACACAGATGAGGGTACTAAGCACATTCACTTGTCTTACGAGTTATCATATGATGAGACAACCAAATGTGCCTAGTCATCACCACCACTGCTAGGCTTATTTTCACATTTTTGGAAATATAAATTAACATAATGGTAGCTTCAGTATTTGTAAGCACCTGGAAACAATGAAAATGCTTGAGGCTTTCCTTATGTGATCTCCTCCTTATGAACCCCACACTCTTATCTCTGATTTTAAAACAAGCGACTTTGACCGTATCACATCAACCACGGGAAAAACTAGCGATGAAGGACTTGAGCAAAGTGATCTAAGCTGTAAAGGACACTCAAAAGTCCTTTATGAAATTCTATACTGTAAAAGTAAAGAGAAAATCTTTTAAACACACTCACTAATAGGGTGTCGGATGGAAAAAAGCGCCTTCCAATTTTCCTTGCAAAACATAATAGAATCCTGAAAGTAAGAGTCCTTCTCGTGCACATCAGAAAACAAGACAGTATATTATCTGTATGTTCTTCAAATACAGTATTTCAGTAGGCTCAAGCCTGCGGCTGGATGGCTGAAGAAGGCCTTAGAAACACCACCTTTTAATTGCTGAAAACAGAGGACCGGGAGCGGCACCAGTTGAGATTCTCGATTTAACAGTGCCACCTACTGACCGAGACGATAAATTGCATGCGTGCAACGCGACCCCTGGCAGTTTTATCCACGTCTTTGAACACCGCTGTCGTGATCTCTCACGGTAAAAAAACAGAGTAATTTATTTATTATCAAGTCTCAATACAGTACTGGTTTTCAGAAGAGAAGGGTAAGTGCCTTGATCCACTAAAAGCTCCATTGCTTCTTATAACAGTAAGTTGATCCTTTCAATATACACACCATGAGTCATGTAGTGTCATTGCTCTGAATGCACTTGGCAAGCAAGGGGGAAAAAAAGCATACCATGTTTTTCCACGGCTTAGGATGGGAACACCCCACTGACTCAGCTTTTGTGCAGAGCGCCAGTTTGTGCGAGCTCAGAGCCTAAGCTGTCAACTTTGTTGTTAACAGTCTGTTCTCAGAATGAATCAATGTTTGGGCTGCCCTATTATACCATGCTAACTCCTATTCCATTTTTCTTGTTCTCTCTGCCAGATTTGTTTTTAATCTCTTAACTTTTGCAGACTGTATATTTATTTTTCATTTCTGCTCCTCTCCTTTGCTGCTTTATTCATGTCTCCTGTTGGAGGTATGACTCCTGATTCCTTTTACGCTGCTGCCACCTTAATCTATGTCCACATCACACTACATGGATGCCACAAGCTGTTGCTAAATCAGGGGTCGATATTAAGTTAGTTTAAAGTATAAAATAACCTGTAGCTATGTAGCTCCTTAAAACAGAGACTATTTTTCTTCCCTTGGAGAAGGTTACAGCCATGTGTAAAAGGCCCTACTCAATCACATCAGGAATCCCAAGATCACAAGTTATTTTTTATACTACTAAAAGAAAAACAGATTGTGTGATACACAGCAGCTAGAGGGTGGTTTTTATTATTATGGAAAATTAGACCTTTAAAAAACACTGCTATGTGTACAGGTGCTTTTATTTGATTCAGATGGATTTATTCAGTCACTAAACCTCCATACTGCAATCAATGCTACAAATACTAGGTCAGCTTCTACTGGGAGAAAAAATGTTGCACAGTATCATACAACAGCAACATCTGAAAGAAATTCAAGAAATATTCCTCTATAGAAGTGCATGACCATAACAATTTTCTGATTGCATTGCAATTATAAACACATCGTAAGAGTGATGAATCAAAAAACTCTAGCTGGACTTTACTGAAATTAACAGTGCTAGAATGGAAATAATCACAAGGAACTCACCAAAACGTGCTTAGGGCAGCCATTCAACTCAGGTAGTTGCGTGGTCAGACATGCTAATGGGCCCAAAGCACAGATGATTGAATCCAGAAGTACTGATAAACTTCCTGAAACAGCCACCATTCCCTGCAAGAAAAGAAAAAAAAAGTAGGGTAGGAAATGATTAGTAGTGGAATTAGTAGTGGAAATTATATTCTTTCACAAGTGCATTGGTTCTCATGCAGATACAGCATCTTCACTCTGGAGCTGCTCTAGTCCACTTTCATTATTTACAGTAACAAAGCTGCCATGCACTTCACAGACTGAATGCTGGCTCAAAAAATTTAAGAATTCAGTAGGCAACATACTGGTGTAGGAAAACAGTAGGGGACAACAGAAAAGGTCAGAAAGTTGTCAGCTGCATAAAACAATTCCACCATTTTTTGTAATGTAATTTCTTTGCTTTCAATTTTGTTAAGTACTTGAGTCCTAAAGACAAGTTATTTTATCACTGAAGTCTAAAGAAATGCTAAGCCTGTAACAAATGCTTTAGTCATTGATATACTTTCAGGAAAGGGAATTTGTTTCTGTAAAGGGGGAGATTTTACTCCAGTTGTTCCTCTAAAGAATGACTTCAATCAGTCATACCAGAAACAAAATTCAAGAACATTTATTTTACTACTGATAAAACAAGCAAGCATAGTGTGATGAGATGATCACACTAGCCATAAAATTCAATGATATTATTTCAGCCAAATATATATTCTCCTTACAGGCTGGGCTGAGTTCTGAAAGTGCGTGTGTATACATGTGTATGGATGCACAGAATCACTACCATCTGACAGCAGGAAACCATTAAAATATGACATTTTCTACATTACTAGGTGAACTGGAACAATAGTAGCCCCTATCCAAAGCACTGGCAATATGATACTGCCAGAAAACAGGGCACGCAAGAAACATTTTGGTAAAGGCTGATGGCTTTCTTAGAATGTGTGAGACAGTAAGAGAAACTGAACCACAGACTGGCAAAGATAGCAAGGAAGCACAGATCCAAGGTGAACATACAGTAAGAAAAGACTGAAGAGTTTGTTCAACTAAGAATTGCCTTCAAGGACCTAGAGCTGTGAAGGACCCCTTTCTTTGATGCCTGTTTACTAAGAAGCAAGGCTTTTTATTTCCCTGAGAACAGCAATGCATCAAAGAAACAGGACACACCATCTCTGATTTCTCTTCCTAACAGAAAAGCATTGGTTTTAAGTAAAATAAAATAATAATCCCCCCCAATCCTGTGGATTACGTGGCATCACTGTGACATCGAGGGTTACAGACTCACCTCTGTTTCCTGCAGTCTGTGTCCAATAAGGCTCAGAGATTCACCCAGCAACTGTAAATGTGCAGCTACATCAATAGGATCTGTCTCAGGGACTTTGGCTGGTGAAGAAGACACCACCACAGTGCTGGTGGGGGATTTCTTATGAGGGGAAATCACCCCTGTTGGAGAAGCTGGAAACACACAAATTAATTTGATATTCTCTTCTTTCTTTGATTTACAAGCCTATTTACTCAGTAAAGTTCATATTTCAAAGGCATGAGATACTTAAATAGTTCCGTGGACCTGGTCTTGTGATCTCTGGAGTCAAAGCTTGCCTTCTACATGTACAAAACATCTCCCTCGGCTGAATGTAATTTGGGAGGATTTGGTTTGGGAGATACGATGGCGATGGCGTTTTCCTCTAGCAGCAAACTAACCCCACTAGAACAGCTGCTGCCTCTTCTTATTTTACATTTCACATGGGGTAATTAATGGCTTTACGCTGAAAGAGGGTAACTTTAGATTAGATGTAACAAAGAAATTCTTTGCTATGAGGGTGGTGAGACACTGGAACAGGTTGCCCAGAGAAGCTGTGGATGTCCCATCCCTAGAAGTGTTCAAGGCCAGGTCAGATGGGGCTTTGAGCAACCTGGGGTAGTGGAAGGTGTCCCTGCCCATGGTAGGGGGGTTGGAACTAGCTGATCTTTAAGGTTCCTTCCAACCCAAACAATTCTATCATTCTATGATTTCAATCTGTAAGCTGCTAAAACCAGTACCATTCTACAAAGCAGACAAGGAAATATTTTTGCAAAATGCTGACATCATTCTCACTCTCACAGAAAAATTGTTTTTGAGTAATATGATTTGATGTCAAGCCTTGTAAGCAAGCAGGTAGGTGTGTGAAGCAGGAAAGGACCTTTGTTGCTTATCCCACAGGCAACACTATCTTCCCTGTCCAAGAAAAAAAGACCACAGCAAATAAAGCACAACAATTACCTTTTATTTTTGGTGCACCATCTGAAGATGATGCCTTTCTCTTCACAGTGGTGGCCTCTGCTTTATTCTGTTTGTGTTGGAGATACTGAGCTTTCTGCTTCCATATCTGCAGTTACCATGGCATGAAAAGAGAGGTTCATAACATTAGGTAATTCTGTTACCTGGTGCCAGGACCTGGAGGCAGAATGATGTTATGTAGCTAACTGGTGAAGTAATACTATGAGAAGAAACTGGATGCTTTTATGATCACATGAGCAAAATTTCCATATATTCCACCTTTACATACTTCAGGGACATAAGTAGCATTTTTGAAGGTATGGTGGCAACGCTGCTAGTACATTCTGACCTAAGCACCTCATTTACAGAAATGATTTTACAAAAACATCTCACACACACTCACCAGTTTATCTTTTTCAGGTAGCTGCTTCCATACTTCTGCCAGCTTTTTACTTAGTTCTCCAAAATCTGGCAGAAGGAAAGAAGAAAAATGTTTAAAACAAATGAAGTCATAAAATCATGGAGAGAACACAGGAAATTTCCTGGCCCATACATACACTTTTAAGAAGATACCTATTCCACAACTGGAACTCTCCACACTGTCCTGAAAATGACTGCCAGTGTGCATTCCCATTACTGTTCAAGACAGAAAAAATCCCTGATACCAGGAATATGAAGTCACATGTATATACAGGAATGAAGGTAAGTCTTTAAATAAAAAATGTTGGGAAGGTAACACAACGAAGGTAACTATGGAAAAAAAGAGCTAGCAATCCTTTAGTATCCAGATTCACAGCTTGGTTAAAATGCAATGAAATCAAATAATGAAATCCACCCCTGTCCTCTCTGCCACCTCTTATTCAAAGAAAACTGGTGAATTCTTTGCATTCTATCAAAATTAAGAGGATGGTATGAAAAAGAGATGACATGTTGTGCTAATTAATCTGAGTGGTGTATAATCAAGAGAAGAGAAGAGAAGGCTAGATTATTCTCTCACCTATTCCAGGGTGCTCAGACACAATAGTTGTACGATATTCCTTACAGAACACTTGATAGGCAGACATGTTTTTCTTCTTTGGCTAGTTAGAAGAAGAAAAGGAAACAAAGATTTTTAATGATGATGAGACCTACCTGAACTTAGCAAGAATTTGGCATTTATTGAAGACTTAAAGATGTGGTGCTTAGACCAGGAACTAAAAAGAGCCGTGTTTTACATGTTCTGGCTGAATTTAGTGTTTATGAAAGCATAGGAACCAGCTAGATCCAGCCTTAGCGCGAGGCTTATCTTGCAACTCTATCAATGCATTTAATTCCTAAGTTACAATAACCTGCTATTCTAAATCTAGGATCAACACACAACTCTTAATACACTTCAGTTTTAAAACTTAAAAATAACAAAAAAATTTATCTGCTATACTATTCAGAGTACCTATTATAAATCTGTCAAAACAATTCAGTCCTCAACATAATGTTTTGCTCCATTCCTTGCATCCTTATAGAACACTTCAAATTGGCAGGAAAATGGACAGTGTAAGTACATTGACAGCAGAGGCATAAGCAATAGCTGAGCTATGATCAGAGAAAACTTACCGAACAGAATAGAGTAATGGCTGAATAAATTTGGGCTACATCTGCCCACTGCCTGACACAAAGCAACTCTTGTCTATTTGAACTGTTCTCCCCCATTTATATACTTACATACCTGCAGTTATATCACCTGTAAACTCATTTATATGCCAGCTACCACTTTTCCTACTCATATTTTTATACATTAGCCACAGAAAACTGAATTTATGCGTGCTGGACAAAACTGGGCAGGTGATAGTCTGTAAGAATTAGAATTTCACTTGAATAGAGGAGTAAATGGGTAAATACCTTCACTTTGCAGGTTAGAGCTTGATTCCTTTTAACAGGCACTGTGATGATGGTCTAGATCACTAGTCCAAAAGTCTGCCTGGCAATAGCTAGAACCAGTTACCTTTGAAAATGGTGCAGTTGTGCATGGTACATAACCTGCACCAAGCAAATTAAGCACAACTTTTTCAAAGAACCTCTATTGGCTAAGGACTTCCTGTGCCAAAAAACCAGAATGATATATGTTCCTTTTGCTACAAACAGAAATCACAGTGGCTGACACATTTTTCCAAACATGCTTCAGTGAAACCATTGATTCTGGTATTAGTTGTTCCGTTTCAATTTAACATGCCTTTGTAATGGAGTGCCTAATTCACCATTACCCACCACCCTCCAAAATTTTCCCTCCAATTTTTCCTTACTTTTTCTCTGTCTTTTTCCTTTTCCATTTCTCTGTCTTTTTCCTTTTCCTTTTCTCTGTCTTTTTCCTTTTCCTTTTCTCTTTCTTTTTCCTTTTCCTTTTCTCTTTCTTTTTCCTTTTCCTTTTCTCTTTCTTTTTCCTTTTCTCTTTCTCTTTCTTTTTCCTTTTCCTTTTCTCTTTCTTTTTCTTTTTCCTTTTCCTTTTCTCTTTCTTTTTCCTTTTCCTTTTCTCTTTCTTTTTCCTTCTCCTTTTCTCTTTCCTTTTCCTTTTCTCTTTCCTTTTCCTTTTCCCTTTCCCATTTCTCAGCTTTGTCCTTCTCCTTGTCTTCCTTTTTCCTCCTCTTCTCACCTTGACCATCTGAGTGAAAAACAGCAGGAGGAGGTGGAGGAAGAACATAGGGGGTACTGGGAGGAGGCGGTGGTGACACTGTTACTTCTGCTAATGCCACAGGAGCGTGCCCAGAACTCTTTTTAGACTTAGAGTGCCTCTTCTCTCTGTGTTTCTCCTTGTCTTTTTTTTTCTTACTTTTTTTTGACTTCTTCTTCTTCTTGATTTCCCGGTAGGAGTCATCTATCACTAGCTCTCCAGCTTCCAACTCCCCACCAGAAGAGGAACCAGATTCTGGTGGTGCCTCCATAGCTGAAATCTCACACTCACTTCCATGGCCCTCTGAAAAAAGGGAGGTGTCAGCACCAAGACTCTCAGAAGGTGGATGTGAGTCTGACGGTGTTTTGTGCTTCTTCCGGGATGACTTCAGGAAGCTCTGCAGTTCATGACCCAATAGGAACGAGCCTTGCTCATCTCGAGCAGATTTCTTTGAAGATTTCTTTGTAGCTGCTGGTGCTGAAGAGTAGGAGAAAGAATCATCATCTGCTGCACTACTTTTCTCTTTTGGTGAAAGGATGAGCTTCATCTTCAAGCCATCAGGTTCACGAAGAGTAAGTGTCTCTGTGTTCACGTAGAGAGGTTTCATTTTTTTAGATTTGTGGAAGCTGCCATCATCCACTGAGTGCTCCCCACTGCTCCCACTCAGCTTTTTCTTGGGGTGCTCCTTTTTGCTTTCTGAATGGCCAGAGGAAGAATAAGATGATTTTTCCGAGGTCTTCTTCGAAGACTTCGAGCTTGTGGCCAAAGGTGAGGTGATAGCCTTGAGTAAATCCATGGTTGTATCAGCTGAGGAAGGGCTAGAAACTGCTTTTTTCTTCTTCTTTGATGGTAGATCCAAAGGTGAAACACCTGGAAAAGATCAAGAAAAATGTACATTGAGATGATTCCCTTAAAGACAGCATTACTCTAGCCCAAAAAAACAAGTGAAGCAGAAATCCTGCAAGACTTATGATTACGGCTAAGAGATTTACCTCCTGGCTTAAACAGAAGAGCTCTGAAGCTTGTAGCCAGCTCAGCACAGCCTTGCTGATACAGTTTAGAAGCTGTAATGCCTGGGCTGGTCAACTAATTTAAATCAGGAAGACAGAGTAGGAAAGTTCATGAAGTTTTATCAAACCCTGTATTCTATTGTGAACTAACATATTTTGATGAAAATGTATCTTACTGAGCCTGAAATTACACCTCAGGTGCAAGGTTTTCATGCCATTTTTAGCCAAGGTGAGACCAATGAATTGAAAGTACAAGTTTTTTCATTCTGAAAACAGATTTTGATGAAATTTCAGCTTGGCTTCCTCTTTTCATTGGGCCAAAAATAAATCTTACACCTGTTAAGCTTTTATGAACAGAACTGTCATTTTCTGGTCAGCTTATTGTGAGAATAATGTTTCTGTATTTAAACTGAACCCAAAAGCATTCATTTCTCACCCTGATGTCTTCCATTTTTATAAATTCAGAGAAAGTAATACTATCTGCAAATAAAATTACAGTGTGTAATGCAACAGCGGAAAAAGAAATGCAAATATCAAAAGGAAAGGCGTGAGTTAGAAAACTACAAGTTGTCAATGAAAAGGGGTGGAAGAGTCTACCCCCAACAATGGCAACTTGTTATTGTTATTGTTAAAGTACTTGGAACCTTAAAATATTCCTTAATCTTCTGCTGTCTCGTGCTGATCAGCGTCAGGTTTCTGATTACTTATCCTAAGACAGGCCGATATGCTCCTCCCCCATAAACCGCTAACAAAGCTTGATGACCCTGGTTTAGCAGCGTTCTTTCCTTAAAGTTATCATCTGTTAGCACCTTCCCCTGCTTGATTACTACCTTACCTCTGTAGCAAAACTCATCGGAGGAGTGCTTTCTCTTCTTTTTGTGAGGCTCTGTCCCCGGAAAAAGCTCACTGTCCTACAATAAGAAGAAAAAAGCTGCTGACAAACAACAGGGAAATAATATGAGATTTACACGGACTACTGACACAGATGATAATTTGCAGGAGATACTGAGAGTTATTTGTACTACTGTAACATCAAAGAACCCTAGGTATGAACCAGGATCATTATTCTAGGCACCATAACAAGCAAAGGAATCATACTTTGTCCCCAAAAGCCCACAGTGTAGGTTTAAGGTAAGAGGCAAAAAGCATGGTACAGATAAGTGGGAGAATACAAAAAAAATGGTATTAGTCAGGATTGGTTTCAGCACATCAGCCACCTAACTGGCATCAAGCTTTCTGTAGGCACTGCAGCAAGACAGGGCTATAAGGTAACTGAAAGACAGATCTCTATAGGGAGCTCCCCCAAGTGAGAGGAGCAATACACAAGAAAACTTGAGAAAGCATATTTGAAAGTGTTAAAAAATGGGCAATGAAAGCCAGCACCTGGAGATCAGCTGATGAGTTGATAAAAGACAGACAACTACCTCTTAATAAAGCTAAGAGATAACTAAGCATGCATAGGCTGGCAAGCCTTGAAAATGAAGGTGAGCAGTTCTTGTTTAATACACTGAAAAAGATAAAAGAAGTGACAGGAGGTGCAGAGAGGTGACAATTAAAATGATGGGCCAAAAAACTGTCCTTAATATGTCATGTCACCCAATTATTATTTGTCTCTTGACCAACTTATGGTCTGAAAATGAAGATCCTCTACAGAATTCCATCTGCATGGTAGAAGAAAATTCTAAATTTAAACTAGAACTTCTTTGTAGATTAAAAAAAAAAATGAAAATAATCACAAGATGTTTATCAAATTCAAAAAAAGATTCAAAGATAATCACCTTTGAGCTACAGCAGAAATTTTAGCTCAAAGAGGATAGTTTTGAAGAAACTTAAGTTGTCACTACGTGATTTCAAAGTTAAGGCCCCACAGAGGTGAATAGGGCAAGTCCATACCTCTCAAGAGCTATCGTTTCAGGCTTTCTGCAGAATCAGGAAGATAACAATGCATCAGTTAACATTATAGTCATCCTTTGCTGGCTATTTATACAACTATAAATTCTAAAAAATTTTCTTTTTGTGTGCATATGAAGTTATTCATGTTACCTTATGACTTGCAAGGTTCTACATCAAGACTAGGACAGCACTCTACTACCCTATTTTATGAAGCCAGAAACATCAGAATCAGTTGTAACTGGGATTGACCCCGTCCTTTTCCCCAGAAAAGTTACAGAACAATGCAGGACACTATTAGCTGTTCTTGCAGTCTCCTACATGCATTTCTATATAAAAAAGAACAACAAACCCATCCGTCCCAGTTCATCACTAGCTTTCCACATTTCCTTACACTTTCAACCTTTTCTCTGTGGACTTCCTGACCTGGGTCGCTATCTTGTCTTCCTCTTGCAGCTGATCCTTGTGAGAACGCTTTTTCTCTCGCTGTATCCTGCCAGTTGCCAGCCACGTGTCATCAACAATTCGGTCACTCTCTAGGAACTCTTAAGATTTATGTGAAATGGGAAAAAAGGGAGAAATGAAATACCCCATTAAGGAGTGATAGATATGTGGGCTATGCACAAAATAAGGTAACAGTGGATGCTGGCACAGTGATGCACAAAACCCAAGGAGCACAGGAGCCTAAGATAACAATCTGTACTCTGACCACAGGGATGGGCTCAGTGCTCTAACGCTGTAACACAATCACTCAAGATTTCATTTCTAACCCCTGTATTTCTTCCTGAAGACAACTGGACCTAGAAATTTTACCATGACTAAAGATACCCTTATCCCTGGTCTCCTGTTCCATTGACCTAGCAGGGAGATGAAAGGCTGCAGTGGCAGAGTTTCCAATCAACGTGTTTGCATTAGGAAATACCACCCATTTCTCTCAAGTTCTAATCCCAGTACTTTACACCTGGAAGTCAAGGGCTTGGGATCCTCCAGCAACTTGGCCAGGTTAAATTTAAGGGCTCCGTGACATACTAGCTTCCTTTCCCACTCTGACTGCATGGCCTGGCAAGGGCTGCAGAGGGTACCCTTTGTTTTTTGGCAACTCCCTCTGAGATTATGAAGCAGTCATACCTTCTTTCTTCTTGGAGTCATCATAAGCCATGGTGGTCCTGCAGGAGCCTGAGAATGTGTTGCCACGTCTGGGCTCCTTCCCCCGTTCCCATCTACAGGAAAAGGTCTGAGAAACAGAGAATGAAAATAACCCTCCCATAAAGAAAAATCACGATGTAAAATGGGAAATTTCCTCTGAATCAAGTGAAGATTCTCTGGAAGACAGTGGGAAAGGAAAGGAGTCTACCTTCTGGTCAGTTCATGCTCGCTCTTCAGGCTTGACAGATTATTTTTTTTTTTAAATTAAATTGGAGGTAGTTGTTCTATTATTTTAAAGATATAGAAGACCACCCCTCCTCACTGTAAAATCTCCAAATCACTGAAGCAATTTGTTTACAAAAATAGCAAGAGGGTGAGAAGATAGCAGAGTTTGATTTTCACAACACACAAAACTGCACCCAAACTTGTGTCAAAGCCATTTTTTTATCAGGAGCCACTGTAGCAAAGAGTGGAATGTTTAAAGAGAGATTTCAAACCCTTGAATCTCAGACAATGTGAAAGAAAAGAAGGAAACAGGCAGAAATCATTGTACTACAAAAGAATTATTTCAAATATTTTTAATTAAAGGACTGCACATTTTGTAATGAAGGTGTGCATCCTTCTGATGTGTTTCCCAACACTACCACTGCAGCCATTCTGAATGCCAGCCTGGGAGAGGCAATGGAAGAAAGCATTCCTTTTTGCTAGGCCTTCTGCAGGTCCTCAATACCTGTCAGCTCCCAGGTTTCAGGCCTCCTCTACTTGAATAATTCTGTTTCACAGCTGCTTGCATACAGCAGGGCACTGCCCTTACGGAACAGCTGCTCCCTGGTGTTCTCAGAGTAAACAGCTTTTATTTTTCAGTGACCAGCTTAACATGAAAAGATCAACCTTTTGCTCATAAGCAATTAAACCAATTGCATCTACCTGATTTTATGTTTGTGCACACACATGTAGGCATTCAACCACAAAGACCATGCAATTTGTTCATTCTTGCTGACACTGTAATCTTGCCACACTGGTTACATTAGATTACCTTTGAAAGCAGGGAACTTGTGCTTGTACATCCCTGGATGTACCTCAATTTTATAAGTAACTGACTGAGGCTGAGGATGTGCAACATACTCATCTGATAGCGGTTACTCACATGAAACAAGTAGTCATGCATGCAGGTACACAGCAGATGTTTCTGTTTAAATTCATAGGAATACATGTTACTTCTTCAGGTTTCAGGAAACCACCCACCACAAAACTTTTTAATTTGGTATCCTGACCACTGTATGTTGTTGGTAGCAAGCACCACAACTTGTAGACAGAATTTGTGTAGACACGTAAGAGCACTGCATATGTATCCACACTAGAGCACTGCACTTTGCAATAAAAAAGAGCATCTTGCCATTTGTGTGTTCACAATTTTGAAACATATCTTGTCAACATTTCATGATGTTCAGTTGTCCTATGGACTTCAGTGGCAACACACGTGATACTAAAGCACTGTGCCCAAGAGTGTAAGGGCCTAATCTAGACACTGCTCAGCAAAATAAAGCTGAAGACAGTCACTGATGAACTGATGACTTGGAGAAACTAGTATTTGTCTATAGCATGTAACTTTTATTCTCTTTTTAAATCTTATCTGCTTGACAGGTATAAAGGTTGGTAGATAACGCCCAAAGGGGCTTCCCACCTAGACCTCTAACTCTGCAAATACAAAGCATATCCTTAACTAATCTCATCCTATACATCCTAACCAGGTTCCCCTGCCTCAAATTCTTCGGTTTCAGCAGCAATCGCACAGGTTGGGTGGAACAGCTCTCTCTTCACGTCTCCCATCCCCATAACATACACGCTTGCGGGATTAAGACCGAGCGTTGCTCTTCTGCAGCCCCCCGGACTCCACAGGGACCCCCGCACCTCGGTCCCCCAGGGGAGGCTGCACACCCCATGGCGGCGGGCCGCGGGGCTGGAAGCGGAGGGGCGGTGGCGGCTCGGGCCGGGCCCTCTCCCCATTTCCCGCCGGCGCTCCCAGCGACCTGGCCGAGCCGCGGGGGCAGCCAGGCCCCGCCGGGAATGCCGCGCACGGCGGAGACTGAAAACGTCAGCGCCGGTCCCTCACACGTGTGCGCCAGCACCCTCAGGGCCCGGGACCTCAGGACCCTCCCGCCGCCGCCGTTTGAAGCGGGCTCGGCTGCCCCGCTCCCGCCCGTGCGCCCTCTCACCCCAGCGGGCTCCGGCCTCACTCCAGCCCAAGGCTCCACCCCTGCAGCAGGCCCGAGCGTGCCCCTGCGGCAAGGCCACCCAGCGGCGACAGGGCCAGGTGGCCGGCTGGTGTCGAGCGGCGGGGTGGGGAAGGCGCCGCGTCCGCCTCACTCTGCACCGCCGGTTCCCGCCGCGCCGCCGCCGCCCGCGGCCGCCATCTTGGAAAAGGAAACAAGGGACGCCCGCCTGGCGACGGGGCCAGGGGCGGCCAGTCGAGCACCTCCAACGTGGCACCCGCAGGGCGGGGGAGAGGGAGGGGTGAAGGATTACCGAGCGCATCGATAGCCGGGCGGGGCGGGGCGCGGTGCCCCGCGGGGTTTGAGCGGAGCCGCTACGCCGCACCGCACGGCACCCGCCACGCATTGATCCTTCCTCGCCATGGCCCGCCGCTGCTGGCGCGGACGGGCTTCGGAATACCGTGCGTCGGGCGGTTGGGCCGCGGGGCCTGGCCCGCTGCCCCTCTGGTGCGAGCGCACGGGCCCAGGGCAGGGGCTGGGCCACCCGCCGTGCCCCCGGGCACTCACCGTGGTTGAGGCACGAGTGGGCCGCGCACCGTGGCCCCGAGCGGCCGGGGCGGATTAGGCGCCCGCCTTGCCCTGCTGGGCACAGGGTGGGCTTGCGGTGCTGGCGGGGCGCACCTCCCACCCTCAGCCTCCCTGGCGGGGGACAGGCCTGAGGTGGCCGGGCTGGCAGCGCGGGTTCGCTGTTGGCTGCGTGTGCCTGCTGCGCTGGGTCAATGGGAAAGGGTGAAACCCTGTTACTAAGCAGTTACAGAGCCAGCACGCTGATGAGGCGAGTCATGCGAAGCC
>JAVJGJ010000057.1:33900283-33913689 GCA_035590215.1 Microhierax caerulescens | reverse complement strand
GGAGTCATGCGAAGCCTATCTGGTTGCCTGAGGAACTGAGCGGGTGCCCTGCATAGGTGGAGAGTGGGGACCAGCTGGAGCAGGGAAGCGTGGCTGAGCAGTGCTCTGGGGCTGCTGCCTGTGAAGGCATCATGCAGTCCTCGCACCCTTTCCAATCAGCTCTCCAAAGGTGGCAAGTAAATGAAAGGCAAATTAACAGCACCACCCCCATCTTCTGAAGGGCTCACTCATAACTGCAAAGGATTCAAGATGGAGGTAATAAAGCTCAAGAAACAGCCAGGTCAGAAAAGAAGTCATTTCCCCACCAGGTTAGCCTTTCCTCACGCTGACCGCTCAAGAGGTCCCTGTTTGACAAACCTTATTTAACTCTTACCTTAAATCCCATCATTTCTACTGGTGCAGGAATCTTCTTTTTATTTAGATGTCAGCAGACACTCACATGACTCTTTGTCAGAGGCTGTTCACAGTCACATGCTGCCTACAGACTACAGTTCCCAGCCATGCCTGAGGTTAAACCTGACAGACATGCTGGTCCCAGCCCCTACAGATCTGCCTTCGGGTCCTCCTGCTGCTGCTTTTGTGTGCTAACACATAATGGTGACAATAATTATTTGTGGTACGGTAGGGCCTAGAGGAATTAGAAGCAGATAGAGGCCTATGCCCTTTATGCTGTGTGAAAGTATAGTTTGATCCAAAGTGAGTGGTACAGCCTCTATGCAGCAATCGATGTCTGCAAGTCCAGCAGCTTTAACACATCAGAGTAAAAACCTGCTAGATCTTAGGCTGAATGCAACGCCTGTACAGATTTCTCATGAATGTGTATGTTTGCCTGCTGCTGGTGAAACTGTCTAAACTCATTCTTTGTCCTCCAACCCATAAGCCAGTGAGGGGTTATGCAAATGAATAAGTGCCTCTGCAAATTCATGACCAGGACTGTGGCTGGTTGACCTGGGTGGACTCAGGTGCCCACCAAAGCTGCTCTGTCACTCCCCTCCTCAGCTGGGCAGGGGAGAGAAAATACAATGAAAGGCCCATGGGAGGAGAGAAGGTCAGGGAGATCACTCAGCAATTCCTGTCACAGGCAAAACAGACTTGACTTGGGGACAAATTAATTTATTACCAATCAAATCTGAGTAGGTAACGAGAAAATAAAAACAAATCTTAAAATACCTTCTCCTTACCCCTCCCTTCTTCCCAGGCTCCTGATTTTCTCTACCTCCTCCCCTCAGTGGCACAGGGGGATGGGGAATGGGGGTTGTAGTCCGTTCATCACATGTTGTATCTGCTGCTCGTACTCTTCCGAGGGAGGACCCCTCCCACTCTTCCCCTGCTCCAGCATGTGGTCCCTCCCACGGGAGGCAGTTCTTCGCAGTTCTCCAACGTGAGTCTTTCCCACAGGCTGCAGTTCTCCTTGAACTGCTCCACCGTGGGGTCCCTCCCACAGGGTGCAGGCCTTCAGGAACACACTGCTCCAGCGTGAGTCACCGTGGGGTCACAAGCCCTGCCAGCAAACCAGCACCAGCCTGGGCTCCTCTGTCCGTGGGTCTGCAGGTCCTGCCAGAAGCCAGCACCAAGCATGGGTTTCCCACAGGGTCCCAGCCTCCTTTGGGCATCCACCTGCCCCAGTGCAGGTTCCTCTAGGGGCTGCAGGTGGGTATCTACCGTGGACACCACGGGCTGCAGGGGCACAGCCTGCTTCGCTCGCTGTGGCCTTTGCCACAGGCTGCATGTGAATCTGGAGCGCCTCCTCCCCTCCTTCTTACTGACCCTGGTGTCTGCAGAGTTGTTGCTCTCACATATTCTCACTCCTCTCTCCGGCTACAATTCCTGTTGCAGAGTTTTTTTCCCCCTCCTTAAAAATGCTACTCCAGAGGTGCTACTACCTGGGTATCACTGATGTGCTCAGCCTTGGCCAGTGGCAGGTCTGTCTTGTAGCTGGCTGGAATTGGCTCTGTCAGACATAGGGGAAGCTTCTGGCATCTTCTCACAGAAGCCACCCCTGTAGCCCTGCTGCTACCAAAACCTTGCCATGCAAACCCACAACAAGGAACCTTGCCAGAGTTGAAGACACTGAAGCCTGCTCTTTAGCTCTGATTATTGATATTTCTAGGAGTCCCAGTGGTGGATCCATACCCCATTTGGCAGTGCACAGTACAACAAAAACACAACTCCTGTCACCAGGATTTTACAGCCTTCGTCTTCCTTGCTCATATTACAAACTATATGAAAACATGAGTTAACTCCTGGGAACACTCAGCCTACAGGTCAGGTGGAGGTGGAATGGGAGCAAGTCAGGATAAGCCATTAGCATGGTTGGGAAAGGCTAGGTGCAGCCTGAAGGAACGGGGATATAGATTACTTTGAAAACTGAAAGCCTAAATTAGCCTGGCATTTGATGATGGCAAACATTTGATAAAGATAGCTAGTAAATGTGTAGGGATGGTATGTTTAATATTCTGTACCCTAGAATGAGAAAGGATTCTAGTTCCCCTTCAGTTTAATGTTTTTATTGCTGGGTGGCTCATAGGCATTGAAGTGTGTCAGTGATTGTGTGTGGAGGAGAGAGAAAGAATTTGCAGGTGGATTTGCAAAAGTGAGAATATAGCAAGATACTTGCACTTAAAGCCACTGAAGCACCAATCACTCAGACTTCCCCTGGTGAGATCTTTCCATGCTCCTTTCCCTCCTACAGAACAACAACACTACTAATACTAATAATAGTAACTGTAATAGTAAAAATAACATGTAGTCCCTCCTACTGCATTTCTCATCAGCACAGAAATGCTCAGAAAAATTTCAGTCATTCTTATTCTTCAGAGCTAATAAAAGGAACCAACGAGCAGAAGCCACTGGCATTTATTGGGTGCTTTCAAACAGCTTAGCCTTTCCTTTTCCAGAAAATCCAGGGATCCCTTTAGAGTGTACACCTACATTATACAGGTCAGGTGGGGAAAATGTCAGGATGCTGATAGCAAATTTAAGAGAGTCACAACCCCTTCAAATCCTTAACACCTGACAGAATTGCTTCTTTGTACTCTTAAATATAAGAGGTCATAGTGAGGGAATCCAAAAATCAAACAGTCCCCACAGTTTCTAAGACCTGAAGTACAGCTTCAGTCAGTCTTAGGCTATTGTGAAAATATTGCTTATTCTTTTTGTTCAGACCATCTTGCATTCTTTGCCTACATGCCAGGGAGATGAAAAAGGGTACATGGTATGTTTCCTCAGGTGTCTTCTTGGCAGTGAGATACAGATTGTATGAAATGCTTTTGCCAGTGCAGAATGTTTTAGGACGTGTATACTTTCTTATGCTTAGTTTAGATTAGTTGTGTGCTAAGGGTTTACTGCCCATGAAGCCACTCAAGGTGGTCTTGCTTTCCCCACATTAAATCCACTATCTATACTTGTCTGCCTATTTTCTCCTGCTTGCACTAAGGTGCAATTTTCTGGATTTAGTTAGCCCTCTTTTTGTTTCATTGTTTTTCAGTACTTAGTTCAGTGGGGTCTCAAGGGCAATGAGTGTAAGAGGAATGAGTAGCAACATGAGCACATCCCACAACCAAGTTGAATTAAATACAGCACCCAGAGCTGTATGAACAATTATCAATTCTCCCTGCCATAGTTTGCAACTCACAAATGTCTTTTCACTCTGCCCCATTTTACCATATTTTTTTCCTAGATTCCAAGATGATTTGGCATTAACTGGAATGGAACCTAGATCAAAACCCCTGATCCCCACCTGTCCATGAAAAGCCTGCTTGTTTTTGCACAGACAGTGATACTCTTCTCTGTGCATGCTACACCACCTTGTATGTTACTAGCTACCAAGATGCCTTTATAAAGGAAGCTTGGCTTGTTACATTTGAGAGGTTCTGTGAAAAATAAATATATTTAAAAAGGCCTATGTCTATGAATATGGAGTAAATGACCACAATGTTACAGTGGACTTCAGGTGAAATGGGCCTTGCTTGCCAATTACCTCAGCTGTATAATTTCCTTGGTCTTATTTATAAACAAAGCTAGTGAGTTATTTGAATAGGAGTTGCTTCCTTAGAGAAGCAAAACTTCAAAAGATTTGTTATCTGCATTGTTTCAGTGTTGGGGATTTACTTAAATTACTTCCCATTTGTCTTCATTTTTTTCCAGGATGCATTCATTTTCTTGCCTCTTCATCTGGGGATGCAGTTGTTAATGCAGCAGCAAGGGTGTGTGCATTCACTTGTAATGTCAATACAAAGGCCTGAATATTCCCCAGAGCCACAACTTCTGTCATGGTGGGGACACACCTTCTCCCCCTGCTTCCCATACTGCACCCTCTGTATTCACATGCAGAGTAAGGTGAGGTGGGAGGATAAGAGTCCTCGTCCATCTGGTGGGGAAACAGTACCATGCGTTACAGCAGGATTAGTGGGGTCCGGAGAGGAAAAGTGTGCTCCTGGATGTGGTTAGGCAAAGCAAAAGGCATGGTACTGGGACGATATGCATAGAGGAAAGGCTAAATGCAGACAAATCAGTCAGCATTGGATTTGCCTCCTTTCATGGATTTTGATCTCCTCCTCTCTACCACCTGCCAGGGAGGTAGAATTGGTTTATGAGTTTCTTGGAGCCATAGAAGGCCTATGCCACTGCTTTTAGTGCTCAGCTGTCCCTCCATTCCTGCTCCCTGGGGACCTTTCAGGTCTTTGCTGACCATAATTCCTCACAGCCCTGGTCCCATAAAACATCAGGCATTCAACTCTATCTGTATTCTTGTTTTACATTTTCCTTTTTTCCTTGGATTTGGTAATTTATTTCATTTCCTCCTCTCATACCTTGATTCTTTCCATTATAGCTCTCTTCTGTACAGTCCAGACTGACCTGCTTCTCTCTTTTTAGACAAAGTGGCATGATCCTTCACCTGTACAAAAGAGTGTGTAACTCTGGGCTGCTTCATTCCTGCAGTTTTCTGTTTAGGACAGAAGCATAGCTTCAGCAGATGTTCTGCACTGGGTGGAGGCAATTATTTTATTGCTAAAATTTCTCTTAAAATCATGTAGATGGGTCATGGCTCTTTTTGTGGACCAAGCCTGCATATTGCTTCTGTTTCTGGCTACAGATGACGTAGCTGGAGATCAGAACTTTTGGGAAGAGCAGAAGACTTCACTGTTTCCTGAATAGTTGCAAAGTGGCAGTGGAGTTTGCAGGGGTTGGCAACAGGACAGTGCTACCTGCAAATCTCTTGGGATGCCAGCTGGACCAGTGCCAGCCGTGGTGTGCCATGATCAATGCAGCTGCTGCAAAAATATGGGCTAGAGGTGACATGTGGAAAAGACTCAAGACTCCCAAAGTTTGAAGGCATGGCAAAAGCAATAGGAAGATGCACTGGTGTTGGGGCCAGGTTGTACACCTGCATGCATTATGGAGTGGTATGTGTTGGGGGAAATTGGTGTTGCAGGACATTTTATATGTTGCAGCAGGTAATTTGCGATGCTTTCGTTCAGGGTCACGGGATTCAGACAAGATGATCTGGGTCATCAGGTGCCGTTCCCTGCTGCTGTAGGCCCACAGTCATTCGATCCCTATTGTAAGCTGATCGATCTTTGCCTTAAAAGCAATCAAGTCTTATCCTCTCACAACATTCACTGGAAGGCTTTTCCAGAATTACCTTAATCCAATGGTTAGGAACCATCTTCTGATTACCAGCCTAAATGTATTCATGGTTAGCTTGCATCCATTTGTTCCTGTGCCAAAATTTTCTTTTAGCTAATGTAATTATTGTCTCTTGTTGCTGGTTTTGCTCTGATGTATTTATAGAGAGTTGTTGTACCTCCTCTCAGTTCTCATCTTGCAAGGCTAAACAGAGCATGCTCTCCTAGTTCCCTTCTAGCTGGTGGCCTCCTCCTTCCTCTCCCCATGCCCGCAGCCTTACTCTGCACTTGCTTACATTGAATTCATCCCTGAAGCTGGGTGACTGGTAACGGACACTGCTCAGAGGTCTCACTGAGGTCTTACATAGTGACACTAGTAATTCCCTCTCTCTAGAGGAAATATTTCTTTTTTTGTGGCAGTAGAAGAGTTGAGTACTTTCTTAAAGCCTTTGAATACAACTTTCTGATAAGATGTTAAAAAAACAGCAAAAGTCAGTCTTGCATTATAATTTCCCTTATAGTCACAGGGGGCTATGGCAAACAAGGAACATACACAGCATGTTCCTGGCTTTTTGGGGATCAGGACAGGCTGCTCAGCTCTGGGTTTACTCTACATGCAATGGGTTTACAGTACATGCAATGTTGAGGAGGGACTCTTGTGTCAGGTAGGTAGCACTCTGTGGTATTGCTTTGCAGGGTGGGCCACCACCATCACGCTGGAGGCTTTGGGGTGCTGATCATGTGAGGCCTGGAGCTGACCTTTGTCTTGCTTTGTGTCTCCAACATGCCCTAGCTACTTCAGGGCTGTACCATCTTTCTTGCCTTCTTTCTCTCTTTTCCTTGCTACGCCACTTTTTCTCCTGATAGTCAAGGTGCCTGTGGATGCTGAACACGTAGCTGTGACCCTTTTGCTGCTTAAATGCAGGTACTCCTTTTGCCACGCTCCATGAACTCGTTAGCCGCCTGCTTGACCCACACCTGTCTGAGATGACACTGGATTGTATTTAGGTTGACCCCAGTTTTAACTGCCTTAAATAAAAAATAACTGTTTGCTATATTGTGCCAGACTTATCACAAAACTTGTAGCATTTGGGAATGAAGTACAGGATGAAATTACAGAAGTAGGAATATGGGAGACGGTTATAACATTTATTAGAGAGAGGACATTTATCCTGGTCATTTGGCTTACATGTGCTGGGGCACACATTGTGGTGGAAAGACCTTGGAGTGCTGAGACTTTCTGGGAATCGTCACTTGAAGGAAAGATAAACTGTACTGCATGGAGCCATCAACTCCCCTTTCCCCAGCTATCTAAAAGCAACTATTCCTTGGTCTCTGGGTAAATACAGCTGGTCAAGGAAGGATACAGTGACATTTTTGTGTGGTTGCACTAGTGTTTGTTAAAGAATTTGCTTAAAGAAGCCTCACCTCTCACTGTGCCACAAGCTGAGATAAATATTAACTCAAGCTCACTTTTCTGGGTTACAGGAGAACATAAAAATAGGGACCTGTGGCATTGTGACATGGTACAGCAGAATTACTTAACTGGGAAGTCTGCCGTCTGGGCCACGACTGAGATAATGCTGGGAGTGGCATAGGAGTGGAAGGCCTCTGTAAAATGAATTTTAACTGTACTTTGCACCAAGCAGACAAAAAAATCATAAAGCTGAGCTTAATGTTGTGGCGGGTTTTTTGACAGTATTTGTCCAAAGCATAAATAAAAACATAGGGTAAAATTGCAATGAGAACATTTTCTGTGCAATCCACATCAGAAACCTACAGAAGAAGTCAAAGTGCTCCAAGGTGAATCAGAGTGGAAGCTCCTTCAGCTCATAGCTCACTGCAACCATGCAACAATATTTTGAAATTTCTTCCTTTCTTCCTTTAATTGCTGTCCAGGTGGAAGCTGAGGGTTTTCAGCATTGTCTAGGGATGCTGAAGCTGTGACAGCCTGAAAAGCTGTTTTGACAAGCCTCCCAGTGATCCTCAAATCCTCTCCATGTGCCTGGACTGTGTACTGGTCAGTGGTACACTATGTAAGGGAAGACACATTGTTCTCCCAGAAGTGCTGGTCCCAAATAAGGCACACAGGGCTGTGCGCCCCACATTTATTTTGGTGAGAAACCCAGGGAAGAATTTGATATTTTGTAGTTAAGGTCTCAGACTGGGGGAGTCCCAAACAAGAAAAAAAATCTGTTGTTCATTTCTATGAAGGATACAACACTTAGTGTACTTACGTAGAGAGAAGCAGAGAGATTGTATCAGTGTACATGCCAGTCATAACTCATTTCTCTTTTTAATAGTACTAGCCTGGTAAGGCTATTAAGTATTGGTGCTGCACTCGAAGCACAGAAAGAATGGGATGCTTTATGGTCCTAAATTCAATTCACAGTTAAATGTCTCAGGTAATGGAAGCTTTTACCACATCACTTGCGAGACCATTGTATTGTCTGCTAGATTTCATAAGCAAGGCGTTTTCTTCTTTATTTAGTTGAGCTGCTCGCTTTTCCTGAAGAAATAAATGACCAAATAAAAAGCAAATCTGAGAACCTCCCCCACTGAGTCTATTTCAGTTGTAGCTGTTTTCTTCACATTTTCCTCCATGAATTGCATTAGTTTCCAGTTGAAGGAACCTGAAGAAAAGATGATTATTACCAAGAAATTTGCAAATTAGCACAGCTCAAAACACCCCCTCAGCAGTGTTCTAGTAAAACGAGTGAGGCTGGGCTAAAACATCTATATATTTATTTGGATCCTTCTATATTTGGATTTAGCAATCCTATTTACTGAGCTGAAATTTAGGACTCTTCAGATACATTTGTCTTGGAAATAGCACTAGTAAATTATAAATTCTCATAGGTGGGAGGATGAGGACAGTGTCTAAGATCAAACAAGGAGAAAAGCAACAGACATTCTTCCTTTTCTGTTAAGTGTGTTTGCATATTTTCAGCACATTCAGCAAATGAATAGGTTCTATGGATGGTCAAAATTAGTGGTTAAAGAGAAGCAAAATGCACCAAGTATGGGATGTGGGATATTGCAGGGCTATTATACAAATTGATGCTATGCCTTCAGCAGGAGTTTTCCATTCAATTGATGTCACTTTCAAAGGAGGAGGAGAGGGCAGTTCAGTCAGCCTGCCAAGACGAGTCTATGCATGGAAATACTCCCATATACAGATTGAAACATTAGGGAAGAGATGAAGAAGGGATGGGGAATGTACACCATATAAGGTACAATGCTGGAGAAGACATGACCACTAACCGCTATTTTTTTACAAAATAAGAAGAGAGGACAATTTAGTGGAGAGGAAGAAGACTGGTAAAAGGGAGCTTTCTTCCATATGACAAAAGGAGGCAGTGGAAACTCCTGCTTTCATGTTTCTTGGAGTCCAGGAGCACAGCTCTAAACAAGGGTGGAAATTTCTGTGTTAACTCTAGCGTAATTACTGTATTTGCCAATATATTTTTATTTAAACACTGCCATTCTGGTAAGCAGAGACCTGCCATGTTCCGGAACAGAAGTCAAATTTGGATTCTGAGAACTTGTCAAGGAATGCTTCTGGGAGACAAATGATCACATAAATGTCAACTGCAGCATTTCTTAAATGTTCCTGCTCCAGTCGTTGCCAGCAATAATGTCACAGCAATATCTTTTGGGCTGAACGTGGATCTACACAACATTATGTTCATTATGTTCTGAAGGCATTCGTAGCACTGAATTTTTCACCATACTCCTCTCTTTACCACAGCTAAGTTCACAGTTTATGTGCGCATTATCCTGTGCTTCTAAGTAGTGCTACCTGCCAAGATTTACAGCATCTTTCCTTAAACTCCAACGGCTACAAAAATCACCAGATGGCAGCAGAGTCATTTCTGGTCTCCCCTTGCCCTGAACTCCTGATCACAGCTGCATGCTCCGGGCTGCTCCTTGGAGCCACCCTTCCCAGCTTTGCAGGGTATGCAAAGGCAGCTATACCTACTAAGAAAGGCAGCTGTACTTACTACTTGCTTCTTCCTCAGCAAGAGATTTATGTTCCCCATTCGGCGACTCCATGAAGGCTGGGTTTTAAGGGATGAGTCTCTACTTTTTTCTCCATATTCCTTGTTTTTCTCAAGAATTGCCCCAATCTGTAGCTTACAGACACCAATATATACATGTGCTAATGGGTGTGTTCTTACTGTGTGTTATATACTGCCAAGTTTATGTAGGATCATTAACAGCTTTGGCTAAAAGCAGAGATTGTCTTTGGAACCAGCAGAGACTGACTCCATGGCTCAGGGATGAAACTGGCTTAATAGGAATCATGTTAACGGCATTACTTGCTGTTGTTCCACCCTTGTGGTTGGGCTTTTTCAATAAAATGCTAGAAGTAAAATGCTAAGAGGAGATAAATACCCTGAAGGGTTAAAAAATTCAGAATAATTTTGGTCTGGAACAATCCTCAAGTTTCCCAATTCTGCAATTTCCCATAAAAAGGGATAATTCCCAGGCAGTTTCCCAGCTACAACTGTTAGACATGGAGGCTCTGTAGCAGCCTGATGGATGGGTGAACAGACAGGAAAGCAGCCTGGCTGGCGGTATCAGTGGTTTTCTGCCTGCTTTCCCAAGAAACCTCACTGAACTTGAGCAGTCTCCAGGAACTATTCGGATGTCAGTGCTAAAACTAGGAGAAAGTTTCCTCTGGTGGTTGTGAGCTGGTCTCTGTAGGTCCAGTAGCTCCTTCTCTGCCTGCTTCAGTGACAAGCTGATCTCTGGGGCAGGGAAAAAGAAAGATTATTGTGATTCTTCTGGCTTGTTTCTTTTAGAAAAAAAAAAAACCCAAACAAACAACAAAAAACTGAATCAATGCACACTTTTATTTCTCCTAGAAGAGCTCCTTCCAATGAAGTTTTGGGTCTGGAAATGAATCAAAGCAACTGTGTTCAAACCTACTGGAAAGGAAATGGCTCTTATAGGTTTCAAAACTACTTTTACCATACTCTCACAAAATCAAAAAAAATACTGCTGTGCTCAGCAAAAAACAGATGGAGGCTTCTAAACTCAGGTTCATCAAATGCATTCCTGGATAGACACTCTTCCAAGGTCACCTCCTATGTAGCCTGTGAAATCACTGAATGGGGGCAGGAGCGGGGGAGGTTTATTGATACTGGGAGCTGGTGCTTCTGGATACTTTCACAAGATTAAGGGCTTCATTCTTATTCCCAGAATTCGGTGGTGGAAGAATTTCCCCAAATTAGTGCTGTTCCACCCATTGTTAAAGCCTTCTTTCCAGAGTTGTGGAAAGGTATTAGTAGAAAAGAAAAGGAGATAATTTTACGTATTTGCACACCCAAAGACTCACACATTTAGGGCTGCAAACTCACTTCCTCATCCTTCCTCCTACTTAATTTTCTACATGCAATCCTCCAGCAGGGGTTGGAAGTTTGAAATGGACTTAGAGCAAAAATACATGCTGTCTGTTATCATGAGCATATTTCAAGGGGAAAATGGATTATACTTTTATTGGATTGAATGCATTCAATTGCAGCAACTTTTATTATTTTGAAACAAAGTTTTGTTACTCAAAAGGCTAAGTGTTACCCACTATGCCAATTCTAAGCATTTTTGTATAGCTGATTTTTAAAATAGCCTTTAGGATTTACTTGACTAAATGAAACCTCAGGAAGGAGAAGCTTGTGGGGGGGGAGGGAAATCACTGCATTACAGGTGATAAAATGAGAAATGAGAGCGATGAACATCAGTGCAAACTCATCAGCATTAGAATAAACTCAGAAATAGACAGTCTACATTTCCATAATGCTGTCAGCTGCCACTACAGAGGCAGGGATCTATTACCTCTGTTTATACTGCTGCTAACTTAATTTATAGCAATTTATTCTATAAAAGTAGACAGCAACTTGACTGGCTGGGAAAAAAAATCCCGTTTGTGCTGAAAATAAAAATGATAATGCACATAATAAATTCCTGAAAGTAATTTGAATGGCCAGTTAAGACACAAGGTGAGTTAGACATATTTTTAGTAAATCTCAGCATGAATTACTTACTTTCATATGCACGTTTGTAGATGAATCGATAAAGGGCAGACATGGCACATTTACGTAGTAAGATCGGAGTGGCCCAGGTTAGCTCACCACTTGCAGGCTTCTTTATTTCGCTGTGGTTGCATGGGAGGGGGGAAATGAGAGCAGAAGTGGCCACAATACCCTCTGGGCTGAAATCAGGTGCCTTTTCTTGATCAGCATTTTAAGAAAAGGATCTGATACAGCTTTGTCCCAGCAAAAATGTGCAGATCATGTCATTTCTGTCCAGATGGCAGAGAAGATAAGAAACACCGAGCTTTCCACAGCTTTCAGTCTATGGAGGTGTCTGTAAGACATTTGGCAGGCAGACATTGGTACGTTCTGCTTTTGCTACAAACCAGCTGACACAAGCCTCAAACTGGAGACTCAGCCTGGTCCCTCAGCATGGTCCCTCATCCTGGTCCCTCAGCGTGGTCCCTCATCCTGGTCCCTCAGCTTGGTCCCTCAGCCTGGTCCCTCAGCGTGGTCCCTCAGCATGGTCCCCCAGCCTGGTCCCTCAGCATAGTGTCTCACCTTGGGACTCAGCTCTGTGCTCACCACTACTGCTCTGTGTTGGGTCTGGAGTGGATTGCATCCTGTTAGATTGACTCCAGAACAAATTAGCAGCAGTTTGCAAGATACCATGAAAACATACCTAGAGATGTTGGGATCTCAGACCTTTGGGTGGGATTACATGCCAGCTTGTTAAAGCCCACGGCCTGGGGCAGTCAGACGTGTTCTGCTCTCAGGCAGTGGTCCTTGCTTTCTTTGTTCCCTGAACAGGAGTCTGGACCTTCTCCATAGCAAACAAGCCTCTTGGTGAGAAGCTTGCTCTTCTTAAGTACTTTTCAGGCCCCCTTAGAAGTAGTTCATGAGCCTCTAGGGTTCCATAAAGCCAGAGGCAGAAAAGCACAATTCTGGAAAGTCTAAGGGATATAATCATTAGCTACAGGTAAACACGTGCTTAAATGCTTTGCTAATCAGAGACGGACTGCTGAACCAGGGTCTTGGGAGCTGCCTTGTGACCACAGTTATTCCCTTTATGACAAGAAGTTGATCTTCAGACTGAGGTGGAATGTTTTCCTGTAGCAACATAAGCTGTTCTTGCAGAGGAAAGGAAAGGGAGGAAAGGACTGGCAATAGTTTGTGTCAGTCTCTGCTCAGGACTAAAACAGCTGGGAGCAGAGCAAAATGATGAGTACTGTTGCTGCTGTGCATATACCACCAGGTTTGTATAGAACAGAGGATAAGGTAGCCGAGAACTGAGCTGCATGGATTGAGCCACAGAAGAAGTGTAATGCAGAAAAATCAAGGTCTGGCATATTTGATAGCAACTCTGGGCAGAGAGAGGCATGAGAAGTTTGCACGATACCTGTCTGCCAGCTGTCTAGCTCCAGAGAGTGCTGATCCATAAGAATCTCACATCTCATGACAATGCCATGGGCAGAGTGAAGCCTCTATTGTGTTTTGCACCACACTGATCCCGCTGGCTCAGTGGCATCCCCAGTGTTTCCAGGGCTGACAGGTGAGCTTGCCCTCATGCGGATCATTGCTTCAGAACTGTGAGGACTCCCGTGACAGCACATGTTTCTCGGCCAGCTTTGCCCATGCCTCCCGTCACTTGGAGGCCCCTGAGCAGCTACAGGCCGGCACCATGTCCTCACCTCTCATGGCAGTGGAAACTGCTGAGGTCTATGCTGCTGTGCAGGAGCAGCTT
>JAVJGJ010000057.1:33884012-33900183 GCA_035590215.1 Microhierax caerulescens | reverse complement strand
TCTAGCTGTTGCACTAACCGTTCCTGGATAGCTCGAGCCTCTTGTTCTTCTAACTCAGCAGCCTCTGCATCTTTCCCCTATGGCATGGTAACTCACCTGGCATACACAGAGCACCCATGTGAGTCCCGTCTGAAGGCTCACAATGTGGATGGTAGGAAAAGCCAGTCCTGAGGGTGAGCTCGAAGGCTGGTGTCTCTGACATGCATCCCCAGCTTTGCCTGTGTCAGTGCCTTGGGGTCAAACCAGTGGTTGAAGTACTTTGTCCATGCCTGTGCTGCTTCAGATGTGAGCTCAGTGAAAATTGTTGTTGAGAAACCAGGTCTGGACCATGTTCAAAAGCAAAACTAATTCTCTTTACTTCAGGCCTTGGACCCCTTAATTTGCTGCTATTGGAGGCTTATCCAGCTGCTAGCTACAAACTCTTCCTGTTGCAGGACTATGCTGTGTTACGCTTTTGCTCCACTCTATCGGAAGAGACAAGGGAAGCACTGGATTTAGATTGATTTTTGATTTAATAATTCAAAGCTTTACAAAGGACTCAGGTAGGGGTCAGTGTAGGCTCCTCATTCTAACTGAGAGTTTAGATTAAGAAAACCAAGCTGTTGATTCATTGCCTCGGGTCTTCAGCTGTGCAAATCAGCAGGGCATTGATTTATAATAGGTGAGAGTCTAGGGCAGAGTCTGGTAGCCCACATCATAAGTAAGCACACAAAAGGCTATATAAGCATGCAAAAGGATAGTGTTTCTGGTCTTTATTGTTTTTTAGCTGCTTAAAGACCACCTATTTCAGTGGGTGTCAGAGGAGTAATAACTTTGAGAATCTGCTATCTTGCACATCATTTAAAACGTCCTAATGGGGTAAGGGAGCACAGACAGATTTGCTGAGGTTCTGCGTACCTCGGCACCTGTGACATTCTTCCCAAATTCACACAGTCAAGCAGACAACACTGGCATGTGCAACAGTAAGGAAGGGAAATCTCATTGTGCGTGGTAAGAGATGACAGGTTTAAGCCACCGTGCCTTATGAAAGAGGACACCAGGCTGTCTGTGGGAACAGGGAACTAGATGGGAGTAGGGAGTGTGGAAATGCAAAGGAGCAACACACATGGCAAGTTGAAGACATTTCAGTGTATGGTATATACCAAAAAGAAAAAAATCATTGTCTATGATTTCAAGCCTAATTTCTGTTCTTTGAGGGCCTCAGTATAACAGATTATTATTGATGTGAAAGCAAGGGCTTGCTAGGAAACATGGTTAAATAAAATTTTAAACTCGCAAAGTTTGATCATGGTGCCGATTTTGTGTCCACTTCAACCTAACTTACTTAATATATAGAATAGCTCATGACAGCATTTTTGATAGCAGTCAGGTATAAAGCTGGATTTTACTTTATTTGACCACCCATCAGTGAGAAATTAAGAGTCAATTAGCAGTGCAATGTAATGCATTGAAACGTGACACATACTGCACTAGTCAGCCACACTGCAGGTTATAGACATCACACATTGCATTCAAATAGCTGCATTGTCAGGTCTGTGGAACATCATGAGGTTTGCCTTCAAGTGCTGTTCTGCTCTGAAAAGCAGGCTTTAAAAAGCTCACTGTGTGGCTCCATGTTTATTGCATTGCTCTAGTCCTTGTCAGATCACACTGCTTAGAAGAAGATGCTTTCTTCTTTCTAGTTGCCAGCTCAGAGTGGGATCAGAGAAGAAAGGTGGCTTGTTCTTCCATGTCAACTCAAAGAGTAAAAGTGACACATGAATGATTTCATCCCTTTATGTTTTCCACTGTGCTTGGGCAGCCCTTGTTGTCTCACCCAGTAACTGCTGTTGGAGCATTAACCACAGTATTTGCTTTTTTTATAGAAGCCAGCTTTACCTTCCCTGCCTGGTGTCACTTAGGTTAAGACAGTTAGTCATGAAGTGGCTGCAGTGCTGTAGGTGGTGTTTCAAGGTAAGGCAGCTCGCAGATCAGCTGGTCAGCTAAGAAGCTGTAGTAAGGCCTCCTTCTTTTGATGCCTCTTCTCAAAGGTCTGTCCAGCCTTAGACTCCCAGGGCTGGGTAAAACCCACCATCAGACACAAAAGGATACGCATTTGCTTGTGCTTGAATGAATCAAAATCCCATGCTAAGAGATGAGAGAGGAGCCAAATGAAGTGAGACATGGGGCATTGAACACATCTGTCAGAGCAGTCTGTGAGAAGAGCTGAGTACAGTTTCACTGTGGTGTGATGCAGTGCTCATTCCTTTTCAGTAGCTGCCGACTGGGCCTTCTGGGTCTCATCTAGTTCTCTTGAGTAGCTGCCTCCTACCCTTTCTCTCCTCCTTTCTTTCTCCTTCTTTTATGCAGTTTTTCCTCTTGGTTCAGCAGTGTGGCATGGATGGACATATGCTGAGAGTTTGGCCCTGTACTCAAAAGAGGGTCTCCAGGAGGAGATCAGGTCAGAAGGGGCTGGGCGGGAGGAAAGGCATGAGGAGGTGTGAGCGCCAGCACAGCACGGTGCCCTTGGGTTTGTGCTTTGTGGGGGTGGTAAGTTCCACCTGAAGGTCTTAACGGTTGGGGTGTTCTCAGATGTCTCTTCCTTATGAATCCTGTCATCTCTGTGGGAGCTGACCTCACTCTTGAAAGCTGTTTTTCAGCTGCCACCACTCAGACAGCTTTTGTTCACTGACTTCTTGGGACAAAATAGTCTCTGACCCTCTTTGTCCAGCGTGTCTGGTATCATGATCAGCCTGTTCAGAAGCCCTTCGTGTGAAGGCAGAGGGAATGGAACTTGATGGCTTTACTAGCCTTTTTTATTAACCTTGTTTCCATGGGAAAGCAAGGTAACAAGTGCAGATCCAATGAGTTTCCCACCAACTAAGGAGATGGCTTATAATAATATTGATGCATCTGGTTTCTTCTGACATGTCTGTGGGTGTCTTGAACTACTCTGTAGACAGTCTGCTAGGAAAAGCTGACAGTGACCAGCCTTTGCTTTTCCCAAGTGTTTTTTCCAACATGTGTGTTTGTTTTCTTCCTAATCCACCTTGCAGTGAGGCCATGATCTCATGTGGGCTCCTATCTACACTATCTGAACAGAAACAATTACACTTTCTACGTTAATCAACAGTGAGCTCCACCATCCCTTCCAAAGCTGGAGGATGAATTTTCCCTTAGCTGTAGCTGTACAGCTCTTGCTGACTTAAAAAGATCAGGCAGGTACATGATAGGAAGCACCCAACCTCCTTCAGGGTTCCCACATATATTGCCATGGGGAGAGAACCATCCATCCTTGCTTTCTTCTGAGAATGAACTGCTCGACCCCCTCCCTAACCTCTGAGGGAGAGGAATTAACTCAGAAGTAAACACTGCCTTCAGATACAAGCTGCTTATCTGAGTCCTGAGCAGGGGCTTTGTACAGGAACCCCTTAGGAGGTGCTCCGTCACATGCTTCCCCTCCAAAGCAAGCAGTCAAGTGGTGAACCCTCCAGCAAGACACAGTGATACAGCTTAAACTAACCTACTTACCCACCACAGCAGCCTTAAGCAGTTTCCCCTGGCTGTTGGCACTGCTCTGACAGAGGGATTCCCTAGATTTGCCTTGTTGCCTCACAACCACAGACTTGAAGGTCAGGTGAGGTTCAAGGACTGCTGCCTTTGCCAGCATCCCCGGCTGTGTGTGCTGAGTTTTGGTGGTGATGCTCCCCTGCCCCCATGCTGGCTGAGCAGTCCATAAACGCCCCTTGATGATCTCCATCGCTCTCCTTGGGAGTGGTGGTGTGTTAGCAGATTAGTTGCAACTTACTAAGGGGGAAGTCACCTGTGAGGCAGTAGTAACAAAGAAAATAATTATCCTCTCCATTAAGGGCAGTTTAGAGGAAGGTGGGAGCAAAGGATTGTTTCCTCTTATCTCTTTACTAGAGAAACAGGGAATGCAGAGGCTCTGCTCTGCTCAAGCAGCCAGACAGGCAGGTGGATATGGTGGGGGCAGAAGTGACAATTCTCTCCTTCCTTATCCCTGTTTCCTGTTAAGGATGGAAAAGAGGGAGGGGAGTCAGTGGCCAGAGAGGACACTGCTGATGGTGACACAGCAGGTGAAAACCTGCTGGGAGTCTGTAAGAGATACAGAAGGAAAGAAGTGAATAGCTGATGACGAGTGGAACTAACGAGGCCTGGTTTCAATACATTTTTGTCTCATGGTTGGTTGTCAGTCCAATTTAAACTTCTCCTGTTGTTGGGGCATTAATAATGCTTCTCATCTGTGTGGGCTGTCTTTAGTCTAAAAACCTGTGAGTTCAGCCTGCAGGCTTTCTGCATTTGGGATACAGGTACTCTGTCCTCTACCTGGACCTCCTCCCTTTTTTATGAAAACCTTTCATTTATGCTGTCATGATAGTGGAATTCAGCTAAAATTTTACTCTCAAGCATCATTGACTATTTTATAGAGGGACAATGAGGCATGAAGATACACAGAGCAGTACGCTCACAAGGTGAGCTCAAGGGAGTGAGGGAAGGAAAGGATGACATTTGAATGGACAGACACATGCATTAACATCTCTGCACAAAGAGCATGGTTGCGTGAATCCCATTTCCTTAGAAAATCTGGATCAAAATGTCTGATATTTCAGCAAGTGGAGGGTGGACTAAAACACTCAGAGGGCCTTGGGGAAGTGAAGGACCACGCAAATGGGATGCTCAGTTTTTATTGTCCAACTTCTGTCATTGTTCTAGAGAAAGAAATGCCACACATGATGCCTGAAATCTGCCAGCATCTACCTCCAGCGACTCCCCTGCAATTATCTTTTAAATGGCAGAAATTGTTTTCTGCTCTTGATCTCTCACTGCTGCCTTCTTCTTCATCCTCTTTTTTTTTTTTTTCATAAATATCATGAAATCATCACTTCAAAAGAGGGAGAGAGGGAGACATTAATTAAGAAGCTTGTATTCCAGTTTGAGGCTTTCACTGATAATCAGAAACTGCTTGAGTTGCGCTTTCAGGGGTCTGTAATATGAACAGAATCTCTGGATAGGGAGACAGGCTGTAATTAATTTCTCTCTCCAGGATGATTACAGATATAAATAGTAAAACAAAGACAGGCAAATATCAGCAGAGGTGCCCACAGTGCATGTACTCCACCATAACGTTGCTCAGTAGCAGATTGCTTCCTGCTCAAGGTCAGTGGTTCACAGCATGAGAAGGATATGCCACTGAATTCCCAGGAGGTCACTTTTCCTGGCCTTTGCTAGCACAACACCTGATAAATCATCACTTTCAAGACACTTTTACAAGTGTCAGGCATAGCAAAGAAACTTTTTCTTCTCGTCCGACCCCTGCACTATCAGAAACCTGTCCTGTGGAGGGCTGGCAGCAGAAACTAGTTAAGCTGGGGTAGTTTTGAGTGTTAGTGCAGCAGCATTGTGGGAAGCATAAAGCCTTAGCAAGGGGATGAAAGGGAAGGATTGGCAGAAGCCTCTAGCTGCTTTTCAGCATCTCAGGTTTCATGGAAAAAAAGTAAGTGCCTTGCTGCCAGGGCTCTGCAGCAAATTTCAAAAGACAGAGCAAGTCTAGTGTTGCAGCACTGAGCAAGTTTGCAGACAGCCTGCAAAAAATGACGTCCATTTGTTTGAGCAGGTGCTATCTCCACAGCCAGTGCTGACACTTTCGGTGTCTTCAACATGAAATGTTTTGTTGCTGAATGAAGCCTGGGGAGAAGAGGGAGAAGGCTGGGCTCACACAGGTTCATGTGTTCTTCTCAGACAGATCAGTGGCTTGGGCAGTGCTTTGGGCTACATGCTGTAAGACAGCAGCAGGTAGGGCTGCGTGGAGAACATGTCCTTGCTTTCACATCCTATGAGGATGGTGAGATGTAATGATCTGGAGATGTGGCTCTTCTGTACGCCCCTTCACCCAAAGCTAAGGGAAAGGCAGTGAGATAACAGCCAGCTCTTTCCTGGAGCTCTTCATTAGCAGCCATCTAAGCTTTTTTTTTCAAAGCAGGTCAACAGCATCATTGACTATTTTATAGAGGGACAATGAGGCATGAGGATACACAGAGCAATACGCTCACAATCTCTGCTTCCATGACCCATGTTGTGCCTGACCCTAAACCTACAGCTTCCTTTAAGGGCAAATAAGCTCAAAAGAGATAAACTATGAGCAGCTTCCAAAGCAAGCTGATGTCATAGCAATGAAAACTGCTCCTGTTGTTCTTTCCAGGCTTGTCAACAGCACCATCAGGTTCCAGCTCTGCATGTATGTTAGCAGTAGGAATGAAGGGATAACTCACTTGAAAGCTTTCTTCTGGGGCTTATGTAGTGATTTTATCAACTTGTTCTCATGCTGACAACCTGCTTAAAATAAAGGACTTTGCTCTGAAAACAGGGACTGCAGTATCTACTTTTAAATAAGCAGAAAGGAAGCAATAGTCAGGGACTGGCTGAATAATGCAGCAGACTCCCTTTCCAGAGGAGGAAGGATCGAGCCGGTGGTAGGTCAGAAATTGACTGTCAGGTGAAGAAAGATGTAGGAGATATTGAAAGGTCCAGAGAAGGTCAATGAAGATAGAAGTGTCATTGAATTTATAGATGATGAGAGATCACAGGGACTCTTTAGCCAGAAATGATGACTAGTTGCAGGGAGACTTGTCTGAGACATTCACAATGATTAAAGATGGAAAGTGAAATTGATTGCTCCTTCCTTTCTTTCCTTTTTTTTAAAAAAACCCACCTCTGTCCTGCGATGTGGGAACAAGGGGTCACTCACCGAAATTAAAGGGCAGCAGCTCTAGAGCTGATAGAAAGAAATCTTTTTTCTTTTAAAAATGCTGCATGTAGTTTATCCATGGAATTTATAGTCCCTTTCCCTGAGGTCATGGAGGCAAAAGCTGTGGCCAGATTTTAAAGAGGCTGGACTAATTTCACAGCCCTTTACAACATATATGGCTACCTGAGGCAAGTGAAAGAGTACAGGTATTGAATCACATGCTTTGGGGAAAAACCTCAAAAATCCTTCTTTGAGACAGGATGGACATCTCCTCGTCAGAGCATGGCAGGCAGCTGGAGTTTAACCATGCCCACCCTTGTGCACCACTCCTTTGCCGGGGGTTTCTGCCTGACTGAGGAGGCTTTTGAAGGGAACATGAACCTCAGATGAGCTTCTCTCATCCCTGGAATGGGATCTTAACAAAAACCTCACCTTCACGGCAGCCCTAAGCCATGAATCAGTGCACCCTGTGCCTCAGGGTTGTCAGCTCCAGCAGAGGGGTGAGGAGCATGGCAGGGGACAGCCCTTCTTTAACCTGATACAGCTCCACTAGGACGAGCTTATTTGTCAGAGTCCACAGTTATCCTGGGAACTGTTATTTATCCAGTGACTTTTCTCTTGCCTTTCCTTTGGTGCAACAGGGGCAGGGTGTTGCAACAACTCAGTTCCAGCACTGCCAACCTCGTGCAGCAGAGCACTGCCAGAACAGAGGGTGGCTGCAGAGGCAGTGAAGCAGCGTTTCTGCACCCAAGGAGTCAGTCAGGGTGGAAGGGTGGGCACAGGGTGGGAGATGTTGCAAGGCATGGACGGGATGGATGTTAATTATGTACATGCTGGTTTGTGAAGCACTTGTGAGAATCAAACATTATTGTCAGACTGACAAGATGAGCCCTTTGTCAAAAAAAAAAAATACACGTCAAGCCTAGCACATGGCTCTTGAGTTCTCTCCAGAGTAACTGGGATCTGGGTTCAGAGCTGAAGCACAGATTCAGCTCTCACATTTATCATGGCCTTGTCTTTTCTTAAAATAAGTAGCAACCATCAGGTTTTGTTCTTTGGAAGGAGATGGTTTCATCATTCCTTGGCCATGAAACTCTATCTGCTTGGGAAAATAGTGAACAGGGGACAGGTAAAGCTGCAAATCTGCTGTGATGTGAGTCCCAGGGCAATTTTGCCAAGGATGAAGAACTTGCCATTTTGACAGCTGGGCCATAATGATAAAATTACAGCCTTCTAATGTGCCATAGATACTTCATGCAAGAGTAAAACGTGGGCTGGGCTTTCACTTTTGAGGGCTGGGATTCAGTTTTGTTTGTGATTCTGTCTTCAAAGGAAGATGGTGATGGAACATGTATAGTTGAAAGAGAGCTTCTCCTCTGGCAAAACACGGGTTAAAGACATTTATTAGTTCTGGAGTCCTGACTGGAAACATCTCTAGTCATATCCCTGTGTCCTGGAGAGCCATCAGCCATTTCCAGTTTAAGGGAGACACTCGTAATGCTCTTTCCCGGTATTTTTTGAAGCAGGGATTCTGTGTCAGTGTCGTTAACATTTCTCTTCATGTCAGTGGTCTTCTGGCTAGTCTTTTTTATCCAACAGCAGCCATGACTAATGGCTGAGGTTCTTTACTGCTCTACTCTGCCACCAGACCTAAGTTTTCCCACGTCACCAGTCAGAAATCGTGGGATAATATCATTGTATTGACAGTGCTGTCAGCTCACTAAAATATTGCTTGACGTCCTCCCAGTGACGACTTCAGTTGGGCAAAGCTGTTATCAGTCTGCTTTCCTGCAGAGTTTTGTGGTAAACTCCCCCTTCAACTGCACGTGATTCACATACTGACCTTATCAGGATGGCTTCATGGTAAGTGCCATTTAAATACATAAACCCTTATTCTCTTCCTTGTCATCGCATCCTTCACCTGTATTGTGCATGGCCAGCTGGAGAGGATGCTTTAACTAGCAGTGGACTGTTCCTCAAACTGACATAGCAGGGCAGACTTGTGAATTTTTCCCAAATCCCCAGATGGTGCCTTCCATGGAGACTGCTGTTGATCAGGTGAAGCTCTTTTCCATCTGGGCTATAAACATACACGTACACACAGAAGAAGGATTATCAATAATGCAACAGTGACTGTGATGAACCATGATAGGTGGTGACAGAAAGTGGGAGATGAATACATTCAAATCAGTGTGCTTGGCAGGTATATGAAATATTATTGTGTTAGAGGTGGGACCTTTAGCGCTTTAACGCCAATACCCCAGGTGAGAGATCCAGTACTGATGCTGTCAGTTAAATTTGATTTTCTGTAGGTTCTTCTCACCCATCACTGTGGTGTAGCAGCATCTTTTCTCAAGCAGTATCACTGGTGTTTGTCACAGGTGGTTCTTTCCTTTTTCCTTCTTTTCTGCCTCCAGGTGAAAGAGAGCAAAATTAGAACAGGCAAATAGAGAGGAGAGTGGGTGCATCTGTGGGAGCTGTGTTACAATGGGGACTGCGTGGCACCACGGGCTGCTGAATAGCTCTAGCTAGACCCCCAGTGCTAAAGCAATCAGGAGATGTGAAAGGCAAGGGGAGAGAGAGCTTTGACTGCAAAGATATCACCCTGAGGTATGCAAGTGTGATTACAGACCGGGAGGGAAAACGGGAGGCGAAGTTTTCCAAACAGCCCATTGATCAGGCTTATGCCTTTCTTGATCCTTTAGTAAGGAAGGGATGAAAATATTTCTAAATTTGAACCCTACCTTCACAGTCTGAGGGTATACTTTATCTCATGGAAAAGCAAAATGTCCTGTGATCTTTTACGCTTGTCTTCTCCTCTGATCCTTCTTCCTGGGAATGATTCCCCTTTTTCAGCCTGAAGAAATGAAGGCTGAAAAGAGCAGTGTGGTTGACAGGTCCCTTGGCACTCTGTGCGTGTTGAACTCTTGAATGAAGGTCACACCAAATGATTTGTGGATGATCTACGTGCAGTTAAACATGTTTGCACAAAACGCTCATCAAATAATTCTGCATAATGAGTGCAGGTGTTAAAATCTTCATGTGTCTGCAGGCATTTCATGATCAGAAGTAAAAGCTTAAAATTTGCCAGTTTAAGTTGTTCCTGACAGAATAATCAGCATGCTCTGCTGTGCTCGGTGGTTGCACCCTCTGTTCTGTGCCTGAATTACAGATACAGGAGATGCTCAGTGCAGTTAGCCCTCCCCATGTGGACGTTTTAACAAGCCAATTTTCTCATTCTTCCATGCAAGAAATCTCAAAAGCAGACTCGCTGCAAGATAGATTGTGTTTGGAAAATTAAGAATTAAAACCAAAACACTCTCATGGCTCAGATTCAGAGGAGATCAGAGGTGACCATGTGCCGGTTGCACTCATCGGTAAGTTTTTATGAAACAAGACTGTTGCGTTGGTAGTGATGCTGGTCAGCCTTTGGGTCCTTGTTTCCTGATTTTACACACAGCATTCATGCTACACCCTGCTCTGTTTGGAGAAGAGATGACTTGGTGCAGGCTGGCTTTGTGTGAACCAGTGAGCTGTGCTGGTTCAAATCCCCAAAGGCTGCATCCAAATGTGAGTGAAGGAGAGGAACCACTGACCTGGGTGAGATCAGCACCGCCGCTCGTCATAGCCTGGGCTACATGAAGACAGCCACAGCAAAAACCCCTGCAATCCATGAACCTCTGTGTGGGCATGGAAGTCATGGAAAGAAACACTTGCATCTCATGTTTGAGCAGTTTGGACTGTGGTCAAGAACTAGGCAGAACTGGTGACTGGGCAGTTCTCTTGCCTCCAAGGGACTTCCTTCTCTAGAAATACTTTTGACCACTTAATAGCGTATATGGTACAGATGTGTCCAGTTTTCCTGACCCTACAAAATCATGTCAAATTCTTTCTCTGGCCAAGAGTCAGCAAACAACATATATATCCTAGAGCCAAGCCTGAGAGAAATGTTGGGAGAGGTTTACAGGCACGGACTAACAAAGCCTGGCCAGGAGTTCTATTTCTTCATGGTGGGAGGGGATCTGTCTAACTCAGACATGAGAATGGGGCTATGGTTGCTTAATCTACTTCCCATCACAGCTGGGGCTATCAATTACCTGCAGCTCCTGCACTGGCATGGATAGATTCTACATTTGAGCTGCATTTGGATTGCTTGCCAGTCTTGGCTCAAGAACCACAGGCTGGTTGCTCCTGATTAAAGGCCAGAGGTGGTAAAATAGAGACATGGGGTTAAATGTCTTTGCTCAAACTACTCTAGCACCTGTACCAGTGCTGGTCAGTATTTGTACAACAACCTAGAGTAGCTGCATCTCTGATGGACAGGACGAGACTCCCTGAGAGGGCAGCATCTGTTCCCTAGATTGAGTCTGTTTTGTTCAAAAACAGAGGGCTGCAGTCTTCAGGGCTGTTGGCTTGGCATATTATGGGGGTACTGTATGCAAATGTAATTATACACATGAAACCCCCCTGAGAAAAATCCAAATAATTCTTAAATTGGCACAGAGACAATACTACTATTGAGTTTAAGGTGGTCAGCTTGCTGGACATTGCATTTCAATTACCTTTACACTCATTTGGTGCCATGAAGTGAAGTCATTTTCACTGATTAATGCCAAGAACCAACAGATATGTTCTTCCCTTTTGTTTTCTCCTTTTCAAAATTGAATTTAGTGCTGGTGAGCAGTGCCAAAATGACAGCTCTGCAGTCTGCAGTGTTTTGTTCAGCCAAGGAGCTAGTCCTAGCACAGCATGAACGAGGGATCCTTTGCTCACAAATGGATGCACTGACGAAGCAGGAATCAGTCAGCTGCACCTCCCTTAGTGGTGCATAGTCCCAGTGTGGCAACTCTGTGAATTTTTGCAGCCCTGTCTCAGCTACGTGAGGCACATTTTGACTTTCCTGGTGAAAGGCATAATTTTTGGACTAGAGGGAGTAGGTGGAAGGGGGTCCTATACTTGGGCAGTGCACAGATGCTGTTGTCTTGTGCCTGACGGTGGTAATGGGGTGTGCATACAGTGTGCAGTGGAGGGAAGAGAGTCTCTTCTCTCAGAGCCAGCATTTGTTTGAACTCCCTATATCCATGTAGCACAAAGTTTCTCCAGGGGGGGTAGGTCGTAGAAGTGGTGCAGCCTGCCTAGCAAGGGTCTGTGCTCGCCTGCATATGGGCTGCTTCTTGTGCTTGGGCTGTATTATAGAATCATAGAATCATTTAAGTTGGAAAAGACCCTTCAGATCATCAAGTCTGACAGTTAACTTGACACTACCAAGTGCACCACTAAACCGTGTTCCTATTGCTTGGATGGGAATTGTTGATGCTGATGTCTTCTTGGTGTACTCTCACAGACCATGTAGATGAGCCCTCCTGTGGTCCCCTGGCGATGGGACTGGCAGAAAGTAGGTTGCACGAACTACAAAGCAGCTGGCGGGCTACCAGTGGTCTCCAGCCACCTGCCATGAACTCAGGCACGTTGGCACACAGGACTAGGCTGTACCTGTGAAGGCAGAGGAAAACAGTGACTTCAAGTCTGGACTGGGCTTCTTGGCCCACTTAAAGCACAACCAAGCAACGCACTGGATGTAGGATCTTCAGGACAGGCCAAATGGTCCCACAGGGAGAAAGGAGTGAACTGGCAATGCTTTTATACAACAGTGCTTCCCATTGCCATGAAGCTGCTCAACACTTACTGATGAATGACAAAGGGCAGTTACCCCAGTCACCAGGGGTGTCACAAACAACATCACTGCTTGCATCATACTCCCTTTGCTCCACCCTACCACCTCTCTTCTTGGACCCCTAAGAAGGAAGAGGAGGAAGGTGTATATTCATGACCACGTCAGGGAGATAAAAGAGAAACAAGTAGCAGCTGTGCTAGAAAGCCGTTAGAAGGTATGCCTTTCTTGTGACATTTTGTTATCATAATTATTATTTCAGATGCTTTTGGAGTTTAATCAACAAGTTGTCTCCCCCTCAGTGTGCTTAGTAAAAATGTCTCAAATGCACAAGAGAATCCATTTATTTCCTCTGAGTTGCAGGAAGCTGAAATTACTGATTAAATAACCTCTCAGATCAAGTGAGGGTAAATCAGTGCTGACCATGGAGAACAAACAGTGCAGATTTTACTCTTGTGACCCAAAGCTGCACACCATCACAGTTCATCTGATCTTGTCAAATGAAAATGAAGGTGAATTATCTGTCTGTTTTCCAGCTGGTGTTCCTATGATGTGGACAGGAACTGCATACAATGGTTTAAGGATTTTTTTTTCTCTTTGGTTTCTTGCTTGTACATTAAAAAGGGAATAGGAAAACCCATGATGCTGTCCTGTTTAATGTGCTTGTGTATATTGTCTCATGCTTAAGGTTTCCTCCGATATGTAATTTAAAATCTTGCTAAACATCTTTGTCTGTTGAGTATCTCACATGATTATGGACTGAATATGGCTTTCAGCTTTGCCTGAGCCATCTTCCTAATTTTGAGGGGTTTTGCAGTGGTAAGTGAGGTCAAACCCTTGTCTTCTCAGTTTTCATTTTGGTATATTCAACACGTATGAGGAGCTGGATTTCCCACCTTCTGCTTTGGCTTGCTCTAACCCTTACAGAAACAGTCCAAATACATCATTGCTTGTATTACAGCTTTATGGCCAACAGAGTGCTGATGTCTGTTCAGATTTATTTTGACAAAAAGTGGCAGAAATTGGTCTGGGATGTTGCATTTTCTGGGTACCACTTTTCTACAGCCATGTTCATCTCAGATTTACCATTTACTTCTTTGAGGTCCCTGGATTTTACGTAACTTTTTGAACGACTTGGCCAGACATGCAGTTTAGCAAATATTTAACCATGAATTTCACTGTTAAGGCTGGAACTGTTGAGAAAGATTTCTCCCCTTTTCTGCAAATATCATGAGTAATGATAGGTTATAGCAGTCTTGTGTGTTGGACTTTGACCTTGGTTATTTTGCCAGTTTGAGTTCTACAGCAGGTCCAGAAGGACAATGAAGAACACAAGTCAAGACTGGTGTAGACAAGATGCCTGCATGTTCCAGGGATATTCCAGCACCCTGGGGGTTGTCTGTGAATAAATCTAGCTTCCAGCTGTTTGCTCTAACTTCATAAGGTTTTCAGACCTTCAAAAGATCCTTTAAAATGCTAAAAAGTCCTTGAAATTGTTAATGGGATGATGAGCTGAAGAGGCTTATCATCTTCCAGACAAGGACCTTTTCTAGAAGAGGAATTTTAATCGTATTGTGTATCGGTGCAAGAAGTGGAGGGTGAGATTTATGGTCTATCATGTGCATGAGTGAGATTAAGTGGATCTTAATGGTGTCTTCTCGGGCTTTAAATTTAGTTTTCCTTTTATTTTTTATGAAAGTTGGATTGGAATGATTTTAGTACTTTCCTAAGCAAGGGGTTGAAAATGTGGGTTATGATCAGGTGGAGAGGGTCTTGAGAAAAATCCTGGAAAAGCTGTTAAATCAGCAAAAATTTCCTCAATGCAACCTAGACACTTGGAACTCACTTGTTTGTGACCCAAGAAGGAGTCACAGAGAGGGTTCCCACCTCTTGTCTTCTGGAACATAGCGTCTTTGGTCACCATTGCACTTGACAGCAGAGCTACAGGCAGAAGAAAATAAAAAGAACAGAGAGAGCTTTTCAACCACCTGCAATTTAATTTAAAGAAAAAATCAGTCTCCGTGGTTACGATCTACATACTTATACCCCTCCCATGAATCTTGAATTAGTAAAACCTGTCTCCAGGCTGTTGGATGATCTTAATTAAACTAAATTAATTATTTATTCAAATAAAATAAGACATGCCAAGACTCTCCAGGGAGGCTGTAAGGGTAATAATGCCTCTTATTAGAAAAACGTGTCAATACCTCACATAAACTGGGGCCATTTTATTTGTACGGAATCCTGCTTTCTTAAAGTCTTCGGGTCTCAAAACAATAAATTTTAATTTGTGTATGGTAGGAGCTCTCCACCCCTCTTGTACCATCACCCTCTTGCTGTTTTGTGTTGTGGAACTGCAAATACTAGGCAGACATCTCTTTTCCTAAGTAGCTTCTGGCAGTCTACACCTGAACTTTAAGATCATTTATACAGACTGGAAATGAGTAATGCCAAGAAGATATTTCTTTTCCATGACACATTGTGAGTGATTCTTGCATAAAATTGCCAAGCACTTGACAAAGTCATAATCACTAACTAATGATCCATAATGCAATTGCTATAATTAGTGGCATTATTGATATTACCTTACTAGAGTAATGGGACTCACTTAACCTTTGTAGCAGAAGAAACTGGGATATTGATGCTGACAAGGACTGGCATCAAGTGGACAATAAACAGTCTGTACAGAAGTTACTTGATAACATCCCTGCAGCGTGTAAGTAAGTAAGTAGAACTCTCTGCTACTTACCATAGCTATGTGGTTGGTTTGGAACTGCAAGAATTAGGAGCAGTGGATAGTCCTTTTTCCACTCCAGTCTGCTCAAGGCTATGCCTTGACTGAAAGATTAAGTGTACTCCAAGTCCCATGACCTATGGATAAGCCCTGTGTGTCCATATTCTTCATAGGAAGAGCCAAGTATCTGAGTCCACCCCAGAGTGGAGATACCTGCTGGTGGGCAGAGCTTCAGGGTGCTTGGCCCTCTCCAGGGAGGTGTGTGGGACAATGCGTCCCTGCAGTGGCCTGGACCTAGAGGTACTTCTTCAAGGGATGATGGTGTGCTCCCCATGGTGTCCCATTTTGGAGCTTTCCCAAAAGCTGGGCAGCTCTGTGGTGAGCCATGCTTGTTTTTCTCCCCCAGCAAGGAACTGGACTGAGACCAACCACCCACCAGATGACAACAGCTCTAGCTGCTAAGAATCTGGGCTGGATTCAGCAGGTTATCACAGAGGAAGAGGCTGGCTCAGATTTCTTTGTGAAACCAGCAGCCAGAAAGAGGGGTTTTCTTAGACAGGTCTCCTCAAGCAAGCTGGTGAAATGATAGATGACATATGATGGTCATGTGGCACAAGGTGCAAGCTACTTCAGGCTGAAGTCCTGCAGTAAAGCCTTTGGGAAATCAACATCTTTTTTTAATGACTACAACATATTATATTGTCCTCTCTCTATTTGTTTTAATAGAAAATATCCACCAAACACGTTCATCTGTGCACAGGCTATCCTCTTTGAAGGCTGGTGATGAGGATGAACACCACCTCTGTTCCCACTGCCCGTTGCAGGCAGGCTAGGTAATCATGATGTTCCTCTTGGCTTTGTAATTGTGCACTTCACAGCTTGAAGAATAATAATGATAATAAGGCCTGGAGAAAGAAACCATGTCTGTACGGAGCCCTTGCCCTCTTGCTGGAGCCCCATTTGAAGGGTGCAGTGGGAAGCATTGAGAGGGCTTGCTATGGAAAGCTGCCTTTCACCTTAC